>CM040117.1:93509931-93983812 GCA_022559845.1 Amorphophallus konjac | reverse complement strand
GAAATTCCACTGGTAGGCCAGGGAACCCCCAGTAGGAATTTGGGGCCATTCGGGCTCCGAACGGAGCTGCTGCAACTTCGAGACCTGGGCCGCTCCGGACTACTCCTGCTTGGGTCAGAACAGAAGTGAGCTGTTGCAGAGGTTGCCACGGGCTCCACCAAACTTTGATTGAGGCAGGACTAGGGCCGACACGTTCGCGGACAAGCTGGCAACACACAGAAACTAACGAGACCTCTTTCTATGGTCGGAGGTGAGCGCGGTGGTCCGGGAAGTAGGGAGGGGTCTGATCTGGCCCCGGCAGGCAGCCTGCGCACGCCGGGGAAGATGGCAGTAACGGGATGCTCCGGGATCCGAATGACCTCCTTCTTCTTGGAGATGAAAGAGGACTAGGGAAGGATTGCCTCGGCCGAAGGGTATGCCAGGACGCTCAGTGGAGCGGCCGTGGGAGCATCTGCAACTGGCTTCAGGTGTTCTGCCGGAGCTCGGTTGCGTAGGCTGACGAGAATCGGCCCCCTAGTCAGCACAGACGTTGGATGAAGATGAAAGAGCTCTCATTGGAAAGGTAGCCTGGAGAAGAATCACGTTGTTGTTGGGATGTTCGCCTGTGTCTACTCAGATGAGGTAGGATCGGTGCTGAAATTTGTGTCCCATTCTACTGCAGTGGTGAATAGGGTGGTGGGTGGGGATGGGAGGTGCTAATGGGGGAAGTGTGAGGGGGAAATGGGGTGGAAAGGGGTTGGGAAGAACCCTGGCCGATAGGGGGTCAAGGGGGGGGGGGGTGAGCCAGGCATGTGGGAGGGGAAAATGGGGTGTTGGAGGTGGTTCAAGCAATGGGTGGGAGGGGAGCTCCGAATTTGGGGTTGGGTTGAGGGGGGATAGGATGGGGGAAGGCTTTGTTTGAATTTTAGGGCCCTAGTGGTTGGCCAACATTGGAGACTTTAGGGGATGAGGAAGGATGTGATGGGAGAGGGGGGGGACTCCTTCTTGGAGGCTGCAAGAGTTATGGTGGAGTGGGTGGAGTTTGAATGGAGAGGAGGAATATTGACTTGGGGAGAGGGGGTGGAATATTCTTTGGGGTGGGTGAAAGTGATAAAGGAGGTTTGAATTATGTTAGGTTTGAAAAAAGGGAGTGGGTGGGCCCTCGATGAGGTGAATGGGTATGATGGGAGCTGATGTGGAGGGGAGAGGAGAGAGTTTGAGGGCGCACCCTTCTCTTGAGGAGGAGAGGGAGAGAGAGAGAGAGACAAGAGTGGAGAAAATGGCCAAGGGGATTCTTTCTTTCAAATTTCATCCAAGAGTGTACAAATGAGATGGGAGGGGTCCTATTTATAGGCTCTTCACTTTTTGCATGACCACTTTACCCTTGACAAATTGATAAAAGACCAAGCCTATCCTATAGAGTAAACTATGGGCCCAACTAATGGACTAAGGCCCAATTAACATGGAACCTAGATAAATGACTCTCTAACCTAGGTACTTGACTCAATAAAAGTAAAATTACATATGTATCACTCCAAATTAAAAAAGAAAAGAAACATAATGTGATTAGAAAAAGTTGATGAACTTAAATTATTGATGTCGATGATCATCTGAGCCTCGAGCGAGAGGGATTTGGGGAATATGTCCCCATCATACCCCCGGGGTGCTAAGAACTCGATTCCGTCGAGTAAAGGTGTACTACCATGAATGCCGATTTGTCAGTCCCAAGCTGAACAGAAGTAGGGTCTCCAATGGAGGTCAGTCCTTCCGCCCAACGAGATAGCGCTCCCATGCCCTCTCCTGGTAAGGGTACTCTGTTCATCCAGTATCATCTTATATTGCTCACGCCGGGCACTCAAGGCTGAATTTGTGGATACCTGTTGACGCCTGGAAAATGAGCAGTGGCGGAGACAAAATTGAATAGAAGATCAGACCAACAGTGAAAGATCAATGACGAAGCTTGTCAACCATCTACCCAGCAGAAGCCTCTTCCCGGCCAGGCTGGTGTCCGGTGCCATTGTCAGTCAGACGGCAGCACTGATGAAATAGCAGTCACCCGACTGATGAGACCTCCTAGCACACCTCAATAAGAGCTGTATTACTGCCTCAGCTGAGAATCCACAGATAATATGTCAGAGCAAGTCAGATGTCGACTGATTGACAGATGTGATATGAGCAAAGATAAAGATGAAGCCAAAACTAGCAAATGAAGATTGTAAAGGCTCCTGCAAAGTCAGTACAAAAGAAGAATCATCTCCACAGATTATACACTCGGCTGAAGTCTCCTCAGGCTAAAGCTGATGTCCGGTCTTATCACCGTTGAAGTGACGATACTGATAAAATGATGACTGGCTTTGTCGCCGTTCATGTGGCAACGCCGATGAAACCCCGGTCCATCGACTGATGAAACCCTATAAATGATCTACATCATCAATGAAAGGCCCTTTTGGGTGATGGTGTACTTAAAGGACCAACAAAGGCCTAGTCTAAAAGACTTAAGCAGGCCTGTAAAGGTGGCGCTGGATCCTCTCATCGAAGCCCAATAGCTGCACCGAGAAGCCACAGTCCTACGCGCCGGGAAGCCCTCCGGCCAGGCGCGCCGTGAAATGCCTGCCGAGAAGACAAAAGGGATGTAGTTATAAAACCCCCTTCCCTTCGAAAAAGGAGGGGGAGAGGGATCGGAGAAAAAAGAAGATAGAGAAAAAAAAAGAATCGAGAGGGAGTCCTGCCAAGAGAGAGCCCCCCTCAGCCGAGAGAAGAGAAGAAGCAGAAGGGAGGAAGAAGCAGACAAGCTTCAGGTGGGATGCTCCGGGGAGGGAGAGGAGTCAATGCTCCGCCCTCCCCATGCTGTCTTTTCTTTCTATTGATGTAATCTAGCGAGTTTTCTTCTCGATTTATCAAACGTAGCTAGCGAGTTTTAGGTCTCGAGCTCCGTCTCTCTCTCTATTTTGCATTTCTCTTTTACAATTAGTGTAAGGCTTCGAGCAATGCAATGAAATATCAACGTCACCCATTTGGGGATCTTCTGATTGAAATGTCTATTCCCCTCTGATTGAGGTATCTGCTCTTTGTTCCTCCGTGTATGCTTATCGTTTATGCGAAATGTCTAATGATTCATACGAATCTTCTCTTCAGAGGCATGAGAACAGAACCCCTACCCTTATCTAATGGGTTACTGGGTTCTGTCACCTTCCCCCTTCCTGTCTCGAGGGCAGATCCATCGCACCCTTTCGAGCTTTCTCACAAGGCCCCTTAAGGATCCTCTTTGTGCCGTCCAGGACCAGAGACATCAATCTCTCGGATTCCTGAACTGCCGGCTATATGAGAGGACATGCCGATTCCACAGACCGCTGCTATCCCTCGGATTCTAGCGAATGACGATCTCGATCTCTCGACCCTCCATTCTAACCCCTTGGATGACTAGGGTCTGGAGTTTCGATGCCAAAGGTTCCTCAGTCACCGGTTTTTAGATGCTATTGGGTTCGTCTAGGGGATCAGAGACAGTCATCTCTTGATCCCCAGACGGCCGGCGGTAGAAATAAATAAAGTCTTCAGAAATCCAGACGATGATCTCGTTCCCCCATCGATTCTACCCTCCAGATCCCCCTTGGCCCTTCCTCAGAGAAGCATCCATTGAATCCCCCCTCCTGCACTTCAAATTCGGCTTCAATCGTAGCCAGAAAGCTCAGGAATCCCAGAAACAGAGTATCGTTTGAGTTCTGTAAACCATGAAATCCTGTAGCAATTCCATCTTCTCGGCGTGCAAAATTCCCCGCCGAGAGCTGTCCCGCCGAGAGGCCTTCCTCCTCAGCTAAAACGACAAAAAACCCCACGTGGCCCTGCCATTCAAACCCCATTCACATGAGTCTCCCGGCGCCAGGCTCCCGGCGCGGCCGGGAGCGCGCCGGGAAGCCCACGCCGAGACCCCCCTATAAGCTAACCCCCCTTTTTATGCAAACCTCCCAGCCCTTCCCGGCGCCACCTTCCCGACGCGGTAATGGGCGCGCCGGGAAGTCCCACGCCGAGAGCCCCTACAGGCCAACTCCACCCATGCCGAGACCCCCCTTTTTTGGCCAGTAAGTCCTACGCCGAGAGCCTTCTTCAGGCCAACTAAAGCCACCGCCGAGACCCTTCATCTTGGCCAAATGAAGTCCAGTCAGAGGCCCATCTCTGCACTACCAGTTGTCAACCTTCTGATCTCTTCACACATATGTCCCGGGGATGTTCAGAGACCGTCATTGATGCCTTGAGATGATACATTATTGGGGAAGACCTCCCATACAGTCCTCATTCCCGATCCGGATTCCACCCTCATGAACCCAAAGGGCCATGTCGTTGCATGAGTTCTGAGGGGTTTCGAGAGAATATTAATCGATGGTATAAAGGCAAGCAATGTGCCGGGGCCCGGTGCCCATCCTCGTTCGGTCGTCATCCCGGCATTCTGTGGATGATGACCTATCCTCTCTTGGCATAATCCAAGTTGAGGGGACATGCTGCCGAAATTTACACATACCTTGCCAGGTAGCTGTGATGTTCTCTCTCTCAACCCCGTCGGCCCACGGAGTTATGTCCCTACATGCTCTCCGATGGCCCTTCGAAGGGGGATATAGATGCGCCATCGCACCCACATGGAGCGTGTCATATCACGCCAGTACTTACTCGGATTCCGGGTCAATTATGCCCGATCTTTTACGGATCTCACCCTGCCGCTGCATGGGTGGTTTCCTATTCCCTGCTTGGCATGGTCCAAGATGGTGGGAATATGCCATCGGATTTATCCCAAAAAAATAACAAACTCCTACTTTGTCAAATCCATTTAACGTCTTACAAGAGAATGAATTCCGTCTCTTTTGAGCACGCGGCTTTACCGCTGTCATCCTCCTATCTTTAGCGTTTAATCAAGGCTTGTCCTCCTTAGGGGGGACGTAATTAACCTCATAGCCTTTATGGTATGACGGACTTCTGGTCCAGACACGATCACTCACAATCGACTGACCAAGTCAGATCGAGCGCACAATAAAATCGTCACTCCGGTGACTAGCACGCCAATAAATCAATAAATAATAAATCAAATCAAAAAAATAGAATAATAAAAAAATCTGTGTTCCCACAAGTCTGGCACGCCCGGTGGGACCGAGTCTCCCTTCATCTCTACGCCAAGATAGGAGGCCCAGCGGGCCCCCCTCAAATTTCTGATGTTGTGTGCTTTCTCTATTTTCAGGAAGCTACGATGACGACCAGGACCATGTCCGTCTTCTTTGACCGGCAACCGGTCGATATGCATGTGCGAGAGGGTTACCTGGCGGTACCCCTGTCATTCGGAGCAATGCCCCCTGCCGTCGGGTTGCCCAACTATCTGGGCCTCGTCTTCACCGACCTTCTGCAGGTCGACAACAAGCAAGGCACCGCTGCAAGTGCCCCGATAAAGGCTGCTGATGAGAAGGCCAGCTTACCGGAGAAGACGGCCTCGACAGCCGTCGCCTGCTATGTGCACCATGTTCAAAGGAGGGATATGGTCTCCACTGCTGCCCAGAAGGGAAAAAGAACCAGCTGGAGGAGCCGGTATGCTGCTGCTGACCGTCATCTTTCCAATTCTGGGAAGACAATGATGATGGGCGATGTTAGGGTGAACCTCGACGGTCGCCCCAGAGAAGTCCGGCCGGACAGGATTGTCCCGACCATCCAGATTGACAACAAGTTCCAAGTTCTGGCCACCAGGAAGGCCAACTGGGAAGCTGATGGGAGGAAGCCACTGGCGCCCAAGCCAGCAAGATATAAGCAGATATGGCGGCCAAAGAAGATTCAGAGCGGGGCCCCATCTCAAGACGAAGAAAACCCTGCTGATGTCACTGTTGCCCGCTTCAGAGCAGGGGGCAGAAGGGAAGAAGGAAAATACAGAAGAGATGCTACTGCTGTTTACCCCAGGGCTCGGGGTAGGAGAGATGAGACTGAGGGTCAAGGAAGAAATCTGACCGCTGCTCGCCCCGTGATGAGGGGCAGAAGATATGAGAAGAAGGAGGACTTTACCGCCGCCCGTTCCAGGGCCGGGGGCAGAAGATGGGAAAGGAAGATCTATGATGCTGCTGCCAACCGCTGCCAAGTTGGCGATGTGAGAAGGAGTGAACCAGTCACTGTGGTTGCTGCAAGAAGACCAAGAGCCTGTGCCAGACAGGCTGATATCTTCAGATACTCCAGAACCGAGCATTTGAATGCTCAGGTGGCAAGACTGGCTTATCAGCAAAAGAGCCAGGACAGATTGATACTCCAACCCGAGCCACAAAGGCACAATCCGGAGGAGATGAAGCAAGTGGTCCAGGACTACTTCCGATACCTGGGGAGCTCCGCCCTTGGTCAACAAAGATTATCCCGTGCCTTGGGCACCATGGATGAAGAAGAGGAAGAAACTCTGCAAGAACTGATAATCGGGGTCTCCTCCTCCGATTCAAATGATTATGAAGAAGGCTTCAGGGCCGGATATGACGAAGAAGACCTGTACAGGGAAGAAGCCAAAGAAAGAGTATCGGTCTTTGACCGACTCGAATACCCCGACCAGGCGAAAAGAAAGGTTTACAGGCAGAAAGGAAGAATGCAAATCTTCGCCTGTAACATGGCTGGAGTTGCCAGGGGGCAAGACATGTTACCGACCCAGCCAGATGAGCTGCTCAAGGCTGGCAACTAGACCTGGTCCCGTCACAAGAAGAGGCCAGGCGGCCAAAGATAGGATGAAAGCTGACGATGCAGCCCGCAGGATTACCACTATGACAGTTAATGTGGTAACAGCGGAAGAAGGAGATAATCCCTTCAGCGATAATGTCGAGGGGACTTCAGAAGATATACAGATTCCGTCAACCTGGACCCCATGATCCAGATGATGTTTAGAAGATATCAGCAGGAGATCAGTGCTCTCAGAAGACAGTTAAGTGAGAGGCATGAAGCTACACCGGTCTCCAAGCAAACCGAGCCTGTGGGGCAAACTTCCAGCTCAACAGAAACGGCTATCCCTGGTAATCCTCTCCTGGCTGATAAAGGTAAAGCGCCGAGCCAACCTATTCCACGGCAGACAGTGGCTCAGCCCTCTGTATCTCAGACACAGCCTACCGCGCCCACCTTGCGCGCAACTGTGATGACGACTCCTTACAGTCAGCAACAAGCTCACTTCTTCCCAGAAGAGATAGATCCAGCCATAGCCCACAAGCTGATGATTGAAAGAATTGTGGAGATGAAGCTGTCTGAGAAGACTGGTGACGATGTTAGCACCTATGATGTGTACAAGGTGCCGTATCCTCCCCAATATGCTGCTAAAAGACTACCTCCAGGCGTCATTAAGCCGCCGAAATTTGAGAAGTTCAATGGCCAAGGCTCCCCCAGGGAGCACATAGCTTACTACACCACAATTATGGGCGATTTGGCAGCCGACGAAGCTTATCTGCTCAAATTCTTTGGCTCATCCCTCACTGGGTTAGCCTTTGAATGGTATTCAAGCCTGCCGGCTGGATCAGTGGTTGATTGGCCTGATATGCAAAGAAAGTTCCACGACAGATTTCATATCACGGAGAGAGAAATCACAATAGCCGAGCTATATGCAACAAGGCAGAAGCAAGACGAGACCGCTCTGGATTATATAAAAAGATGGAGAGATCTCGCCATGAGATGCAGGCGGCCTCCACATCACGAGGACGCCGTCCAGATTTGCAAGCAGAATCTTCGGCGGGAGACTCTCAAAAAGATGATCGGGATGGAGATAGGGTCATTCGACCGACTAAACAATGCCGCGGCGGAGGTCGAGGCCTTCCTCTCCAGTAGTCCTTCAGTTGCTACTGCTGTGTACCATAAAGCTAGATCGGCTGATAAACGGCCCATGCTTGCAGAAGTCAGTACAGTAGACTTCAAGATGTTCGAGCAACAAAAAGATAAAGAAAAAGGTGTTGCCCGCCCTCCTCCCACTAGGCCGGCTGATCAAAAGGATGGCCCCGCTCTGCGAGCCAGGATGAGCAAGCCTTATTCCTTTCCTAAGGAAAAGACTCGGCTCCTGTTTGAATGGGCGGCCCAATTTGACAAGATTGTCCTTCCGGATCCAAAGAGACCTGATGATACCAAAAGAAAAGATGACCCCCGCTTCTGCCCATATCATCAAGCATTGGGTCATCCCATTGAAGATTGCTATGTATTTAAAGATATTATTGAAAGAATGGTTAAAAAAGGGGAGCTCGAACTGGGTGAGTATAGAGTGGACCCTCCATGCCTGCATGAGTTGCCTGAGTTAAAAAGAGCAGTCAATATGGTATCTCTATACCGGCAGTCGCCCAAAGAAATGTTAAAAGAAACAGACACCGATGAGCCCATCCTGTGGGAGCGCGTCAAATCCCCAGGCCTGATGAATAAGATGAAAAATAAATCAAAAATGCCAGATGTGCTAGATGACCCGTTATGGGTGCAGATGTCGACCGCTGAAAGGAAGGAAGAGCAGATGCAAACAAACACAAGGAGGGACAAAGTCTTCTCCTGTAACTGCTGTCAGTTTTACCCGGCGATGGCCAGACTTCCGAAGGGGATGATGAAGAGATATGCTTCATGCCGATAAGGTCAGAGCAAGCCAAAGCTTCAGCCTCCTGTCCTGATGATAAAACCAGCAATAAGCCTGGGCACCTCCCGCTACCAGAAGAAGAAGCATGCTACCACACTCCTCCTCCATATGCGGGGACGAGGGCCAAGATGTTAATTTCTAAAAGCCTGGACGCGTTCGGCGCCTGTAATAGGGTACTGCCAGTGCCTCCTAGGATTAGGGCCGGGGGCAACATTCTTGGCCTTGCCATGATGACAGAGCTATCTAAAAAACTACAAGAAGTCAAAGTGTTACAGAGCAAGCTGAATGAAATAGGTTTGCATCTGCCTAGTTTGCACTTAAACTCACCAGCTCCGACAGTGATGGGTAAACCCGATATGAAACAAACAATGAAAATCAACTCTGCCAAGGGAGAAGTTACTAAGGCAGAATTGTATGAGACCAAACAAAGGGCCGATGAATCTGCTCTGGATTATATCTACCGATGGAAGGACCTTTATGCCAGATGTCGGCACCCACCAAACCAGGAGGAGGCTGTCCAGATATGCAAGCGCAACCTGAAGACAGAAGTCTTAACAAGGTTGGTTGGCATCGAAGTCAAGTCCTTCGATCTCTTGAATGAGATTGTGGCTAATATTGAGGCCTTTTTGGCGAAATATTACCCGGCCGCTACCGCCCTAAGACAAAAGAGCAAGCCTGCTGGTGAACAGCCAATGCATAAAGATATTTACATTGCCAACTTCCAAGCTCTCGAGAAGAAAAAGGTGAAGGAGGCAGCTAGCTCTTCGCCAGCAAAGACTGGCGAACTAGGCCATTCCCTAAGAAGCAAAATGACTAAACCCTACTCCTTTCCAAAGGAAAAGACTCGGGTCCTATTCGAATGGGTCACCCACCACGGCAAGATCATACTCCCGGCCCCAAAGAAGCCCAGTGATGCCGCAAGGAAAGACGAGCCTCGCTTCTGTCCGTACCATCAGATGCTCGGACACCCTATTGAGGACTGCTACGTCTTCAAAGATGTTATAGAAAGCTTGATACAGAAAGGTGAGCTACAGATAGGGGAATATAAAGTGGACCCACCGCGTCCCCATCGAATGCTCAATTTCAAGAAGGCAGCCGATATGGCCACACCACACCCGCCAAAGAGCGATTTGCTCTAAAGGGCATTTTCAATACGAATGATACCCCGTTCTGGGGTAGGTGTATGCCAAAAAGAATGATGGTGAAAGATGCCAGTGATACCCTTTCCCGGGGGCAGATGTACACACACAAAAATGAATAAAAAAAGAAAGAAGAAGAAGAAAATGAGGGATGCAAATGATACCCCGTTCCGGGGGCAGATGTATGCAAAAAAAAAGAAAAGAAAAGAGAAAGGAAAAGAAGAGATGAGACCATATTAACGATGAAACCCACATCTCCAGCGAACGGCTTTATGCCCGAGCTGCTATACACCTTCTTTGAATCAATTCAGACCTTTCGTCTGGATAGATCATGAAACCCTATTCCTTTGCGTTAATGTCAAACCCCACATTAACGATAAAACCCACATTTCCAGTGAGCGGTTCCGTGCCTGAGCTGCTATCCATACCCTCTAAGTCAATTCAGACATTTCGTCTGGATAGATCATGAAACCCTATTCCTTTGCGTTAATGTCAAACCCCACATTAACGATAAAACCTACATTTCCAGTGAACGGCTCCGTGCCCGAGCTGCTATCCATATCCCATAAATCAATTCAGACCTTTCATCTGGGTAGATTATGAAACCCTATTCCTTTGCATTAATGCTAAAAAAACCCCAACATTAATGATGAAACATACATTCCCGGCAAACAGCTTCATACCCAAGCCCGCCATCCACGAACTTCAGTTCAGACCTTCCGTCTGAATTGCATGATGAAGCCCTACTCTCCTTTGCATTGATGTTTACCCCACATCAATGAGTGGCTTTCCGCCCTCGATAAGCTCTACCCACCTTGGCCTGGTAGCATTCCGCCCTGATCAAGTTACCCTTGCCTTGGTTTAGTGGCATTCCGCCCTAACCGAGCTACCCTTTTCTTGGTCTAGCAGCACTCCGCCCTAGCCGAGCTACCCTTTCCCTGGCCTAGCGGCGCTCCGCCCTAGCCGAGCTACCCTTTCTTGGTCTAGCGGCACTCAGCCCTAACCGAGCTACCCTCTTCTTGGTCTAGCGGCACTCTGCCCTAGCCGAGCTACCCCTTCTTGGTCTAGCGGCACGCCGCCCTAACCAAGCTACCCCTTATCTTAATCCGATGGCATTCCGACCTGTCACCCTCTAAAAAAAAAAAAAGAAGAGAATAGAAATGGGGTTGAAAATAGAGATACGCCGCCAGACTTGCTCCTATAATAGGGACAAGGGCAAAAAATGGCCAAAAACCCAGCTGTGGTGAAAACCCGAAAGGGCACTGCAGGCAAAATCGGGTACCCCGCCACGTGAAAATCCGAAAGGGCGCGTGGGCAAAAGCAAGAGGGGGCTGGCTGCGGTGAAAACCCGAAAGGGCACTTGGGCCAGTAATGTGGTTATTCGAAATTCCCTTTTCCCACCACTGATAGAACCTTCCGTTGGCCGACCGGCGCCTTGCTGACCAACGATGAAACCTATCCAGTCTAGACCTTATGTCTATTCTGATGAAACCTACGAAACTTCCTTGCATCGGTATAGACCCAATATCGATGACGAGACTTGCTATTCGTCGACAGGCACACTGCCCGATCGATGATGAGACCTATCCGGTTTAGACTTTCCGTCTATCCCGATGAAACCTGTGAAATCCTTGCATCGGTATAAACCCAATACCAATGATGAAACCCACCTTCGGTCGACAGGGCACCCTGCCCGATCGGTGAAGAAACCTGTCCGGTCTAGACCTTACGTCTATGCCGACTAGAGCCGCGTGTCTCTTTCTGTCCCGCCGTGATGAAACCTACTGCTGATCAGCAATGAAACCTGTCCGATTTAGACCTTACGTTTATTCCGATGAATCACATGAAATCCTTGCAGTTGGTATGAACCCATACCAGAGATGAAACCTGTTGTTGATCGATCGGCACATTGCCCGATCAATGATGAAACCTATCCAGTTTAGACCTTATGTCTATCCTGATGAAACCTATAAAATCCTTGCGTTGGTATAGACCCAATACCAATGATAAAAGCAGCTACTAATGGGGTGGCCCGCCGCCTGAGCAATGCTGAAGCCCGTCCGGGGTAGACTCTCCGTATGCTCTGATGAAGATGCTACACCCATTCCTAAATCAACCCGGACCTTCCGTCCGGATAGATGATAAAACCTCATCCCTTTGCGTTAATGTTAAACCCCACATTAATGATGAAACCTACATTTCCATCGAATGGTTTCGTGCTTAAGCTGCTACACACATCCTCGAGCCAATCCGGACCTTCTGTCTGGATGGATGATGAAATCCCATTCCCTTGCGTTGATGGCAATCCCCACATCAACGATACAGCCATGCTCCCGGCGAACGACTTCACGCCTAAGCCATAAAACACACTCAAGTCGACCTAGGCCTTCCGCCTAGGCAGACGATGAAAACCTTATACCCCTTGCATTGGTGTCAGCACCCACATCAATGATGATACATACACAAGTTGAGCACATGGCTTAACAATTTACAAAGCTAAAGTCCCAATAAAAAAAAAGAGACAAAATGGGGTTAAAAATAGAGATACCCCGCCAGTCTTGTTCAGATACTCTGAACAAGGGCAAAAATGGCCAAAACCCAGCTATGGTGAAAACCCGAAAGGGCACTGCAGGCAAAATCGGGTACCCCGCCACGTGAAAACCCGAAAGGGCGCGTGGGCAAAAGCAAGAGGGGGCTGGCTCCGGTGAAAACCCGAAAGGGCACTTGGGTCAGTAATGTGGTAATTCAAAAGTCCCATGCCAACCGGCACGCTGCCTTTACCTCCCCTTCACTGATGAAGCCTTCCGTCGGTCATCTGTATCTATGCCCCACCGATGATAAAGACTTTCCGGGGTAGACCTTACGTTTACCTTGATGAAATCTACATACCCTCTTTCGAATGTCCCACCGACAATGAAACCTATCACCATTCTGATAAATCCTGTCCAGCTCAGACCTTACGTCTGTCCTGATGAAACTCTTAAACCTTCCCTTGATCGATCGACTTCTTATCCGGTCAGCGATGAAACCCTGCCAGGATAGACCCTACGCCTATCCTGATGAAACCTACGCATTTCTTTGCAAAGTCCCACCCGCGATAAAACCCGCTGGAATAGACCTTACGTCTATCCTGACGAGTCCTACGCCTCTACCTACGTCCCACTGTTGATCGATTGGCACCTTGCCTGATCAATGATGAAACCCTATCCAGTTTAGACCTTACATCTATTCTGATGAAACTCATGAAATCCATTTGCGTCGATATAAACCCAATATCGATGATGAAACCAACTGTTGATCGATTGGCACCTTGCCCGATCAATGATGAAACCCTGTCCAGTTTAGACCTTACATCTATTCTGATGAAACTCATGAAATCCCCTTACGTCGATATAAACCCAATATCGATGATGAAACCAACTGTTGATCGATTGGCACCTTGCCCAATCAATGATGAAACCCTATCCAGTTTAGACCTTACGTCTATTCTGATGAAACTCATGAAATCTCTTTGCGTCGATATAAACCCAATATCGATGATGAAACCAACTGTTGATCGATTGGCACCTCGCCCGATCAATGATGAAACCCTGTCAGTCTAGACCTTACGTCTATTCTGATGAAACTTATAACACTTTCTTTGCATCGATATAAACCCAATATCGATGATGAAACCAACTGTTGATCGATTGGCACCTCGCCCGATCAATGATGAAACCCTGCCAGTGTAGACCTTTCGTCTATTCTGATGAAACTTATAACACTTTCTTTGCATCGATATAAACCCAATATCGATGATGAAACCAACTGTTGATCGATTGGCACCTCGCCCGATCAATGATGAAACCCTGCCAGTGTAGACCTTTCGTCTATTCTGATGAAACTTATAACACTTTCTTTGCATCGATATAAACCCAATATCGATGATGAAACCAACTGTTGATCGACCGGCACCTCGCCCGATCAATGATGAAACCCTGCCAGTTTAGATCTTTCGTCTATTCTGATGAAATTCATGAAACTCTTTTTGCGTCGATATAAACCCAATATCGATGATGAAACCAACTGTTGATCGACCGGCACCTCGCCCGATCAATGATGAAACCCTGCCAGTTTAGAGCTTTCGTCTATTTTGATGAAACTCATGAAACTCTTTTTGCATCGATATAAACCCAATATCGATGATGAAACTAGCCATTGATCGACCGGCACCTCGCCCGATCAATGATGAAACCCTACTGGGATAGACCTCTCATCTACACTCCCGCATGATGCCATGGCCTAAAAGCATGTCTTTCGTTGACCAACAAGGCCAGCAAAGGCAGTCTCAACGGGCACCAACACGCGGTGGAGCGAGTCCCCCATTCTCTCCCTGAGAGGATGGACGCTCTCTTGCAGAACACGGGTCATCCACGTAATGACTACTGAGACTGCCGCTCTTCCATACGAAGGAAATAACAACACATGAAGCAGATGGTCAGCCAATCAGGGCTTAAAACTGACAGATGTCAAATGTATAGCCAATCGGGGCTCAAAACCGACAGATGCAAGATATACAGCCAATCAGGGCTTAAAACTGACAGATGCAAGATGTACAGCCGATCGGGGCTCAAAATCGACAGATGCCAGATGTTCAGCCAATCAGGGCTTAAAACTGACAGATGTCAAATGTATAGCCAATCAGGGCTCAAAACCGACAGATGCAAGATATACAGCCGATCGGGGCTCAAAACCGATAGATGCAAGATGTACAGCCGATCGGGGCTCAAAACCGACAGATGCCAGATGGTCAGCCAATCAGGGTTTAAAGCCGACAGAAGTCAAATGTGCTGTTGATCGGGGCCTAAAACCGACAGATGTCAGATGTGCCAGTTGATCACGGTCCAAGCCAATAGATGTTCAACTGATCGAGGCTCAAGCCAAGAAGATCATGCCAGGATGAAATCCCAATATGGGGATACTGCCAAGCTATAACTGAAAGAATGAGTCAATAGCATTGAGCTAAAGATGCACCTACGGACACCGTGCCGCTTATTCTGCACTTACGCCGTCCGCAGGTGGGGGGCATTTGTTGACGCCTGGAAAATGAGCAATGGCGGAGACAAAATTGAAAAGAAGATCAGACCAACAGTGAAAGATCAATGACGAAGCTCGTCAACCATCTACCCGGCAGAAGCCTCTTCCCGGCCAGGCTGGTGTCCGGTGCCATTATCAGTCAGACGGTAGCACTGATGAAATAGTAGTCACCCGACTGATGAGACCTCCTAGCACACCTCAATAAGAGCTGTATTACTGCCTCGGCTAAGAATCCACAGATAATATGTCAGAGCAAGTCAGATGTCGACTGATTGATAGATGTGATATGAGCAAAGATAAAGATGAAGCCAAAACTAGCAAATGAAGATTGTAAAGGCTCCTGCAAAGTCAGTACAAAAGAAGAATCGTCTCCACAGATTATACACCCGGCTGAAGTCTCCTCAGGCTAAAGCTGATGTCCGGTCTTATCACCGTTCAAGTGACGATACTGATAAAATGATGTCCGACTTTGTCGCCGTTCATGTGGCAACGCCGATGAAACCCCGGTCCATCGACTGATGAAACCCTATAAATGATCTACGTCATCAATGAAAGGCCCTTTTGGGTGATGGTGTACTTGAAGGACCAACAAAGGCCTAGTCTAAAAGACTTAAGCAGGCCTGTAAAGGTGGCGCTGGATCCTCTCATCGAAGCCCAATAGCTGCACCGAGAAGCCACAGTCCTGCGCACCGGGAAGCCCTACGGCCAGGCGCGCCGTGAAATGCCTGCCGAGAAGACAAAAGGGATGCAGTTATAAAACCCCCTTCCCTTCGAAACAGGAGGGGGGGCGGCGAACAGAAGAGAACCAAAAAAATACCCAGAAGAAAAGAGGCCGGTAAGAAACCTACCAGGAGAGAGAGCCCCCCTCCGTTGAGAGAAAAGAGAAGAAGCCGGAGAGAAGAAGAAGAAGGAAAGGCTCCAGGTGGGCTGCTCGAGGGAGGGATAGGAGTCAATGCTCCGCCCTCCCCCATGTTTTCTTTCTTTTCTTTGATGTAATCTAGCGAGTTTTTTTTCTCGATTTATCAAATGTATCCGGCGAGTTCCGGTCTTGATTTCCACCTCTCTGCTTTGCATTTCTCTTTTACGACCAGTGTAAGTCTTCGATGCAGTGCAATGAAATATCAACATGGCCCATTTGGGCATCGATTGATTGAGATATTTGCTCTCCGTCTCTCCATGTATGCATATCTTTTATCCGAAATGTCTAATAGTTTATACGCTCTCGGTCTCAGAGTCTTCCTACGAGTCTTTTCTTCAGAGGAATGAAAACAGAACCCCTACCCTTATCTGATGGGTTACTGGGTTCTGTCGCCTCCTCCCTTCCTGTCTCGATGGCAGATTCACCGTATGCGTTCGAGTTTTCTCTCAAGGCCCTTAAGGCCCCCCCCCCCCTTGTGATGTTCAGGGACCAGAGATATCAATCTCTTGGTTCCCCGAACTGTTGGCTATACAAGGACATGTCTACCCTGCAGACGAATGCCATCCCTCGAGGTTCTAGCGAGTGACGACCACGATCTCTCGACCTTTCATTCTAACACTTGAATGGTTAGGGTCTGGAGTTTCGGTGCTAAAAGTTCCTCAGTCGCCGGTTTTCGATGCCATTGCGTTCGTCCAGAGGATCAGAGACAGTCATCTCTTGATCCCCCAGACGACCGACGGCGAATAAGTAAAGTCTTCACAAGATTCAAATGATGGTCTCGTTTCTCCCATTGATTTTGCCTTCTAAATCCCCTTGGCATCCTCCTAACAGAAGCCTCCATGAAACCCCCTCCTGCACGCTAAATCTTGCCTCAATCTGAGCCATAAATCTCAGGAAATTCCCGAACAGAGCATCGTCGTCGAGCTCTGAAACCCTTAACCCTTTTACCTTCCCGGCGTGCTAATTTCCACGCCGAGAGCTACGCCGCCGAGAGGGCCTTCCTTTTCTCCCCCTTTCAGTAAGCCGACAAAACCCCAGGTTGTGTTCACTGGCCATTAAACCCCCCTTCACATAACCTTCCCGGCCCAGAGCTTCCCGGCGCCAAGTTCCCGGCGCGGTGATGAGCGCGCCGGGAAGCCCCATGCCGAGACCCTCTTTTGGCCAAAGAAAGCCATGCCGAGAGCTTCCCCCCTTGGTCAATAGAGCCACGCCGGGAGCCCCTTGATCCTCCAGCCGCGCCGAGAAGCCTCTCGCCCCGGGAACCCCCATTGCCTCCCAGTTGCACCAATAACCAAGCTTCTACCTTTGTTCACCCCTTGATCACTTCGTCCACGTACCCTGAGACATTCTTGAGTCATTATATGTATCCCAGGAGATAAATCAGTTGGGGGGATTGATCTCCCCTACATTCCTATTTCCCGAATTTGATTCACATGCAACCCCGCGGGTTCGGTGGACCTTGTCTTTACAAGGGTTCCGTCGGTCTCCGAGAAGGGGAATAGTGACCGATGCTAGAGACATGTACAGTCTCCTTGAGCCTTAGTGCTCCCTCACCTTCCGGCTTTCATCCCGGCACTCCGTGGATGTCAGCCTATATCATCCCCTGGCAAATGCTAAGTCTAGGGGAGGTGCTGCCAAAATTCTCCCAGGATGATGAAAGTCAATATTAAGCTGTCCCCGGGACTTTGCACACTGGTGGCGGGGATTCTCTACACCTTGGTCTTCCCGAATTCCCCCTCAAGCCCGATGTTTCTATAAAGCTCAAGCCTAATCCAGTTCAACTTTGAGGCCCAGATCTATTTTGACCCCGAAGAAACCCTTCCCCTTGGCCTGAATCATCAAGAAACTCAAAACAGGGTGCCATAAACCCCTTAGCCCTTGCACCTTCCCGGCGCGGCAATTTCCACGCCGAGAGCTACCCCGCCGAGAGGGCTTCCCCTTTTTCCTATAGCAAGCCGATAAAACCCTGGCTCTGTTCATTGGCCATTAAGAGCCCCTTTCAATATAGCCTTCCCGGCCCGGGGCTTCCCGGCGCCAGGCTCCCGACGCGGTGATGAGCGCGCGGAAAGCCTCTTCCTCCTCTTTTCAACCAGGTCGAGAACCCCCCTTGCCATCTCCCCTTCAACCAGGCCGAGATCCCCGCGACCTGACCGCGCAGGTCGATCTGCGTGCGAGGGCGCAACATTGAGCGTTCACTTACATTCCGTCGTCCCGCATCGGGTTCATGAACAACCCCTTTAGCTCGGGAGGGCTCTGCCACTGCATGAGTTCCGCCGGTTTCTATAGGGAACATCAAACATTGCCCCGTGGCAGATATATATAGGTCGGGAGGTTTGGCCTCTCTCTTTCTCTCGGCTTTCATCCTGGCACTCCGTGGGTGATAGTCTATTTCCCCCTGGGCATAATCCAGATTAAGGGGAAATGCTGTCGAAATACTGATCGATGCTTTAAACCCCATCATGGTCACGGCTCAGTCTACCTGTGACTGAGATCCTCTTCCCCCCCCTAAGCCTGGTCTTTGAATCGCTGACTTAACGATATCGTCCATTTCTACAGTTGATGTTATTATTTGGCCCGCCTTCCTGGCCCTGGTATGAAGTTCAATTTGCGCATATGAATATATGTTCGCCTCTCGAGGCCTCCTATTTTGGCGTTTAATCAAGGGTTGTCCTTCCTTGGAAGGGCGTAATTAACGTCATAGCCTTTATGGTATGACGGACTTCCGGTCCCGACGCGGACTTCACAATCGACTGACCAAGTCAGGTCGAGCGCACAATGAAATCGTCACTTCGGTGACTGGCACGCCAATAAATCAATAAATAAAAAAAAATCCGCGTCCATAGAGGTCAGTGCACATTCTGCCTCAGTGCATGTTTTTCTAAAGCATATAGGAGGTGCGTCTTACTTTGCGTCTCAAGTGGCTTATGAGGTCAGTGCACTTCTTGCATCAATGCAGGTTTTGCATTATGCACGCTAGGGTCAGTGCATATGTGCACTCGGTGCATGTATTGGGCTAATGCATTATAAGGACAGCACACTCCTTGCCTCAGTGCATAACTGCGTCGGTGCAAGTTTTGCCTTGCGTTACATAACAGGTATGTGCAAATTATGTCTAACATGTTCCAAGGTCTGTGCATGTCCTTGTACATGTTTATAAGGTCTGTGCATATCAGTCGTTAGGCAGAACAACGTCGGTGCACATTTGATGTTAGCCTTGTTAGCATCGGTGCACATTTGGTATGAGTTTGTTAGAGTCTGTGCATACCGTCCAATATGCATATCAAAGTATGTGCATACTTTGCATATGCCATATTAAGTCAGTGCAAACTTCGTTCTATACCATATGACTAATTACTTCTAACTGACAGGATGATGGAAGCACGTGAGCTAGTGGAGGATAACAGAAGCAATTATTGGCACATGATCCAAGGGATGCAATCAGTGGACCTTATGCCACGAGGATCGTTGTCCTATTCGCACCTGACACGTGGCTGAGAGCTTTCTGGAATCTATTGGCGGGAGTATTCCCTCCATACGCCCAATGCGTGAGCTCGTGGGTCCCAGGTTGAAGATATATATAGATCCCTCTTCTGCGTTCAGACTGTAAAAAAAAGTGTTGCAGATGTGAAGATCAGAAGAAGAGAATTCAGAGAGCAGAGAAGAGAGAAAAAGATAGAAGAACCAGAGAGCAAGAAGAAGAGTCGATAGAGAGAAGAAAGAAGATAGAATGCAGTAGTGTGAGAGTGCTGAGAAAGAGAGATCTCGAGAGAGAAGTGATAGTGAAGCGACTGAAGCAAATTGTAGATCTGCTATCTATTGGTTTCTGGATCAGATCCAGACCAACTTGCTCCTGCGAGAGCTACATTCTTGTGCTTTATCTCCAGCTTTCCGTAGCTGGATTTTCTCATACTTGTTTTTCCTTTTAAACCTTTGTTTCAAGCTGTGTGTCAGCGGTGCAGAGGATTGGTTCCTCTGGATAGCAAGCTGTGTTGCTCAGCGTTGTAGAGGATTGTTTCCTCTTGATAGCAAGTTGTGTTGCTCAGTGGTGCAGAGGATTGGTTCCTCTGGACAGCAAGCTGTGATTGCTCAGCGGAAGCAAGCTGTGTTGCTCAGCAGTTATAGGCAAGCTGTAATGCCCAACAGTTGAAGCTATGTATCAGCGGGAAGCCTCACTCTGGTTTGAGTGGGGGATGGACGTAGGTCTGCGGGTAGCAGACTGAACCATCTAAAATTCCTTGTCTATCGTGGTTTGATTGTTCATTCTGATCCGCTAGATGCATGCCTAGGTTATCGCTCTAATTGCATACCTGATAGTCTCCTCTTACAGTAGATGAATGCTCAAGTACATTTCCGACTACGATTCTGACTTAATGGATGTTGTGTATACGCATGCTTGAATGGGCTCGGTCAACAGCATAGATTTGCTTAGGAGTCTACACTCTAGCAGCCCATCTATTTGATCAAGAGCACCATTGATTTTTTCTTTAGAGCTTAATTAGTTTATATTTCCGCAGTAGTGTCTAGTATAGTTTTTTTTGGGCAATTTTTATAGGGGGATTCATTCACCCCCTCTCTGAATCCGGGTCTAGCACCCTAACAGTCATGACTTCATAGTTAGTGTTAGCATGTGCTTAAAGATTTATTTTCATGTATGTTAATTTCATGCCAAACCTTATAGTTTTGTACTTAAATAGGTTTTATGACTTAGTTACACCTTGATTTACTCGTTCCTTCTCATCTTATTTCTATTTTATTACTTCACATGCAGCCCGTACTCTGGTACGACGCTATTATTTTGCATGCACATGTTAGGAAACCTTCTTGGACTTGAGAGCCTCTCCGTCAGATTTTCCTTCTATCGGATTAGGTGATCTTGTTTCAAGGCCTCTGTAAGTCTCTGTGAACCTAGGATTCCCACTAGGATGCCGAGCTGGTTATACCCTAAAAATCCAAAAGTCTAGAGAGCACTTCGTGTTTTCTGCATTTTCTGTGAACTGCCATGATCGCGGACATAAGGCGACCGCTACCTGATGATAGCAGTTTGCCAATGACCGCTACCTTGTTCAGTCAGTAGACTTCTGGCTGAGTTGACCTGTTCCTTCTTCTGCGTTGACTCCACTCCTGATCGTGGTCTTGGCTTGACCGCTACCTAAAGGTAGCGGCTGTCTCTAAACCGCATTTTTCCAGCATGTTCATTGCGTCGACCCAGTTCCCTTCCTTCGTCGACTCACCCTCTATGCATTGCCAGATAGCAGACTTCACTCAACCGCTACTTTCTGATAGCGGTCTTCATTGAACCACGTTCTGTCATCTTTCAGTCCAACCCGAGGTCTGACCCAAGGGTTGATCTTACTCTATTCTCAGGTGATCTTTTGATTATCTGGAACCCAAACCTTATTCATTAATTCATTAATGAAACATAGAACTTTATTAATATACCGTTATGCTGTCGGATTCCTCTCGTAGCATGACGTTGTTATTTATTCTTTCTTGACCTCACATGTTCATTTTGGCATGTTCTTACCTTGGTTACTCTTGCTCTAAAAGTATTATTTGAACTTGATATTATTGGCCTACTTTATTGTTATATCTCGTTGTTGGCACTCAAAATATGATCCTTCGGTGACCAAGACGCAAAGACGAATGATACGGCCCACTAAAGAACAGAAGCCGATGAAGATCAACTGACGGAAGGCTTCTCAAGTTGCCAGAGCCTCGAGTCACCTGGAAGTGAACACCGGGGACTTCGCCTCAGGAAAGTCGAGATAAATCCACAACTAACCGGCAGTGCGACCAAGCCTGCCCAATGATCCGGCATCGACCTCGTCATGCCGCAACCCTACACCCGTTGCCCGACCAAGGACGATGGTCTACCTGGTGGCTCACCACCTGAATGAAGACTCTCCAGAGGAAGAACGTCCTCAGCCATTCACAACAAGGAGCCGAAGTTTCTGTCAGCAGAAGGTCCCGATCACCCGACACGAGTTCGGCTTCTCGCCATAGTGGGCCCGTTAGTGGCAGATTGGTCTCCAGCCAAGGCGGAACTATCCCGGATGTTGTACCATCCCACAAGGAAGCTTCGAGCACAAGTCCGTCTGAGCTGGAAGCACGAATCATAGTATCGAAGGCCGTACCGGCGGAAGACCCGTATGCTCGAAGCCGAACACACACGAAGCTCCGAGCAAGGTCATTCACTGCGCGGAGAGCTTCGTCAACACCCGCCAGGGTTTTCCAAGGACCAGGGTGAGAGGAACAGTCAACGGGAGCCTCCGGAACCATCCCCGGACCCATCGGCTAGCCCGCATCGAGCGAACAAGCTAAATCGACGCACAAAAGGACGTCGGCGCCCCTTAATCCGGCGCTCAAATCCGGCGCGCCAATATCAACTGGGGACATATCCCCCGGTGCCATTGAATCCGGCGTGCCCCTTTCCATGGCGCCGGATTAACTATGGCTACATATACGTTGTGGCTTCAAAAAAGGAAGAGAACAGACAATCAAAGGGAGAAGAAAAAAAGGATAGAAGAGTCGGAGAGCACCAATCAGAGAGGCCTCGAGGAAAAGGGTTCTGGCGAGAGGAGCTCTGGGGTTTTTTTTTCTTTGGCCACCACCGCCATCCTCTGCTCCGCCCTACCCCGATGTCGGAGAAGAAAGAAGAGTCGTCTGCTCCTTTCTCTTGTTTTAGGTGGGTCGGTGTGATTCTCCCGGTGTGATTCTCCCAGTTAATCCCCCTCTTCTGCCGTCTGTTTCCTTCTGCTGTCGCAATGTAAATGAGAAAGGGGGGGAGGGGCGATGATATGAGCCAAACCTTCCCCCTCTCTCTCATCATTTTCGTTTATTATCTCTGCATCTGTTCTTCATTTGTTTCAATGGCAATCGCGCGACAACGCCAATGCCAGAATAAACCCTGTATGCTTTCCCCCGTGGAATGAATAGATATATGCGTATATATATGTCAATGATGAATGAGTGAATGTTGCCTTCTTCTTCTTCTGCATCCCATCCCCCCGTCTCTGCAAGCCCCTCTTTCGGCCAATGGGACGACGCCGTTCAACAAAGACGGCGCCGTGAT
Organism: Amorphophallus konjac; assembly: GCA_022559845.1. Taxonomy (NCBI): domain Eukaryota; kingdom Viridiplantae; phylum Streptophyta; class Magnoliopsida; order Alismatales; family Araceae; genus Amorphophallus; species Amorphophallus konjac. The sequence continues at coordinate 93,961,043 of CM040117.1, read as the reverse complement.
AGGGACGTCGACATATGCGTGCCCTCATCCACTGCGCCGCCGGGGGTGAATGTAAAGTGTTCGAACGCATTCGTGTATTTCTCTGCGTGGATGGCTTTTTCCATTCCGTCTCCCTCGGCGCTTATACGCCCTACTACGTTAGGGGCTACATTAATCCCCCTCTCCCCGGGGTTTTTCTCCCTCTCAAGCATCGAAGGTTTCATCGCCAGATACATACGAGCAAATGTATTCTTCTGGCTAATCCTGGGTCCATTCTCTTATTTTTCCTCTATTCTTAACTGTGAACGAGAGGAGTTGAGTTTGTCTCTATATCCCATCTCATTGTCTTCTAAATATCGATATGATAGCCGTTCTGTCTACCCGTTAACATATACACGCATATATGCGCATCTATAGCTACTATAATTAGCCCACGGACCGAACGGATTTCGTGACTATTCTGTACTGTCACCTCTTCGAGGAGATTGGGTGACCGGGGAGAGGGGAACATTCCCCAGTTTCACTGCTCTTCCGCTCTGACTACAGAGGACCGTCTCTTAGTGGCGAGCTCTCTCGTGGATCAATGAATGGACATTAAATGGGTTAATCCCAATATGCCCAAACCCATAATCCTTGATGGACATTGTGGTGGCCGTGGGACGGGTGCCCCTCGTAGGCTAGTCCTCGGGGTTTTCCCTCTCTACCGGTCGTCCCGATTCGAGCCTTGAGTCAACTCGGGTCGTGTGCCCCTCGTAGGCTAGCCCTCGAGGTTTTCGCTCCCGTCATGAGTCAACTCACCCGCTCACTACCACCCACAGACTTGGTGCCCCTAGCAGGCTGGACCTCGGGGTTTTCCTTTCCGTTCGGGTTTTGCCGGCCGCCGTTGCACCACCCGGCCCTCAGGGGTTGCTCTGCTACATGAGTATTCCCCGCTTCTCCCCGACAATCCTCCGGGACGGGGAGATGCTGCAGAAATTCCGGCTCGAACGAGTTTGACTCGGAACAATCGCCGCGCTCGAGTGTGAACCTCGCGCGTGCCTGTGACTCGGCTTCTGGATGTCCCGCGGCGATCCTTTGAATAAATGACTTAAATAAACTTTCAAAGTTTCCCAAAGTGTTTTAACAAACCCAAAAAATAACAAATAAAACCTCGGTTTCCATGAAATTGGGCTAAACCGGCGCCTTAAAACGGTGCGCCTTAAAACGGCGAGCCCCATCCGGGCGCGCCCCAAAAGGGGTCACGCCATTTTAACCCCCCTTCTACACCCACGGTTCCCACGCCGTTTTAAGCCCTTTACCTACGTTTTCTGGCGCCGTTTCAAGTATTTTAAGCCTTTTCTCTGCGCGTACCACGCCGATTTCATTCCGAATCGTGCCGTTGTGCCGCTCCGATCCCCTCCCCGTCTCTGGGGTGATTCCCAATGTTAATAACAGAATGAAGTAAACCTTTTGATCAATAAATTGAATAAATTAGCTTGTCTAAGCTTGAATTGATCTGCTTCGTATCGTTTCTGTCATGCCTTTAGTCTGAATATTCATGTCACGTCAATGCATGCCTGAGTGTACGCACCCTTGGTATATCAAATGGCATTAATGGAAAGTCGGGTTACGCCCGATCAGAAGTTTGTCACGCGTGATGGTGGTCTTCGGGCCTAAGTCCTTCGCCATGTACCGAGGGTCCGCCTTAATAAATTATGTGTAGTCGATCGTAGCATCTTGCATGACCACTCGCATGCTATGCATCTCTTATTCCGGCCTCGACAGCCCACTATCTCGGCAATTAATCAAAAGTTTTCCCTCCTCGTGGGGGATGTAATTAACGTCATGACCTTTATGGTATGACGGACTGCTGGTCCCGACCGAACCTCACTCTCGCCCGACACGGGTCAGAACGAGCGCACAATAAACTTGTCACGTACGTGACTGGCACGCCCGCACAGTCAATCAGTCAGTTAATTGCCAGTCAGTTACTTGATTTATCGACACGTGAAATAAACTAACAAATAGAATAGAAATCCCGTCCCAAACAGTCAGGGACCTACTTAACAAAATACCCCTGGTAAAATAAACGATCGCAAACACTCGTAGAAGCAGCTTAATTTATAACTGGAGAGGGGGAAAATCAACCATCCGAGAGCACGGCCCAACTAGGTCCAATTTGACCAAATTAGGTCCAGCTCCCCAAAGTGACAGCCCCATTTTGGGCCCACTTACTTCAAGCCCAAAAACCCACTCGGAGCAGCACTTCCTAGGCAGCCCTCAGGTCCGGAAGTCCAAGCGACAGAATGATCGAGAGATCCCCAGCGGGGACCCGATGTGGCCTAACCGAGCTATACACTCATCGCTCGGGACAAAATCCTGAACGATCGCCTCTGGCTCGGGCAGACTATCGGATGCTCATCCTGGCATCCGTTACGCATCCAGAAGGAGCAAGGAACCCCAAAGGGTAGGGGAGGGCAAAAGTCCTCACGCCATAAAGGAGCCCACTACATGGACGTAACCCCCCCCCCCCCGAAGCCCCCTAAGCTCCCTGGACTATTACGTCAAAACGGATTGCTATATAAATCCCAGGTAAACCCTCCGAGAAGGTAAGGCAATGGTCCTGAGAGAAAGCCACCACACTTTTTGGTGGAGAATAATCTCGCGCCCTCTTTCTTCTACCCTTTCTCTTCGCCTTTACGCTTTATCGCACTTGCTGACTTAAGCATCAGAGGGTTTACCCCAGGGATCCCTCCCCTGAGCACCTCTGATCTGTTTCCTACCTTGCAGATTCATACAGACGTGGTGACCGTGATCAAATAACTGTTCCCGGATCTCATGGCTCAGGATCAACGCGAGATTACGCCTCTTCATCTGGCGCCGTCTATGGGAAACGAGCAAAGAGCTATCATGGTGTGAAGAAAATCTGGTAGAAAGGTCACCGACGGTAGAGGAAAGACCGTAGCGGCAGATGGAGAACCTGCGCTCTCCACAACCCCCCCCCCCCCCGCCGACGATAACAACCCTGTCGACGAGCTGCCTCCCCCACCCGCGGAGGCGCAACCCCCCAACGGGAGTCCTGACGCTCTCCAAACCCTCAACGCTAAACTGGATATTCTCGTAGAGCTAATGAGGACCCAAGCGGCCAGGGAAGAGAAGTCACGACTCCCACGAGAAAGCCCTCCCCGTGGAGAAGCTTCCCAACACACGGCGGGAGGTCGTTTCACCCTCCAGGGGCGACGGCTTATACGCAACAGGTCAGGGGGACCTTCGCACGCCCCCCCTCCAGAACAAAAAGCCTCCTCCACCCCGAGGAGAGAAAAAGTCGGCACACGCCAGCAGTTCCCGGAGACTAATCCCCCCGAGGGACGGCGTGGCAGCCCGCAGGGACGCCCCCACATCCCCTCGATCCAGCTACAACTGGAGTTATCCCTCCAGTTGTGAGATTTCGAGAGACGATTTACGGAGCAAGAGCGTGCCCTACGCGCCCTGCAGAAAACCTCCACCAAGGATGATGAGGAGCAATCCCCATTCTCTGACCACATCCTGAAGGCCGAGATCTCCCCCAGAATCTTGCTGCCTACCTACAAGTCGTACGATGGCTAGGGGGACCCGGCCGACCACTACGACAGCTTCGACGCCCTGATGACTTTGCACGGGGCCTCCGACGATGTCAAATGCCGAGCGTTCATGACCACCTTGGTCCAAGGCGCTCAAGCCTAGTTCCAAGCACTCGCCCCCGACAGTATTCACGACTTCAGGCAATTCAGGCGAGTATTCAAGGAGAGCTTCGCCGACAGCGGCCCTCCAAGGTCAGTAGCAGGGCTGCTGGCACTAAAACATGCACAGAAGGAGAAACTTCGGGCCTACATCAACCGATTTAAATCGAAAGCCCTGTGTATCCTGCGCCTGGATGTCGCCTCTGCCATCACCACACTGACCGGAGGCACCCGCGATGAGAACCTTCGGCGAGAACTGATCCTCCATCCCCCCAACTCCCTCGCCGATCTGGTGACCCTAGCCCTGCGCCACGTAGAGTGCGAGGAAGTCCTCAGCGCCTGCCGCGGCCCAACGGGCTCGGGTCGGGAGGGGGATAAGAAGCGACCATCCTAGCAAGGCTCGGGCCAAGGAAAGCGGTGAAATCAAGACGGGGACTGAAGGGAGCCCCCTCGGAAATACAAGCGGCACACACCTCTATTCGCTCCCGTCTACGAGATATATGAAGATATCAAAGGCTCGGGCATTCTCCGCCAACCCGAGCCTATGAAGGCCAAGCGTCGCAACTGACGCAAACATTGCCAGTTCCACAACAACCACGGGCACCATACCGAGGATTGTCACCAACTCAAAGATGAGATCGAGCATCTCGTCCGGCAAGGAGACTTATCTCAGTACATGTCCGAGCGCCAGAAGGAAGACCGTGGCATTCCGGAGGAGATTGACAATCAACCTCGCGGGGTCCATATCAACGTCATTTATGGTGGTGCGGCATCAGGAGGAGACAGTAGCCGAGGAAGGAAGCGTCACGCTAAACGGGCAAGCATGGCCTACGAGCCCTCTAAAGCCCCACCAGCGACCGAGCAGTAGGCCTTGGTATTCTCCGACCAAGACCTGGAAGGGCTATCTACCCTGCACGATGATGCACTTGTAATATCAGCAACTATAAACCATTGTAACGTAGACAGGATACTGGTCGATAATGGTAGTGCCCCTGATGTACTCTCGTACGAATGCTTCCTCAAGATGGGTGAAAATCCGTCCAAACTCCGCCCTGTTCGAACCCCCCTTTGTGGGTTCAACGGCCAGGCAACCTATCCCGAGGGAACCCTGAGCCTGCCGATCACCATCGGCACCCCTCCCAAAACTGTTACCATTATGGTTGACTTCGTTGTGATCAAAGGGATGTCGGCCTATAATGCCATCTTCGGATGAGGTATCCTCAATCGGACAAAGGCAGTGCCCTCCACCTATCACCAAAAAATGAAGTTTCCCACTAAACATGGTATCGGGGAGGTCCGAGGTAACCAGGCAATAGCTCGGAGGTGCTACATAATCTCGGTCGAAGCCATAAGGCCAGAGGGAAAAAAGAAAAAGGGCGAGGGAATCGAGGATGAACCAACAACATCCAAACCTGGTGGCGAATTGTTGACAATCTTCCTCAAAGATGACCTGGCCCTCGGAGTAAAAATTGAAGCTGATTTATCACCCGATAACAAAGGAAGTATAAAGATTTTCTTTCGGAGTATATTCAAGTCTTCGCATGGTCCGATGAGCATCTTCCTGGGATCCCTGGGGAGATGGTGGTACACAAGCTTAACCTTGACCCGTCGGTAAAACCCGTCCAACAACGCAGAAGAAAGCATGCCCCAGAGAAGCAAACGATCATCAAAGAGCAAATCCTTAAGGGGAAGAAAATCGGCCTATTTCAACCGGTCCTTTACCCGACATGGCTCGCCAATATCGTCTTAGTGCCAAAAGTTTCGGGCAAATGGCGAATGTGCGTGGACTTCACCGACCTCAACAAGGCCACTCCGAAAGACTGCTACCCACTGCCGAGCATCGACCAGCTAGTCGACTCGACCTCCGGTAACGAGTTGCTCAGCTTCCTGGATGCATACTCCGGCTACCATCAGATCCGAATGGATCCTGAAGACATCAAGAAGACAGCCTTCATCACCGACTTCGGCGTGTACTGCTACACCCGGATGCCTTTCGGGTTGAAGAATGTCGGGGCAACATATCAAAGCAAGATCAACCACATTTTCGAAGGACAAATCGGTTGGAACGTCGAAGCCTAGATCGACGACATGCTCGTCAAGACACCGAAGGTTGAGGACCACTTCATCGACCTGGCAGCAACCTTCGACACTCTCCTGAGGTACAACATGAAGCTCAACCCAACTAAATGTGCCTTTGGAGTTCGATCCGAAAAGTTCCTGGGCTTTCTAGTCACTCAGCGTTGGATCGAGGCCAACCCCGACAAAGTCCAAGCTATTCTGAATATGCAGCCACCCACTTGCATCAAGGACGTCCAACGCTTGACTAGGCAGATCGATGCACTCAACCGTTTCGTATCCCGAGCGGCCGAACGATGCCTGCCCTTTTTCAAGCTATTGAAATGGCCCAAATTGGCATCTGCTACGTTCGCTTAGGATGAGGAATGCCAGAAAGCTTTTGCAGAACTAAATGAATTTTTTGCCTCGCCCCCGATGCTATCGAAGCTAGTCCCGGGCGAAACACTACACCTTTACCTCTCGTCGACTCCTTCTACGGTGAGCTCGATCCTACTTCGAGATGACGCAGGAGTGCAGAGACCAATATATTACACCAGTAAGGTGCTTGGCGACGCTGAACGACGGCACCCCGTGTTAGCGCAGCAAGAGTGATATAGAAGGGGGGATGAATAGATCACTCCCAATTTGTAGAAACTTAGGCAGAAAATAAATTCTACTGCTAACGCCCCTCCTTAACCCGCACACAAAGAGATGCAAATACAGTCACCAAGCAAGGCAGTATAAGTGAATGAGAGTGAAGAGCTAATTACATGGAAGCAAAGAGACAAGCAGATGGAGAGCGCAGATAACAACAGCAAACCATAGAGGAGGCACTCGGTTTTCTGTGGTTCGATTGCAGTCCGCAATCTACATCCACCCCTCACTCCAACAAGAATGAGAATTCCACTAGACAATGCTAGATCACTGCAGACTCAGTCTGCGAACAACATGCTGCCACACAGCTTGAACAACTAAGGGAAACAGATCCCTCAACCAAGCTCTGCTACCCACAGAACTTGAAACCTGTTCTAGCTACCAGCTAGAACACAACCGGAGAATCCTCTCCCTTCCTCCACACACCGGAGGGAAACTGCTAATGACAACCTGTCACTAGCAACACCATAGATCACCGATCTCTCTTCCTCTGCAACCCAGAGGGAAACTGGAGTAATACTCCCTTCCTCCACACACCGGAGGGGAACCAATTCAAATCAGAAGGATGAACAAAATGAAACAAAAACAAAGTAGAAACAAAAACCAATGAAGAAGCAGTCGGTTCTGAAACCAATACAAATGTAGCTTCAAATGAAGCAATTCATCAAACCACAGACACTGCTCTCTCTCTCGAACAAACTCCTCTCGGATCTGGAACTCTCTGCTCTTTTTCTTTTCTGGATCGTGCAAACTCTCACCAATGGCTTCTGCTTTTTCTTTTCACGATCAGGCTTCTACTGAAGGATGAAGCTCTATATTTATAGCAGATATTGGCGTGTGGCTGCCAGGTTCCCGCCTATGCACTTTTTGCCAGATCATTTGAATTTCGACCACATGGCAGCATCCTGACTAGGTTGCTATCCACGTGTCATGCGTCTGCTGTCTTGGATCACGTGCCAGGTGCCAACCTCGGTTCACGTGCCCAATCATCAGCCTGAATCGCCTGCAGACAGACAGATGGAATGTATATACTTAGTTAGTTCAGGCTATAAACACGAATGTATATACTTCAGAAACATCAACTGATTAAGTGTGTACAACGTGAGAGAGTGTACAGACTTAATGAATAAAGAGCATGGGAAGGCAGTGTATAGACATATGAACAATGCAAACGAATGGCAGTGTATAGACTTATGAACAATGCAAACGAATGGCAGTGTATAGACGTATGAACAATGCGCACGAGCCTTACTAATGTGTACACTTCACAAAGCTCAGCCAATGTGTAGACTTCACGAAGCCTAACTAGTGTACAGGCTTGGAACGAGTGTGTTGTGAGCATTGAAGACTCAAGTTATAACAACAGAATGTATAGGGTTGTGGTCGGACAACCCACTGTGTAGACTTGAAGCAAGAGGCCAGTGTTCAGACTTTGAGGAAGCGATGTACTGTACGCAATGTACAGACTAGATAGTGTAAGACTCTTAAGAAGACGGTGAGCAATGTATTGACTTGAACCCCAACGGTGATGTATAGACTTCGACATGCTTGAGCCATTGTATAGACTATGCCAGGGTGAGACGATGCATTAGACGCTCGGCTGTACAGACTCTGAATGTGATGGCATGCTGTATAGACTTGAATCGCTTGAAGCGATGTACAGACTTGGTGAAGCTCAAGCAGTGTACAGACTTGTGAAGGCTTCAGCGTTGTACAGACATGGAAGTACACTAGTGAATGTATAGACTTGATGAACCACTGTGGATGTATGGACTTGAGCGAATGAAGCCGATGTACAGACTTGCCTAAGACGCAGCATGAGACGCTGGCTGAGACGGACGCTGTACAGACTTTGAAGAGCAGTTCAATGTATAGACTTCACGCTGTACAGACTTTGAGGCTTTGAACGTTTGAGGAGAATGCAATGTACACACTTAGTGATGTAAAGACTTGGCCAGGAAAGCGTAGGAAAAGATATCGAATGTACAGACTTGGTGAAACACAGTCCAGTGTATAGACTTAGAGAAATGAAGTCCAGTGTATAGACTTGGAGAACTGTTCAATGTATTGACTTGGCGTTGTATAGACTTGACTTTGAACGCTTGAGCTGAAGACAATGTGCAGACTTAGCGATGTATAGACTTCGCCCAAGGAACTGAATGTATAGACTTTGCCACAGTCTAATGTACAGACTTTGCAAAAGTAAATGAGCCAATGTATGGACTTCAAAAGAAGCAGTCCGATGTACAGACTTCAAGAATTCTAGACAATGGACGCTGTACAGACATGGACTCAAGGAGTGTATATACTTAGCATGAAGGCTGCCAGTCGATGTATAGACTTGGCTGAAGCTATCTCTGAACCAATGTTCAGACATTGTGTAATGTATGAACTTTAGTGTGTGCGAGCCTGCTGACATGCAATGTGTAGACTTGAGTGTGTGAAGCAGGCGTTGTACAGACTATGCAAGCATGACACTGGGCGCTGTATAGACTTACACTATCGGATGTGTAGACTTCATGAGAGTGCAGTAACTAGTGTATAGACATTAAGCTTGACACTCCAAAGTATAGAGTTGAAGCTTGGAAGGATGTATAGGGTTGAGCTGAACTAACTTTGGCAATGTGCAGACTTGACTGGTCGGGTAGTGTACAGACTTAGAGTATTAGGATCAGTGTGTAGACTTCAGTTAGAAGGTGCCCGATGTACAGACTTGAAGAAGTTATGCCAATGTACAGATGAGTCGACGCATCAGCAAGGGTGGGTCAACCCACTGTTGTCAATACTAACTAAGCAGAGTGTAGTCAGAATCAAGATAGCATGCTTATCTGACAACCATATGAACTGTACTCACTCACATGATGAAACAGTATAAATCTAGAGATAGAAGATTGATTTATAGTGTGAGACATCATCAAAACCATAGGGATGCTACAATCTCCCCCTTTTTGATGATGACAACACTATGAATCAAGCAATATCAAAGTTCAACAAGAAATTAATACCAGCTGCAACAAGCAGAATAAATTCAAGGCATGCTCATGCAAATGAATTAAACATTCCTTACCACACACTCTCATCTCCCCCACAACTCACAAGACTCACTGATATTGCAGAACTTCTCTCCCCCTTTGACATCAGCAAAAAGAAATACAGAATGTATGACAGTGTTGGAAACATGAAGAATAAGGGCAGTAACTTCTTAGTGCAGAAAGTCACGAGTAGGTCTTAAGAGAATAAGTGAGTTTCTAATCTCAAGAGAAGATTCTTTATACTCCAGTACACAATAGAGAAGTAGAATTATAGATAAGTTTATCAGCATACATAGTGGATGATTTAGAGCAGGAGTTCACAAGTATGGCCAGATATAGCTGATCATTCAACTATCCCACAAGACAGCAAAAGACGCAATCAGAGAGGTGTTCTCAAGGTATTGAGGACAAGCAATCCATTAGTTGCATAACGACAAGGAATTTTTGTTGGAGATGATTTTCAAGAAGATCAATGAGTAAGTTGGTAGTTGATAAGTGTGTATTTTCTCATCTTAATTCATGTTATTTACATTATTTATGGGTTTTAATAATAATAAATATGCACTTATCACACTTAATTTTAATTTAGAGTAAAATAATTAATTTTTTGGAATTAAATGATTTTAATAAAGATATTTCCTTATTTAACAAGCATTCAAAACAATAAAAATAAGAAAAATAAGAAAATACAATGTATGTTGAAATGGGTCAAAAGCCCAGGAATTTGTTCAATAAGAATAAAAATAAAAAAATAAAACAAAATAAAAAAAAGAATAAATTTATTTGATATTTTTTAGGCCTTAATAAGCTATATACATAATATATACATATATACATATATATATATATATATTATTAAAATAAAATAAAAAATATAATTTTGGACTTGTTCCAAAATGAAAATAAAATAAAAAGAAAAAAATAATAAATTCATTAGATATTTTTTAGGATTTTTATGAGCTATATACATCACATATAACTATATATGTAATATATATATATATGTATATATGCAGGTGGCTCATTGGGCGGCCGCGCACGCGGCCAGGCGGGCCGGCGCACGGACGCTCAAAGGAGGCGGCAGGGCGCATGGCACGGTGCGCCCACGCGCGCGCCACGCGGCGCTCGCACGAGGGGCGGCGCACACGCGGCCCACGCGGCCGCGTCTCACGCGGTGTTGGCCGGTCGGCGCGACGCGCCGAGGAGAGAGAAAGAAGGAGAAAATGGGCTAGAAAAATGCCAGAAAAATTCCAAAAAAATCATAAAAAATGGAAAACGTGTGCAGCACCTGCTAGCACACAATTTGGGTCAAAAATAGCAGCAATTGGGTGTTTACATTGGCCAAGTGTTCACATGTAAAGGGGGTGTTGTGTTCCCTATATAAAGGGCTTCATTTGTAATGAAAGGGGGGGTTGTGAAGAGTGGAGAGCCAAGTGTTGTAAGCTAGGGATTGATCAAATTTGTAAGTGTTTTTCAAACTTTTGCTTTGTGGCTTTGGTAGGAATATATTTTGAAAGCTTTTGTATTCAAGTTTTGAAGTTTGTGTTAAGCTTGTATTAAAGGATTTCATTGTACTCTTAGCCATTGTGACTTTTCATAATCAATTTACAAGTTGGTGTGATCTTCATTTCAAATTATTGTCTTCATGAAAGTTGTTCCTGTTTAAGTGTTCTTCAACTTCTCTGTTCATCATTTCATCCAATTCCTTCTAGATTAAAAGTTATTTTCTATTTTCTTAAGTGATGTCATGTGTATGTACTGTTCATCCGTAGTGATAGTGTCCACCAATTTGTCATTTTGAAGCCTTTACAAGCATAATTTTACTCTGAGTTCTAAATAAAAGTTGTTCCCCTCTTGTAGTTCTAAGTTTTGTTCTTCTTGCACTTTGGCAAATTCTTCTTAGTTTAAGCTCTAGAATTAATTCTTTACTGTTCTATTTTTCTATCAGTTACTGTTCACCAGCAGCAATAGAGTTTGATTTTTTAAGTTTTTCATTATCTTCCTCTCGTTTTCTGATTCTGTGTTCTTCATAAAAGTTCTTCATCTTTCAATTCTCTACAACTTGCATTTAGTCCATTTTATCTAATTCCATCTAGATTGTAAGTTATTTTATTTCTTTCAAACCCCTATTTTCACTGGAATTCTATTTTTGTTTTCAATTTCTAAGGCGGTCTAAAGTCAAATCTCTTGATCTTTAAATCTCAAAAACTCAAGGTTTTCAACTTTAAAATCTACTTCTCCCTGTGGATTCGACTCGGTCTCACCACTTAACTATTTCATTTATTTAACTTGTGGGCCGGATATTGTAATTTGATAGTGGGGGCGTATTAACGACGTGCGTTTCCGCGCATCAGTAGTTCACTCCTTTGACATTAGAGAGACACCTTTATTAGAGGTCTGAATCCCCAGTTACTCAGAGTGAGTACCTTATTACTTCCTCCCCCCCCTTTTTTTATTAAGGAACAGAGTTAGTAACTGTGGTTTTTGACATGAGAAAACACCTTGATTAGAGGCCAGAGTCCCCAGTTACTCACCAGCAAGCCATCATTGCTCTGTCATCTCTTTTCATTCATTTTAAGCATTTGACACCTCATGACATGGGAGAAATATTCATTTCATTGATGAAGCTCCCAGTTTCTCAGTGATCAAAACAGAACATGTTTGTTCAGTTAAGCCCTTGAGTTAAAGAGATAGAATGATTGAAAACAATACCAGAAGGACTATTTCTTGAATTGAGTCTTGAAGTCTAGATTTCAAGCTGATTGGGTCAGATATCAAGACATACAAGTTTTTGGCCTGAACCAGAATCAATGACAATGTAGGAAGATATACTTTATGCAATTAGTCCAGATCTCTGAAGGAGTACCAAAGGAAAGATTCTAACTAGAGATTAGAGTCACTGACTTATAGACTTAAGAGATAAGTGACACTCTACTGTCTGAGATAACCACACTAAATCAGTCATGCAAGACCAGCAAAGTTACACATCAGGACAGCCCTTTTGAATCTGTCAAAGAACTTCTCTTCTCACATGACAACTTAGCTCCCCCTAAGAAATAGCATTCCTCAATAAAACAATCCAGCATAATCTCAGAGCTTCCCCTTACTCAAAGCATTCCTGAAAGTTAACCAGTAAGCATTCTGAACTCCCCCTTAAATCAGCAAGAAAGAAGGCTAAACATCAGACAAACACAACTCCCCCTCACAACAAGAACAGGCTTCATAATTAAGATAATTTGTATAAGCCTAATTCTCTTCTCAATGTGGTGAATTTTTCATTATCCAGAGGTTTTGTGAATATGTCAGCAATCTGATTATCTGTGCCTACATGAATCAGTTCAAAATTATTCTTAGACACCTCATCTCTTATAAAATGATGTCTTATCTCTATGTGTTTGGTTCGTGAATGCAAAACATGATTTTTAGCAATATTGATGGCACTAGTATTATCACAGTAAATTGGTGTGCACCCCAGGTCTACTTGGTAGTCCTGAAGCTGGTGTTTAATCCATATTACTTGTGTTCCATAACTCCCTGCAGCCACATATTCAGCTTCTGCAGTGGAGAGGACCACAGAATGTTGTTTCTTGGAGCCCCAAGACACTAAACACCCACCCAAAAATTCACAATGGCCACTAGTGCTTTTTCTGTCTAGTTTACAGCCTGCATAATCAGCATCTGTGTATGCTACTAAGTTAAGTGTGTGAGATGCAGGAAACCATAAACCAAGAGACTGAGTAGCTGACAAATATCTGAAAATTCTTTTAACTACAGCTAAGTGTAATTCAGTAGGTCTAGATTGATACCTTGCACACATTCCTACACTGAATTGTATATCTGGTCTAGAGGCTGTCAAGTAAAGAAGTGATCCAATCATACCTCGATAAAGTTTGGCATTTACTTCTTTACCTATCTCATCTGCATCCAATGAGGTATTGGTTCCCATGGGTGTTGAAATGTGCTTTAAGTTTTCCATACCAAACCTCTTGAACAATTCCATTGTGTATTTGGTTTGGTTGATGAAGCACCCATCCTCTAGCTGCTGCACCTGCAATCCAAGAAAATATTTCAGTTCACCAACCAAGCTCATTTCGAATTCAGCAGACATCATGGTAGAAAATTCATCACATAGTTCATGCTTAGTTGATCCAAATACAATGTCATCTACATATACCTGAACTATGATGAGATCTCTATTTATGCCCTTGGTGAATAAAGTTTGATCAACTTTACCTCTTTTGTAGCCTTTGCTGATCAGAAATTCAGACAATCTTTCATACCAAGCTCTTGGAGCCTGCTTTAGACCATACAAGGCTTTGTTTAACCTGAAAACTTGGTTAGGTTGAGGAGAGTATTGAAATCCAGGAGGTTGTTCAACAAAAACTTCTTCTTTAATGACTCCATTTAAAAAGGCACTTTTGTCATCCATTTGTTGGAGTCTTATATTCTTTGAGCAAGCAAAGGCAAGCAACAATCTTATAGCTTCCATCCTAGCAACAAGTGCATAGGATTCATCAAAGTCTACACCGAATTCCTGACAGTAGCCTTTGGCTACTAATCTGGCCTTATTCCTAGAGATGATTCCATCTTCATTCATCTTATTTTTGAACACCCACTTGGTTCCTATGATATTAATACCATCAGGTCTTGGGACAAGCTCCCAGACATTATTTCTTTCAAACTGACCTAATTCCTCACACATAGCATTGACCCAAGCTTGATCAGCTAAAGCCTCTTCTACTGTTTTGGGTTCAATTTGTGAGACTAAAGCAATTAAGTCATCATTATTCACATTTCTAAAATGAGACCTAGTCCTAAGAGGATCTTCAGGCTACCCTATGACATTATCTAATGGATGGTCTTTAAGAAATCTAATATTTGTTGAAGACTCACCTGTTTCTCTTGAACCTTCCTGATTTGGGGAATTTGTTTCTCCACTCGGCTGAGTCTTCTCTTCTTCCTGTTGGTCTTCTAGAAAATCCCCACCATGATTGGAATCCCTGTCAAGATTTTCAATATTAGAGACATCTTTCTTTTCACTAAAAAGGATGTGTGGAGACTCTTCCACTTTCTGATCTGATATGTTAAATACCCTATATGCCCTTGACACTTCAGAGTAACCCAAGAATATTCCAGGTGAACTTTTGGCTTCAAACTTGTCTAAATCTTTCTTATCATTGTTATGAATAAAACATTTTGCTCCAAAAATTCTGAAATGAAACAAGTTTAGTTTCTTATCTTTTAGAAGCTCATAGGGTGTTTTCTTGTGTATGGGTCTTACCATGGCCCTGTTGACTATGTAGGTTGCTGTATTGGCCGCTTCTGCCCAAAACCTTCTAGGTAATTTACTTTCAATCAACATGGTTCGGGCCATCTCCACCACAGTTCTATTTCTTCTCTCCACAATCCCATTCTGTTCAGGTGTCCTGGGAGAAGAAAACATGTGAGTTAGTCCCTCATTTTCACAAAGATCAGTAAATATGGAGTTTTCAAACTCACCTCCATGGTCAGATTGAATAGAACAGACCTTGTATTTCCCTTCTTGTTTGACCTTATTGAAAACAGATTAAACTTTTGAAATGCATCACTCTTATTTGCTAAGAAAAATATCCATGAATATCTAGAGAAGTCATCTATGATGACATAGCCAAACCTGTTTCCATTAAGACTCTGAGTTCTAGTGGAACCGAAAAGGTCCATATGAAGAAGTTCCATTGGTCTAGAAGACAATGGCTCAGTTCTTAATTTAAAGGAATTTCTGGTCTGTTTGCCTAGAGCATATGCATCACATGCTTTTGATATTATGTTGAATTTAATTCTAGGCATGCCTCTAACTAAATCATGCTTGACCAATTTATTTAAAGTTAAAAAGCTAGCATGACCTAGACGTCTATGCCATTCAAAAGCATCATTTTCAGAGTTGGCAGATAAGCATATAGTAGATTCAGATTTCTCATCTAAGTCTACAATGTAGACATTATTAATCATGTTGGCTACAAATTTAACCACATCAGAATTTGTTTCAAGGATTTTACATGAACTATCATCAAATACAACCCTGTGACCCCTGTCACATAACTGACTTATGCTAATCAGGTTGTATTGAAGCCCTTCCACAAGTAAGACTTTTTCAATGGAGTTTGTGGAAGACTTACCTACTGTACCAACTCCAATTATTTTACCTTTGTTCTTTCTTCCAAACTTGACCAGACCCCCTGGTTTCATCTCTATCTTGCTAAACTTGGATTGGTCTCCTGTCATATGCCTGGAGCAGCCACTGTCGAGGTACCACTTGTTGTCTTCAGCTGCCAGGCCGACCTACACAAATACATCAAGCAGAGTGATTTGGAACCCAATATGAGTTGGGTCCAAGGACATTGTTCAAATCTCTGATCAAGTGTTTAGCTATCCAGATTTGCTTCAGCATGGTTTTCTCTGGCACCTTCCTTTCTGGTTTATTAAAGTTGAATCTAGCTAGACTGGAGAAGTGAGTTCTATTCCATTCATTAGTCTTCCTATTCCTAGGAAATTTCCTGTAAGCTTGTTGATTAACATATTTTTGACTATGAAAGTTATTTCTCCAGTAGGTCCTGTTTGGACCCATCTGATTGTTGTAATTCCAGCTCTTATTCTGATTCATTTTCTTGGTCCATCTACCATTTGTGTTCTGGTGAGTGGGCTTAGTGTTATTCTTCATAAAATTCATTCCCATCTTAAATGATTGTCCAGTACTGGTTTTTGTATTTTCTTTAGGACTTTGATTTCCCTTAGAGCTGTTTGAGCTGGATGGTGTGTCCAGCTTCTCTTTTCCCTTCTCTGGGCAGAAGGTGATGGTCTTGAATTGCAAGGGTCTCTTGTTGGTTGGGTCATAGCCTAGACCTTCCTTATTGAAATTGACCCTAGTCCCTAGTATAGCATCTAAACTAGTCTTTCCTTGGACAAACTTTTCTAAGACTTTCTGTTTGTCTTCCAGCTCCTTTTGAAGGGACTCAGAATTTTTTAGGAGTTCAACATTTACTTTCTTCACAGCTTCATATTTCTCTGAATTCACTCTAATTTCATTCATGCTTTCTTCAATTTTAGTTTTGAATTCATTGAGCTGTTTTTGACTTTCTTGAGTTTCTCCCTTGAGCTTATCATTTTCTTTCCTTAGTGAGGTCATTTCTTCTAGTTGTTCTTTTAGCTTCTCATTTTCCTCACAGACTAGAGTTTGTTCTTCAACATTTGTGTTAAATTTTCTTTTCAGAACTCTGTGCTCTTTGCTAAGAGAATTAAATTTATCTAGCAAGTCACCATAAGCATCCTCCCAGTCATCAATTGAAAATTTTTCAAAAATGTTTATTACCTCCTCTTCACTGTTTGCCATAAGGCAAATTCCATCTTCATATTCTTCTGAGGAAGCGTCTTCGGGGTCTTCTTCTTCCTCGCTCCATGTGCAGACCATCGTCTGTGGCTTCTTCTTCTTCTGCACCTTTATGTTTTTCTTCTGAAGATAGGGACCCTTCTTCTGGAGGTCTGGGCATTCGCCTTTCATATGTCCCTGTTTGTTACAATTAAAACAAGTCAGTCTCTTAGGATTTCTATCCCTGTAATTAGTAAATTCAGCACTCTTGTTGAAAGAGTGTGGCTTCTTCTTCCTAAAGGTCTTTCCCTTTTTCTTCAAAAATTTTCTGAACTGTCTAGTGAGCATTGCCTGCTCCTCCTGGTCGAGATTTGAAAGACCTTCAAGCTCGGACTCAGACTCGGGGCTACTGCTGCTGCTCCCGCTGTTGCTTCCCTTGTTGCGGGATGCCCTTAGAGCCACATTCTTACCCTTCCTCTCACTTCCTTCTCCACCTCCTTTGAAATTCATCTCATATGTCATAAGAGATCCTATGAGCTCATTCACAGTCAAGGTAGTCAGATCTTTTGACTCCTCAATCACTATGGCCTTAGTGTGCCATGCCGGGGATAAAGATCTAAGGATTTTCCTGACTATATCTACCTCAGCAAGATCCTTCCCTAGCCCTTTAAGTGTGTTAGTGATCAAGGACAACCTGGCATACATTTCGGTTATATTCTCATCTGCATTCATCTTAAACATTTCATACTTAGAAGTGTAGAGGTTTACCTTCGAGGCTTTCACTTGAGCTGTACCTTCATAGATCAATTGCAGCTCATCCCACATTCGCTTGACAGTTCTGTATGCAGATATACGGGCATATTCCTCTGGATGAACAGCACACTGGATGATGTTCAGCGCCGTCCAGTTGAGTGAAGAGAGCTTGACATGGTCATCTGTCCAAGCATCCTCGTTTGGTGGCAGATCATATGGCCCAACAGTAATTACTCTTCATAGTTTATGGCTCTGAGCTCTGATGAACACTTCCATCCTGTTCTTCCAAAACAGATAGTTACTACCATCAAAATACGGAGGACGACTAATGGATTGACCTTCGGCCATGAAGGTTCTAGGACCACCAGCATTTCCTTGACCGTTCGTCCACATGGCGTTAACCTGCTCTGATACCAATTGTTAGCGCAGCAAGAGTGATATAGAAGGGGGGGATGAATAGATCACTCCCAATTTGTAGAAACTTAGGCGGAAAATAAATTCTACTGCTAACGCCCCTCCTTAACCCGCACACAAAGAGATGCAAATACAGTCACCAAGCAAGGCAGTATAAGTGAATGAGAGTGAAGAGCTGATTACATGGAAGCAAAGAGACAAGCAGATGGAGAGCGCAGATAACAACAGCAAACCATAGAGGAGGCACTCGGTTTTAGGTGGTTCGATTGCAGTCCGCAATCTACATCCACCCCTCACTCCAACAAGAATGAGAATTCCACTAGACAATGCTAGATCACTGCAGACTCAGTCTGCGAACAACATGCTGCCACACAGCTTGAACAACTAAGGGAAACAGATCCCTCAACCAAGCTCTGCTACCCACAGAACTTGAAACCTGTTCTAGCTACCAGCTAGAACACAACCGGAGAATCCTCTCCCTTCCTCCACACACCGGAGGGAAACTGCTAATGACAACCTGTCACTAGCAACACCAGAGATCACCGATCTCTCTTCCTCTGCAACCCAGAGGGAAACTGGAGTAATACTCCCTTCCTCCACACACCGGAGGGGAACCAATTCAAATCAGAAGGATGAACAAAATGAAACGAAAACAAAGTAGAAATAAAAACCAATGAAGAAGCAGTCGGTTCTGAAACCAATACAAATGTAGCTTCAAATGAAGCAATTCATCAAACCACAGACACTGCTCTCTCTCTCGAACAAACTCCTCTCGGATCTGGAACTCTCTACTCTTTTTCTTTTCTGGATCGTGCAAACTCTCACCAATGGCTTCTGCTTTTTATTTTCACGATCAGGCTTCTACTGAAGGATGACGCTATATATTTATAGCAGATATTGGCGTGTGGCTGCCAGGTTCCCGCCCATGCACTTTTTGCAAGATCATTTGAATTTCAACAACATGGCAGCATCCTGACTAGGTTGCTATCCATGTGTCATGCGCCTATTGTCTTGGATCACGTGCCAGGTGCCAACCTCGATTCACGTGCCCAATCATCAGCCTGAATCGCCTGCAGATAGACAGATGGAATGTATATACTTAGTTAGTTCAGGCTATAAACACGAATGTATATACTTCAGAAACATCAACTGATTAAGTGTGTACAACGTGAGAGAGTGTATAGACTTAATGAATAAAGCGCATGTGAAGGCAGTGTATAGACATATGAACAATGCAAACGAATGGCAGCGTATAGACTTATGAACAATGCAAACGAATGGTAGTGTATAGACTTATGAACAATGCAAACGAATGGCAGTGTATAGACTTATGAACAATGCGCACGAGCCTTACTAATGTGTACACTTCACAAAGCTCAGCCACTGTGTAGACTTCACGAAGCCTAACCAGTGTACAGGCTTGGAACGAGTGTGCTGTGAGCATTGAAGACTCAAGTTATAACAACAGAATGTATAGGGTTGTGGTCGGACAACCCACTGTGTAGACTTGAAGCAAGAGGCCGGTGTTCAGACTTTGAGGAAGCGATGTACTGTACGCAATGTACAGATTAGATAGTGTAAGACTCTTAAGAAGACGATGAGCAATGTATTGACTTGAACCCCAACGGTGATGTATAGACTTCGACATGCTTGAGCCATTGTATAGACTATGCCAGGGTGAGACGATGCATTGGACGCTCGGCTGTACAGACTCTGAATGTGATGACATGCTGTATAGACTTGAATCGCTTGAAGCGATGTACAGACTTGGTGAAGCTCAAGCAGTGTACAGACTTGTGAAGGCTTCAGCGTTGTACAGACATGGAAGTACACTAGTGAATGTATAGACTTGATGAACCACTGTGGATGTATGGACTTGAGCGAATGAAGTCGATGTACAGACTTGCCTAAGACACAGCATGAGACGCTGGCTGAGACGGACGCTGTACAGACTTTGAAGAGCAGTTCAATGTATAGACTTCACGCTGTACAGACTTTGAGGCTTTGAACGTTTGAGGAGAATGCAATGTACACACTTAGTGATGTAAAGACTTGGCCAGGAAAGCGTAGGAAAAGATATCGAATGTACAGACTTGGTGAAACACAGTCCATTGTATAGACTTAGAGAAATGAAGTCCAGTGTATAGACTTGGAGAACTGTTCAATGTATTGACTTGGTGTTGTATAGACTTGGCTTTGAACGCTTGAGCTGAAGACAATGTGCAGACTTAGCGATGTATAGACTTCGCCCAAGGAACTGAATGTATAGACTTTGCCACAGTCTAATGTACAGACTTTGCAAAAGTGAACGAGCCAATGTATGGACTTCAAAAGAAGCAGTCCGATGTACATACTTCAAGAATTCTAGACAATGGACGCTGTACAGACTTGGACTCAAGGAGTGTATATACTTAGCATGAAGGCTGCCAGTCGATGTATAGACTTGGCTGAAGCTATCTCTGAACCAATGTTCAGACATTGTGCAATGTATAAACTTTAGTGTGTGCGAGCCTGCTGACATGCAATGTGTAGACTTGAGTGTGTGAAGCAGGCGTTGTACAGACTATGCAAGCATGACACTGGGCGCTGTATAGACTTACACTATCGGATGTGTAGACTTCATGAGAGTGCAGTAACTAGTGTATAGACATTAAGCTTGACACTCCAATGTATAGAGTTGAAGCTTGGAAGGATGTATAGGGTTGAGCTGAACTAACTTTGGCAGTGTACAGACTTGACTGGTCGGGCAGTGTACAGACTTAGAGTATTAGGATCAGTGTGTAGACTTCAGTTAGAAGGTGCCCGATGTACAGACTTGAAGAAGTTATGCCAATGTACAGATGAGTCGACGCATCAGCAAGGGTGGGTCGACCCACTGCTGTCAATACTAACTAAGCAGAGTGTAGACAGAATCAAGATAGCATGCTTATCTGACAACCATATGAACTGTACTCACTCACATGATGAAACAGCATAAATCTAGAGATAGAAGATTGATTTATAGTGTGAGACATCATCAAAACCATAGGGATGCAACACCCCGCAACCGAGAAACTCGTGCTAGCGTTGGTAACCTCGGCCAAACGCCTCCGGCCCTACTTCCAAGGACACTCCATCGTCGTCCTGACCAATGAGCCTCTGAAGAGGATCCTCGCTCACCCTGAAGCTTCGGGTCGCCTCATCAAGTGGGCCATAATGCTTGGGGCCTACGACATCTCCTACCGTCCCCACTCGACCATCAAGGGACAGGCGCTTGCGGATTTCATCACCGAAAGTACTATCCCAATTGAGGAAATTCATCCGCCGACGATCGGGCCCACCTGGGATCTTTTCACCGACGGATCCTCCAACTCTGCTGGCAGTGGCGCCGGTGTTCTTCTCCGATCCCCGGAAGGAGCAGAACTGCAATACGCCTTGAATTTCAACTTCCCGGCATCTAACAACGTCTCCGAGTTTGAGGCTCTCATCTTGGGAACCAGGATGGCGCGACGACTAGGGGCCGAACGAGTCAGAATCCACACTGACTCCCAATTGGTCGCCAGCCAGGTCAACGGTAACTACGAGGCTCAGGAAGCACCGATGGTCAAATACCTCCAACTGGTAAGAGGAATAGCCCCACTATTCGAGAGCTTGCAGGTCATCCGGATCACTTGGGAGGAAAACTCCCGAGCGGACGCCCTATCTCGATTGGCCTCCTCTGCTACCCCAGAAGGTACACGATCGATTTTTCTCGAAGAGCTAGAACGACTGAGCATAGAAGCAGAGCTCATGACCGTTGACCAGGCATTATCAAGCGACTGGCGGACCCCCTATATATCCTGGCTCCGAGATTCTCAAGAGCCCTCTAACCCTCGGGACGCTCGAAGACTGAAGTATCAAGCTTGGCACTTCGTCATCCTGGATGATGCTTTGTACCGAAGGTCTTTTTCTGGTCCCCTCCTCAAGTGCCTCGGTATCGAGGAAGCTGATCGAGCTATTCAAGAGGTCCACGAAGGCGTCTACGGCGCACATCAAGGAGGAAGAGCTCTCGCCAGGATCTTGCTACGGCAAGGCTACTGGTGGCCCACTCTCCAACGCGACTGCTCAACCTACATACAAAGGTGCGACCGATGCCAACATTTTGATCATCTGGTCCACCAACCTACCTCGGAACTCGTCACCCTTACCCAGCCATACCCTTTCGCTCTGTGGGGGATCGACATCTTGGGGCTGTTTCCCATGGCCCGAGCCTAGAAGAAGTTCGCCATCGGTCCCATCGATTATTTTACAAAATGGATTGAAGCCGAAGCCACTACTAGGATTACTGAGTCCGCCATATGGAGCTTCATGTTGAAATCGATTATCTGTCATTTTGGCATTTCCCGAGTGATAGTGAGCGATAATGGTCGGCAATTCGATTCCCATTACTTAAGGAACAAATGCACCGACCTTCATATTCGCAACCACTTCACTTCGGTAGCCCACCCGCAGGCTAACAGACTGGTCGAAAATGCCAACAAAACTATACGAAAAGGCATTAAGGCCAAGCTCGGTAAGGCCAAGGGTAACTGGGTTGAGGAATTGCCGAGCGTACTATGGCCGCACCGAACTACTCCAAGAACCGCCACCGGTGAGACTCCTTTTCAGTTGGTGTACGGCACGGACGCCGTGATTCCTTTGGAGGTCGGTAGCCCATCTCTCCGAGTCATCAACTTCTCGCCCGAGGCAAATGAGCAAAAACTGCTAGAAAACCTCGATATGGAAAGCGAGATAAGTGAGATCGCGAGCATCCGAGCCATGGAATATCAGCGGCGCCTTGCTCGATATTACAACGCCAGAGTCCGGGACAGACTTTTCCATCCAGGAGACTTTGTCCTAAGAAAAGCCGAAGCCTCTCGACCACTGGAGGCGACGGGGAAGCTGGCCCCTAATTGGGAAGGTCCCTACCTAGTTGTCAAGACGCTCGAGAAGGGGGCGTACCGATTGTCTACCATGGAGGGAGCGCCTATCCCCCAGACGTGGAACGCAACAACATTACGAAAGTTCTACTTTTGAGCTTTTCACAGACATGTAAGCAATAAATGGCAAGAATTTTTCTTTCGTTAATGTCTCTTCATACATCAGATAGGCCATAGCCAGTACAGTACATATCAAGAGCAAAAATTACATCCACTGATACTACAACATGAGCTGATGACTCGGTGCGCACATGGTTGGTACCCCCAGACCGAGCCACTGACTCTACCCAGTGTAGAAACTGGCTCGGATAAAGGGGCAGCTGACCTCGTTCGCTCGAGAAACTCAGAAACAAAAAAAAGAAGAGATGTATCAGAGGAAGAAAAAGAAGGAAAACAAGAGAAGGCCTCCTCTGCCAACTCTTTTGAAGGAGGACGGAAGCCGAACAGAAAGTAAGCACCCTCAAGTGGTGCGAGCAAGGATAAAGGCATCCTCCAAAGAGTGAAAGAAGAGTGAATAAATTGGTGAAGAGCAGAAGAGGGAGAAAGAGGATGGCGGGGATGGAAGAGGAGGGAGAAGCGGGCCAAGGTGAGGAAGGAGCAGGGCGAGGTCACCGTGCCGGACACCCTACTTCCTCGAACCTCCCTCCGCTTCTACCTTCCTCATAAGATGGTGGCGGCGGTCCAGCGGTCGGGAACAAGCGCGTTGTTACACGATGTCCCTTCTTACACGCCGCCCGCCCATCACTGTCCCTTCTTCCACACCGAAGAAGCACGAGCGCCTGTTGCAACCGCCAGGATCATCATCTTCCACATCACCTTCCATATTTCACTAATAACTTCCCAGCACAGAGACAAGCACTTCGCGAGAAGGGAGAAAGAGGAAGAACTGCAATAAAAGCCTTAAGCGTTGAAGAAGAGTGGAGGCGCCCTCTGGGACCTTTCTTATAGGCCGGCAGGGGGAACGCTTGCCTTAAATGATCCTCCCCTCGAAAAAAATGCGATAGGCGGCAACCCTTCCCCAAGGGGCAGTTGCTCTCCCTCCAATGACTTCTCCCCTGGGACGTGCGAAATGACAAGTCATGCAAGGCATCGAAAGTCGAAAAGGCGCCAGTGCTGCGACAGTTGCCGCACGCGAGATATCCACAAATAAAAGCCCCACCTTTTTAGCAACTGCAGATACGGTGGCCAAATCGCGTCAAAAGCGGTAAGAAACAGTCAATTATGTATTAAATACTGCTACCATTACATATCGCAAGGGCCAACCTTGCACGCAAAAAAAAAGAAAGGAGAAAAAAGAAAAGAAAAAATTCCTTCTAGTCTAGGGAAATAGGAGGACTCAGAGAGCCCCGCGGTCTTTCTTGAGGACCGGTAGTTGAGGGATCCTCAACGCCAAGGGATCCGCCCCCGGTAACCTCGGTGACGACCAGTCCAGACACTAACCCCACTTGTGTGGGAACTGTCTTGACCGCGTGCCCTCTAGAGGTGACCGGAGTTGGTGATCCCTCTGTCGAGCTGCAGGCATCCCCGCTACCTCCTTCACTCGACGTCGAAGAGGAAGAATCTATAGTCTCCGCATTCGAGTCGTAATGCTGCCCGGAAGGAAAAATAAGCTCGTCAGTCACCTGCTGCTGGGCCTCAACGACCGCTCGATGGTAACCTTGGGCAAACCCCTTTCGCAGCCCCCGAAGGTAGCCTGGCTCATAATACGAGAAGGCGGCCTCCTCGAGAGCTGCGCGATAGCCCTCCGAGCTTCTGTATCGCTCGATCGCCCCCACCTCTGCTCGCTCAGCCTCCTTCTCAAGCTCGACTATTCTCTGCTCGGCCTCGAGCAACTTCCTCTCGGTCTCGGATAGCTTCGCCTCAGCTTCAGTCCGCACGACCTCAGCTTCCTCCAGCACTCGCTCGGCCCCCCGGACCTGGTTGCTAAGCTCCTCCCGCTCGGCCCTCCACTGCTCGGAGCGCCCGACCTGAGACTGACGCTCCTCTTCTAGGAGCTCGCCCTTCAGGTCAGCCATATAACAAGCCTGGGCCAGCTGGTCGACCAGCGTTCGAGCCTCCTCTTGGCTCGACCGGAGCTGAGCCCGAAATGAGGTGGCCTCCCACCGAGAAACTTCAAGCTCGAAAGTCAATTGACTGATCTTCCAGTCAGACTCAGCACGAACCCAAGAAAGGGACCTCTCCTCACTGTCCCGCCGAGCAAAGAAATCGGTTATAGATCACGGCCCCTAGCTGGGCCATGATCAGACCGCCCTCCATGACCCTCTCAAAGAGTAAAGAAGGGGGGCCGCGTCTGATTTCTTCCCGATTCAACGAAGGCACCAAGGATCGGCACCGTTGATACAGAGAAGCTCGGACGATAGGTGTGCCCACCGAAGGAGGAGGAATCCTCTCCGGAGAAGTCGAGACCGAAACATCTCCCCCGAGCATCCCCGCTTCCGGGACAACCATGTTCGGCACAGACTGGGGTGTCGCCTCGTACTGCGCTCCACCAACTTCGGTCGGGAGCTCAGAGGCCGCCACCTCGATCAGCGGCCTATCAGGTTCGGCAACACCTTCCCCATCAATGGCAGCCGCCTCTGGCTCGACGGGTGGGGGATCCTGGCAACGGACTTCCTCGGCTAGGCGCTCCTTGACCGAGCGGGCGCGCCCCTCGGTCGGGCAAGCATGCTCCTCGGCCGGACGGGAGACCCCCACCTTCTTCAACTGCTTCTTCTCAGCGGTCCGAGCCTTCATCGAAGACAGGAGCATCCGCTCCCCCGGATCATTGCACTTGGCCCCAAGGCGCTCGGAGGCATCTCCCCGAGCAATCTACTTGCCTAGGACTCGCGCGCAGGAAGGGTCCCCGAAAGCTTGGGGTTCACTCGGAGCAGGCGTCTCCTCCAAGCCGACGATCTCTTGCTCCGACAATTGTTCCCCCTCATCATTCGTTCGCCTCTAGTCTGAGCAGCGAAAATCAGCACATCAGAAGAGAGTCTACCTGCTCGACCCGGAAGTGGCGACGCAAGACCCCAAGGTTCTTACCGTGAGACGACAATGCCCAGAAAGGATAGTCCTCGATATTGGCCGCGATCATCAACTCGGCGGTCGACCGGCGATTCTCCTAAAGAACCCTAATCTCCTCCTCCAGTTCCTGAGAAATCGCCGCCTACTTCGGAGGAATGGACGGATGAAAATTAACCGCCATCGGGAAATCCCAAGGGGCGTCCTCCACAGATGAACCCATCTAGAAAAATTGGGTCTTCCACCCCTTGTGAGAAGAATCTTTGGCGGAAAGAGACACGCAGCTCCTTCCCCTCCTCGCCTGAAGGTAGAAGAAACCTTTACCCACGTGGGTCTGCTCCTTCAACTCAAAGAAAGAATTGAAAAGCTCCAAAAAAGTGCAGAGCCCGCACGAGTGGCAGAGAAAGATGAAAGAAAAGATAAAAGTATACGAGTTGGAGACCAACTGGACAGGAGCCAGTCGGTAAAACTGAAGTAGTCGCACAACAA
This sequence comes from Amorphophallus konjac, assembly GCA_022559845.1. NCBI lineage: Eukaryota > Viridiplantae > Streptophyta > Magnoliopsida > Alismatales > Araceae > Amorphophallus > Amorphophallus konjac. The sequence goes on along the minus strand of CM040117.1, from coordinate 93,934,690 downwards.
AATGGTGAAGAGGGAGGCGAAACCCACTATTCCAAGCCAAAAGAAAAGTACAGAAGAGGCCCGGACGATAGGACAAGCTGGATTCTTGAGGCTGCGGCGGAGAGAAGAAATACTTCCATGGTAGCCCATACCGCTTCTCCATCCTACTTACTTCGGCCTCACCCAGCTCACTACGCATAGGATGCTCGGGCTGCGGCACCAAACTCCTCGTGCCAGGCCCAGCTTCGCGCATCTCGGACGAAGGCTGTTGCTCCGCCATTGAAGAAAGAGAGGAACTGGAAGAAGAGGAAGAAAGCGCGGAATTGGACGATTCCGGAGGAGGTGGAAGCTGGCAAATCGCCGCCGTCGTAATCTCCGCTAGCTCTACAAAGGCCTTCGCTAGACGCTCCTCTTCTCGATCTCTCTCATGGCGCATGAGCCCGTCTGAGATACTGATGCGGTAAAAAAAGAAAACCCTAAACGAAGGTGATTTGGGACGCAAGCACGCGCAATATTTATCTCCCCATGGACTTGGCGGGAAACGGCGCGACGTTCCAGAACCCAAGGAGGGGGTTCCTTGCATCGACTCAAAAGAAGTCATCATTACAGGCAAACTCCCAGGACATCCGCATTAAGTGGCCCCTGATCGGAGATAATTTCCCACTCCAACCGAGCCACCAACGTCATCCCCATAATTACTACTCATCCGAGCCCAATCTTGGCTCGGGAGTAGGAGGGAGACAAGTGGAGAGGGGAAAAATCAACCATCCGAGAGCACAGCCCAACTAGGTCCAATTTGACGAAACTAGGCCCAGCTCCCCAAAGTGACAGCCCCATTTTGGGCTCACTTACTTTAAGCCCAAAAATCCACTCGGAGCAGCACTTCCTAGGCGGCCCTCAGGTCCGAAAGTCCGAGCAACAGAACGATCGAGAGATCCCCTACGGGGACCTGATGTGCCCTAACCGAGCTATACACTCATCGCTCGGGACAAAATCCCGAGTGATCACCTCTGGCTCGGGCCGACTATCGGAAGCTCATCTTGGCGTCCATTACGCATCCAGAAGGAGCAAGGAACCCCAAAGGGTAGGGGAGGGCAAAAGTCCTCGCGCCATAAAGGAGCCCACTACATGGACGTAACCTCCCCGAAGCCCCCTAAGCTCCCTGGACTATTATGTCAAAACGGATTGTTATATAAACCTTAGGGAAACCCTCCGAGAAGGTAAGGCAATGGTCCTGAGAAAAAGCCACCACACTTTTTGGTGGTGAATAATCTCGTGCCCTCTTTCTCCTACCCTCTCTCTTCTCCTTTACGCTCTATCGCACTTGCTGACTTAAGCATCGGATGGTTTACCCCAGGGATCCCCCCCCCTGGGCACCTCTGATCTGTTTCCTACCTTTCAGATTCATACAGACGTGGTGACCGTGATCAAAAGATTCTTCCCGGATCTCACGGCTCAAGATCAATGCAAGATTACGCCTCTTCAATAACTTAAAGATGCAAGGGCGGGCACAGACGGTGTACAAGGGCTCCACGCTAGCCTCCTCGAAAGATGGCCGGAAACATACTATAAACCATGGGTATGATAAATATTGGCGTCACATTACATTATGAGTATTTTTTTTATAAACGGGTGAAATCCACGAGGCAATCTTATGAAATTTACATGCTTACTAGTACATTCTTGTTACATGACTTTCTAGTGCATAGCCTTTTCAAGGTTATGTGGACACCCAAAAAATCCACTAGCAAGAACTCTGGGTCTCATCGAGCAGAACAAACACTATATCTCATCCGATCAGGATGAAAATACACCTGGTGGTCCGCCACCTGATGAGGAAGCTTTCTGGGCTGAGGAAATATCCCTGGTCCCCCAGAACTGGGTGTCAAAGGCCGAATCAGCATAAAACCCGAGTGACCCGATCGGGACACACATTATACCGGAAAGGTCCGTAGGAGGCCGAAAAGCTGCCCAATGAGGGCGAAAACACTTTGAGTGATTGTCCACTCGATGAAGACACTCCCCATAGGCATGGAGCAGGTTTGAAGGAACAATTCACAGTGCCGAAGGTCGAATCAGGATGAAACCCGAGTAATCTGATGCGGGTTCGGCACGTGTCGGAAACCACTTGGAAATAAAAACCGAGGCCCGAGAGCTTTGAAATAAACACTCCGGAAGTGGGTCAGTAAGACCAAGGTAGTACTGGACATCAAGCACTCGTCCGAACCGATCCGGGGTCAATGGAGCAGCAAAGAATATAAAATTTACCAAAACACTTCTTTGGGCAAGTGAAACGGCACCAAAAAGTAAAAACCTCTTGAATCGGCACACTCCACTTTAATGGCCACATAAATCGGCACACTCCACTTGAATGACCTCTTGAATCGACACACTCCATTTGTGGTCACATGAACCGACACACTCTATTTGTGCCTTCTTGAATCGGCACATAAAAGGTGCCATGGCTTCATGAATCGGCGCTCTCCCAAGGCCAGCATAAATCGGCGCCAACCTCCCACAACCTCTTGAATCGGCGCACAGAAGCCCGCAATAGCCATTGAACCGGCGTGCATGGCCTCCTCTCCCCATCATGATACGGCGCGCTTAAAAGCCCTTTAAAGGCATGATGCGGCGCCCCTCTCCTCTCATACTTGAACCGGTGCAGGGAAGAAGCCAATGAATCGGCGCAGGGAAGAGGCATCCCATCCGCACCACGGTACTCTGTTTTGCTCGTACACGAAGCATTGAATGCTCGTGCCTCTATCTCGCGCTCAGGACGACATGGCGATGGTGGTAGGTCATCGACGTCAACCTCGGCCAACCTTGTGAAGACACGCTGGCTACCTCCTGTTGTCCCTACGCATAGGCCACTTGATGGCTCCGAACGGGGTGAAGAAGAGAGAGGAGGAAGAAGGCTTGATCACCTTCGAAGGCTCCAACCCTCCACTCTCTATAAAAAGGAACTGAAGGTCTCGTTGAAGCTCTCTGGGCTCCCGGTTCGACTGATGGGAAGAAAAAGAAGCTACTAAGAGAAGAGAGGCTAGCCCGAGTAGAAAAAAAGAGATCCGTCTGCCCATGCTCCTACGGAGTGAAGAGAAAGGGTGAGGGAGAGGAGAGAGTAGGAAGGATGAGGGTTTAGGGGAAGAGGAGCCCCTGCTCCATCTCTCTCCCCGCCCCCATCTTCTTTCTTTTTGTTCCCCTCTTCTGTTTTGCTTTGAGCATGATGTATACTTGTTTTTCTTTGAGCATGATCTATGCTTGTTTTGCTTTGAACGTGATGTATACTTCTCCCTATACTCTGTCATTTCCATAGAGGATGAAATGAATCCCTGATAGTTCAGATGTTATGGCCCCCCCCCATCTCGTCCTCTTCTTCTTCTAGTTCAAACAGTGCCCCTTCTGTTTTCATGAACGTATGCTATAGTGTTGGTGAATGTATGATATACCTTGTCGAGGATACGATCGGTCGCCCTCTCACTCACCTACATGAGTAGTGGGGACTCTATTATCACTCTCAGATTACCTGAGTTTATATCCCTCCTTCATTTGCCAAAGTGCGTTGTCCACTTTCTTACGATGATCACCCCGGGCCCCCGGGACTCGCTTCTTTATAGCGTGGTCCCCGGGGAACTCCATTCGGAAGGTGAATAAAAAGATAGCCGTATGACGGTCAACATAATGAACTTATGTCCCGAGCTTCGGATATTACCACCCATGGGTCGGAGCCCCTCGTAGGCTAGTCCTCGGGGTTCCGTGCCCAACCCGGGTTTGAGGGTAGTCGCTCTCGATTTACCCATGATTTTTGAGGCCGTCTCGGATTTGTCTGTGGACGCGTCTCTCTTTCACACCCCGTAAATCCTAGGTCTGGGGGAGGTGCTGCCAAATTTTCACTAGGAACACGAATAACGAAAAGATGAGCAATCAAATAACGCTAACTATAAGAACACGTCTACCAAAAAAAAGGGGAAGAAAATGAATTAAAAAAACTAAGAATAAAAGAAATCTCTGCTTAAATATTCCTTATAGACCCTCACGAACTAAGAATAAAAACCTGCATTAATTTCAGACTCCATGCGCTTCTTCTACTGTTCCTTTATTCTGCTGCTGTGAAAGGGGAGAAGTCGACTTGGCCCTTGTCAGTCGGCGCCGATTCACTCCCCCGCTGCGTCGGTTCACTCCCCATTTCCCCCCCTTTTTTTTTCTCCACCATCACTGCGCTGATTCACCCCCGCCTCTCTCTCCATCTCCCACTGCGCCGATTTACATGCTAACATGCCAACACTCATATACACACTCTCACAAAACTCACCGCGCCGATCCACTCCATCTTCTCTCGCTCTCACGAAACCCACTACGCCGATACACTCTTACCATCCCTCCATTATTCATGTGCCGATTCACCCTCGTTATACGCATAACCCATGCTAATATATATATATCCTCACATGCGCTCGCGTTGTTCACTGCGCCGATACACACGTTCGAATAACACTCACACTTCACATAACAGTAACACGCACATAACACTCTCAAAGTCTCAATCTCACGAAATATACATACACCCTCCCATAACATTCTCTCACGTCAACACCCTCACACACTAAAACCAACCCTCACACACACACTCATGTAATTCAATCAACGCATACAACACATGCAAGATGCCAATATGTAATAACGTTAAGGTTTTGAATCGGCGAACGAATGAATCGGCGCATTTACTGTTCCCCCTCTTCTTTTAACCTTTTTATTTTCCTATTTCCATTAATACATTTTGTCCATCCAAAAAAAACATTGATTGAATTACATGAGTGTGTGTGAGAGGGTTGGTTTGAGTGTGTGAGGGTGTTGACGTGAGAGATTGTTATGGGAGGGTGTACGTATATTTCGTGAGATTGAGACTTTGAGAGTGTTATGTGCGTGTTACTGTTATGTGAAGTGTTGAGTGTTATTCGAACGGTGTATCGGCGCGGTGAACAACGTGAGCGCATGTGAGGATATATATATATTAGCATGGGTTATACGTATAACGAGGGTGAATCGGCACATGAATAATGGAGGGGTGGTAAGAGTGTATCAGCGCAGTGGGTTTCGTGAGAGTGAGAGAAGATGGAGTGGATCGGCGCGGTGAGTTTTGTGAGAGTGTGTATATGAGTGTTGGCATGTTAGCATGTAAATCGGCGCAGTGGGAGATGGAGAGAGAGGCGGGGGTGAACCGGCGCAGTGAAGGTGGAGAAAAAAAGGGGGGGAAATGGGGGTGAATGGGCGCAGTGGGGGAGTGAATGCGCCGACTGGCAAGTCGACTTGGCCTCACAACAACAGAATAAAGGAACAGCATAAGAAGCGCAGGGGGTCTGAAATGCAGGTTTTTGTTCTCGATTCGTGAGGGTCCATCGGGAATATTCAAGCAGAGATTTCTTGTATTCTTAGGTTTTTTTTAATTCGTTTTCTTCCCCCTTTTTTGGTAGACTTGTTCTTATGGTTAGCATTATTTGATTGCTCGTCTTTTCGTTATTCGCATTCCTAGCGAAAATTCGATAGCACCTCCCCCAGACTCGAGATTTACGGGATGTAAAAGAGAGACGCACCCACGGACAAGTCTGAGACGGCCTCGAAAATCATGGGTAAACCGAGAGCGATTACCCTCAAATGAATCGGCGCTGTAGCGGCAGGAAAATGGTTCCTAGGCCACGTACCACCTTCTCTATTTATTTGTTGGGGAAGTCATCTCGCGCCCATGGAACCCTGCACACACCAAAAAACTAGAAGGGCGTCAAAATGAGTCCCGAGTGTTACCCCAGGGGACAACCCTCCGATGCTTAAGTCAGCAAGAGATTAATGAGCAATAGAGAGGAGCTAGGTGAGAGAGAAGTAGAGGCCGTAGTAGATGATCCGAGTGGCGTGTAGGTCCTCTGCACGCGTGCTCGCCGCTCCCAGTGGGCTCTCGGAGAGTGCTCACCGGGTGGTAAGGCCGTGCAAGAGGAGGAGACTTTCTGGTTGTAGCGGATGGCCTCTCTGTCGTAGTTGTAGGTTGGGTTGCTCTCTTCTCAGTAGGAAGCTCTAGTTGCCGGAGTGCTCACCGTGTCTCCTCTTGTGTAGTAGCGTGGGGTTTAGTAGAAGAATCTACCGTGTCCTCTCTCTTCTGTCGATGTCCCTTTTATATAGGTTTTCCTGGAGCGAGGGGCCTCATCCCTTGATAGGGAAGGGTCCGTTTAGTAGAGTAACGTTCCCCCACTATGTTGGCGGGAGTTTCCCGTTGGAGGGCGATAGCCTCGGCGTCGGCTGGTCCCTGGGCGAGTCTTACGGCACTCATGGCGCGTGCTCGCCCGTTACGGGGTCAAGGCCGACGTCGTGGGGGCAACGGTCGATCGTCGGAGTGTCCTCTGGCGAGAACTGCGCTTGGACCGGCTTCATCATGCGTCGTGGAATCCGATGCTCTGCTGGGACGGTCCTCTTCTTATTGGATCGGGCAAGCATGTTCGCCCCTTGTCAGGGCTTAGCTTGTCCAAACCTTAATGGGCCTTTCATATTTGGGCCATTTCTGGGTCGAATCATATTTACCCTCCTCACTTCCCCCCTACTCTTAGTTGCCAAGCACTCGCAGGGGACTGAGAGTAGCCCAAGAGAGGGTTCTTCCGGAGGGTGTGATCCGAAGATGATCTCCCCGTACGACGGGGGTTGGTGGTTTCGAGACCTGCTTGGCGCGCAAGGCGCCTCTGGCAGTGGCAGAAGCCACGTTGGCAATGCTGACGTCGGGTCTTGTCCTGTTCTGGGGATGTGGGCTCAGAACGGTCACCTGGCCTCGGTAGCCGTACAGCCGTAGCGGTAGGCGTCCCTTCACCTGATCCTAAGGGGACAGCCGTCGATCTGTAGTGGGCGGTTATAAGAAGCGCGGCGAGGTCTCTCGCATGCCATACCCACGTCTTGCTGGTCGTCGCACTCCGTCGTAGGCGTCTTCCTCCCTTTGCCTGGTGAGGATCCTTCTTTCTCTGTTCTTCTTCTCCTCGGCAGCGATGCCTCCACGTAGGAGAGCCCTTAGCGTCGAGTCTTCCTCTTCGGAGGAGATGCCTCAAAGTCGGGACGGTATGCCGAGCACCTCGGGTGAGGGCACTAGCCAGCCCGGTTCGCCACCTTTAGTGGCCTATAGGGTATTCCATGGCTTGCAGGAGGCCTTCCAAATTCCCCCTGAGTATGACATCATCTTCCCCTCTGTGGGAGATGACATAATGAGCCATCCTTCCGACGGGATCATGATTCTGGTGGCCACCTTTCAGGCGGGTCTCCGTATCCCGGTTCACCCTTTTATCGTAGCCGTCCTTCGCCATTATGGGCGGAACCCTGGGGGCATATCCCCCAATTCTTACAGCATCCTCTGCGGGTTTGTCTATGCGTGCCGTAGAGCGTCGGTGGAGCCGAGTGTTGATCTGTTCCGGCAATTCTTCCTCCGCCAGAGTTGCCCATCCGACACCTATTTTGCCTACTTCAAGGCTCGTGCCAATGACCATTTTATCACAGTCTCTCGTACCGCATCCAACCGTAAGGGATGGGCGGAGCGGTACGTATACCTGATCAAGTCGAAGGATTGGGAAAGAGCCTCTGACGGTTGGATGCGGAGTGGCTTTCCTCGCCCATGGCGTGATTCGAAGCCTCCCCTCAATGTCAAGGGCCATCGGGACCTGAAGGCTGTCTCCCGGTATCCCCTTGCGGATGCAGACCGCGTTCTGACCCCAGTGCTGCTTCGAGAGCTGGGGTTGTGTCCTCCGTTGCCGCAGGGTACTGGTTTTATCTTCCTGCAGGGTCGAGGTGGTTGTGACAGCTGCCTGACTAACCCTTATTCTTGTTCTCAGGGGTGGTTGAAGCGCAGGGTTGGACCCCCGAGATCGTTCGGCTTCCGTGGCTCGCTCCTCGCCCCGTGGATCATGTTGCTCCGGGAGCCAGTCAGGTGTCGGTCGTCGCTCCCCCAGCCCAGGTTGCGTTTGCCCCGGGGAGGTTGCAGTACCTGGCCCCTGTTGGCATTCCTCTGGTGCGTTCACCCGAGGCGTCGGTAGCTAGCGGAGGGCCCAGTCTTTGGCGGAGTTCCTCTAAAGCCACTCCTAACGCACCTGGTGAAGAGTCCACCATGGCTGGCGGTGGTCGATCTTATCTGACCGAGGACGAGCTGGCTGAGATGGACAGTTATCGTCGGTCGAGGAAGAGAGGGAGGGATTCGACCTCGGCTAGGAGCCGGGTCCCACCCTCGTCTGGGGCGCCTCCCCCCAGTGTTCGCCCGCCGTCATCGCCTGTGGTGCCGGGAGTTGCTATGCCGGCGTCCGCCTCCCAAGGGCGGGGGAGTGAAAGGGGCAAGGTTCCAGCCGTTGACGAAGTTGGCCCTCTTCCCCCCGACGTCTGGAGTTCCTCCGCTGGGGGCTTCTTCACGTGGTCGGTGCTCGCAGGCCGAGGACTCACCGGCGGGGATGCCTGGTATTCCGGGCATCGTTGACCTTATGGTGCGGAGTGCTCGCTGGCATTAGCACGTCGGGGAGCTTGGTCCCGAGACCGTGGACGAGTTGACGGCCGTCGCCGCGAGGAGCGCTTGCCTGGCCGTCAGCGCCTTTGGACTGTGGAGGTACTGTTTCCTGGACGTCGTACGTGACCTGGTGGCCAGTCGGGCCCTTCAGGCGGAGGCCGAAGGGTGTTTGAAGGAGTCTGAGGCTGCCAACGTCGGACTCCAGGAGCAGCTAGCCCAGCTGAATTTGGCCCTCGCTGGTATTGAGCGCGATCAGGACGCCTTTCAGGGGCAGGCCGACGCAGCCGGAGAGCGGGCGGCCAAGCTGGAGGTGGAGGCCCGAGCTATGGAGGCCCGTGCACGGGAGGCTGAGGTGGATCTCGCCAAGCTGTGCTCATCTTTGTCTTCGGCCGGCGAGGCGGCCATGGAGGCCTTCCGCTCTTCCTCGGCTTACCGGGCCGAGCTGACGGAGGTGGCCCTGGAGTACTACGGGCCGGCGCGTGACCACGGCTTTCGGGAGGGTTGGAGTGCTGCTGTGAAGGCCACAGCAGAGCACTTCGACCTCGAGGCCCTGGTCCTTCCCCCTCCTTCAACTCCTTATGGCTCGGAGGCCGACGACGGAGAGGAGGTGTCGGACCCCATAGAGGATGGCGCCGAGCGGTCGGTGTCGGACACGGGTGAGCGTGCGCCTGCAGACGTTGCCGTGGTGGACTTGATCGACGAGCCACCTTCTCCTAGTGCTGCTGCTGTACGTGCACCTGCTGAGGCCAGGGCACGTGATGATGTAACCGGGGCAAGTCCTTGAGGGGATTCCCCTAGCTGTCTTTCCCCTTTTTTGCACTTTCCGAGGTAGTAGCCTTTTTGTAATTTCTTTCTTTAGAAATGGAAGCCTTTCTTTTGTTTGAAAAACTTGATATTTCTTCCATGTACTTCCTTCTTCCTAGTCTGCCGCGAGATCCATCTGGGGATATGAAGCGGCGTCTTTTATGAGGACTCTGAAGGGGCACGATTTTTGGGATCCGTCGCTTCGATTTCCACGGATTCGATTGAGGCGGTGAGAACCCTCATGCTTCTGGGGACTCCGCTTCCTCCTATAAATGGTGGCTTTTGCAGCGTTCCAGCAATCAGCTCTATACTAGAGAACCTTTGTAGGTAGCCTTCTTAGAGAATGTCATCAGGAGAGTCTAGTACTTCGTCGGATGACGAATTTCTGCAGGCTCGTCGTCGACCCTTGGTCCTCCAGAGGAACCCAGCGCCGGTGCCGTGGTGACCATGGCCCGCGCCTGAAGGGGATGGCCCGGTCTCTAAGCAGTACGGGCTCGGGTACCTGGATGGCTGGCGGGAGGCCTTGGGGGAAGGTTAACCGTCTGTATGCCGGCAGGGGAGTCCTGCTTCTTGAGCCAGATAAGTTTCATCCCTGAAGGGATGAGAAGCGCCAGGGTATTGCTACTTTCTATCCCTTAGCTAGTTCCCATTGCCAGTCTTCACGGTATGTAACCGTTGTTTGCTCCTTGCAGGTGCTGGGTGAGATGCTTCACGTCGCTGGAACATCTTCCTATCTACCGGTAGGAAGGATCGTAAGGAAGGGTGGGAACTATTTTCCCTTCTTCCACTTTGTAGGCACGGCCGTGTGCCTTGGACGACGGCGATGGGCTCCTCTATTTGCAGGCATGGCCAGTACGTCTCTCCCCGCCGCTGATGGGGTCTCGTCGTACGCTGTCCGCGGCAAGACACAAGACAACCTCTCCATTTAATGGAGGCGCTGGTGGCAGTCGGGGCAGCGGGGCCTTGTTCGCCAATTTGGAAACATGGCCAGTACGTCGGGGTGGCCTCCCTAATGAGTTGGCCTCGGGGTACCGCTATCTCATGTTGGCTTGTGTAGGCCTGCTGGTTCCCTGTAACGGGTGGACCTCGCTGGCTTGCTTCCAAGCAGGGGTGGCCGGGGCCGCTGGCCTAGTTTTCCTTATGCAGGTCTTCTACCAGTGAAGCCCTTTGTTGGCCCGGGGGTTTTGTCCCTCTTCTCTGGCATAGGATGCTTCTCCGTCGGTACCCTCCCATAGAACAAAAATGGGTACCTGGCGCCTACTCAGAGATTCAGCATGATCGTTGACAGAGGACGATGCTGAAGAAGCGAGTCGCTGGAGTCATATGTCGCCACCGTCGAGTACATCTTGTCTCTCCATGTACTTGTATTTGGCCCATGTGAGGGTATTTTGCCAATGTCTGGTAGCTTGTATTTTGACTAAAGAAATATAAATTCTTTATTTTGAGCCAATACTGTTATGTACCTTTTGCTGGAGTGCTTCTACGTGCTTTCAGGGCGATCCTCCGTGCTCGCATTCCACAGTGTTCACGTCCTTCGATTGAACCCTTAGGTTACCACTTTGTTTTCAAGGGGAGCGGTGCTCGCCTCTAGGGAACCCTTAAGTTACCTTCTCATTTTCAAGGGAAGCAGTGCTCGCGCCTCTAGGAAACCCTTAAGTTACCTTCCTGTTTTCAAGGGGAGCAGTGCTCGCGCCTCTAGGAAACCCTTAGGCTACCTTCTTCATTTTCAAGGGGAGCAGTGCTCGCGCCTCTAGGAAACCCTTAGGCTACCATCTTCATTCTCAAGGGGAGCAGTGCTCGCGCCTCTAGGAAATCCTTAGGCTACCTTCTTCTTTTCAAGAGAAGCAGTGCTCGCGCCTCTAGAAAACCCTTAGGCTACCTTCTTTATCGTTTTCAAGGGGAGTAGTGCTCGCGCATTTAGGAAACCCTTGGGCTATCTTTTTCGTTCTCAAGGGGAGCAGTGCTCGCGCCTCTAGGAAACCCGTAGGCTACCTTCTTGTGGGCAACTTACCTTAGTGGAGTACGGCTGGTGACGTTTCACTGGAAGTATTTCCTGAGGTTGACGGAGTTCCACGTCCTGGGCACCTCTCTCCCCCCCAGCGTCACTAGCATATACGCTCCTTTGCCGAGTGCTTCTGCTACCCGATACGAGCCTTCCCAGTTTGGTGCGAGTTCACCTGCGGCTCCCCGTGGGTCAACCACACTTGCTCGCCGTAGAAACAGATCTCCGGGGAAGAAGTGTTGCTCCTTAACCCGGGCATTGTAATACTGAGCCAACTTCTGCTGATATGGCACAAGTTTCACCTGGGCGTTGGTTCTTCCTTCTTCGAGGAAGTCCAGGTTTTCTTGCATTGCCTGGTTGTTCCTGGCCTCATCGAAATGTCCCACTCGTAATGAGGGGTTGGATATTTCCACCGGAACCACTGCCTCAGCTCCATAGGTGAGATGAAAAGGTGTCTCCCCGGGGGCAGCTCTAGCAGTGGTCCGGTGAGCCCATAGAATGTTGGGGATTGAATCAATCCATGCATTGCCTGCTTGGTCCAAGCGGGTCTTGATGCCATGGAGTAGAGTTTGGTTGACATTTTTCACCAACCCGTTGGCTTGGGGATGCCCCATCGAGGTGTAGTGGTTCCAGATCCCCAGCTCCGAGCACTTCTCCTGAAAGGCAGTGCCCGCAAACTGTCTGCCGTTGTTGGTAGTGAGGACCCTAGGGATCCCAAACCGGCAAATGATGCTTCACAGCATGAATTTTCAGGCTGCTTCACTTGTTATCTTCCCCGATGGTTCAGCTTCAATCCACTTTGTGAAGTAGTTGATGACGACTATGAGGAACTTCTTCCTTCCTTGTGCTTCAGGGAAGGGTCCCAGTATGTCGATCCCCCACCGAGCGAATGGGCGAGGCTCCATCAAGGCGTGGAGCTGTGTCACTGGCTGGTGGTGCAGGTGGGAATACTTCTGGCATTGGGGACACCTCCGAACATAGTTGAGACAGTCTTACTGCAAGGTGGGCCACCAATACCCTTGTCGGATCAGCGTCCTTGCGAGTGCTCACCCTCCCACATGGCTTCCGCAGAGTCCTTCATGGACTTCTTGCATGGCCTGGTTGGCCTCCGCGGGGAAGAGGCACTTAAGTAGAGGAGCTGAGAGGGACCGGCGATATAGTCGACCGTCCACAATGGTGAAGTGGGCCACTCTTGCCCGCATGCGTCGCACCTCGGCGTGGTCGCTCGGGAATTGTTGCCGAAGGAGGAAGTCGAGCAGAGGATCCATCCAGGAAGGTTCGTAGTCGATGGCATTTACCTGGAGTGTTGGATCATCTACGCTCGGTGCTGATAGTTCCTCGATCAGGACTGACCTCGAACTGGAGACTGCGGTGGCTGACGCTAGGTGGGAGAGAGCGTCTGCTCGGACGTTCTCTTCGCGTGGGATGTGGACCACTTTTAAGTGGGCGAACTCACTTGCTGCGGCCTTGGCCTTTTCTAAGTATTTCATCATGGAGGGATCGCGAGCCTCGAACTCTCCCCTGATCTGGTTGGCGATGAGCATAGAGTCGTTGTACGCTCGCACACTTGACGCCCCCAGGTGTCTTGCCATACGTAGCCCAGAGAGGAGTGCCTCATACTCGGCCGCATTGTTCATGGTCGAGAAGTTGGAACGCAGGGCGTACTGTAGCTCCACTCCTTCTGGTGAGAGTAAGACCAACCCCGCGCCACTGCTCGCAGCACAAGACGATCCATCGACGTATAGCTCCCAGGTGGGCCCCGTGGACTGCTCGGGGGAGTCTTCGGCGGGCAGGGTGCATTCGGCGATGAAGTCCGCGAGGGCCTGGGCCTTGATTGCTGTTCTTGGTCGGAACTTGATGTTGAATTCTCCCAGCTTGATGGCCCATTTGATCAGTCTTCCGGACGCGTCAGGGTTCTGAAGGATTTGTCGGAGGGGCTGATCGGTGAGGACGATGATCAGGTGACCTAGGAAATATGGTCGTAGCTTGCGAGCAGTTGTAATCAGTGCGAGGGCGAACTTCTAAATCCGCGAGTACCGGAACTCTGGTCCTTGTAGCGCTCGGCTAACATAGTAGATGGGCTTCATGACTCCTGTCTCCTCCCGCGTGAGCACAACACTCTTGGTACTGGACGTCACGGACAGGTACAAGAGTAGCTGCTCTCCCCTCTTGGGCTTGGAGAGGACATGAGGTGTCGTCAAGTAGCGCTTCAATTCGTCGAACGCCTGCTCGCACTCCTGGTCCCAGTCGATCCATCCCTTCTTTCCCGGCGCCAGGTTAGCTTGCTTGATTAGTCGGAAGAAGGGTAGACATCGTTCGGCGGCTCGGGATAAAAATCGAGCCAGAGCGGCAATGCGCCCGGTGAGGCACTGTACGTCCCTCACCCGTTTAGGTCGCTCCATCTCCAACACCGCTCCGATCTGATCGGGGTTGGCCTCGATTCCTCGGCGGGTGACGAGGAAACTTAGGAACTTTCCAGACAGTACCCCGAACGCACATTTAGTAGGGTTGAGTTTCATGTTGTACCTTCCGAGTGTGGCGAAGGTCTCCACCAAGTCGCGCAGGTGTTTGGCTTCTCGGAGGCTTTTCACGAGCATGTCATCGATGTAGACCTCCATGTTACGGCTGATTTACGAGTCGAACATATGGTTGACCAGGCACTGATAGGTGGCTCCAGCGTTCTTCAGCCCAAACGGTATGCGAGTGTAGCAGTATAAGCCGTGGTCGGTGATGAACGCGGTCTTGTCTTAGTCGGGCTGGTGCATGCTGATCTGATGGTACCCAGAATAGGCGTCGAGGGAGCTTAGCATTTCCTGCCTGGCCGTAGCGTCGACCAACTGGTCGATCCGTGGCTTGGGGAAGCTGTCCTTGGGCGTGGCTTTGTTGAGGTCGGTGTAGTCCACGCACATCCGCCACTTCCCGTTACTTTTGGGCACCAGGACTACGTTGGCTACCCAATCTGGATACTGGGTTGGTCGAAGTAGCCCTAATCACAATTTTTCTCCCACTTGTGCCCTGATGATGGCTTATCACTCGGGGTTGCACCGCCTCCGGCGTTACTGTACCAGGCGGCACATGGGGTCCAACCTTAGTTGGCGCGTGATGACCTCCGGGGGAATTCTGGGAAGTTCATCCTCGGACCAATCGAACACATCCTGATTGGCCGCGAGGAAGCTCGCGTATGCTTGCTTATCGTGCTCGGCCAAGGTAGCACCAATCTTTATTGATCTGCTTGGGTCATCCCCAACCTGGATGACGTATAAATCCTCGGCTGGCGCGCTCATGTTAGGACCTGGATCTTCGATCCTCGCCTTCATTTCTGGAGGCACCTCTTCGGGACGTCGATCGCGGGTGGAGATAAGGTAGCATCCTCTGGACTCCCGTTGATCACCTCGGACTTCCCCTACCCCACGGGGGGTGGGGAACTTAAGTTTTTGGTGGTAGGAAGAAGGGACACCCCGGAGCGTGCCGAGGATTCCTCGGTCGATGATGGCATTGTACCCTGTCATTGCACAAACCACAGTAAAGTCGATGAGGAGGGTTACCTCTTTTGGCACCGTCCCGAACGTGATCGGGAGCGAGATACGCCCTTCCGGGCGGACAGTCATGCCAGAGAATCCATGCAGCAGCGTGTGCAATGGCACGAGTCCTGACACGTCCACACCCATGAGCACAAGGCAGTCGTATGCAATAACATCGGGTCCACTTCCATTATCCACCAACATGCGTCGTATAGTACACTGGTTGACGGTGGCAGAAACCACCAGAGCGTCGGAATGGGGCATCGTGACGCCTTCCAGGTCATCCTCGGAGAAGACTATGGGGTCTCCCGAGAGGCCTGAGGGGGAAAATTCCCTTGGGGTACCATCGCCTTGGTCTGCCGTGTTGATGGCCATCGCGTACCGACGCCTTCTGCTCGCGCTATCCCCCCCTGTGGCGGGCCCTCTAGAGATCATCATGATCTCCTTGCCGTTGGGCCGATTGTCGATCGGAGGAGGCGTCTTCTGTCATCTTTCGGTGACTTTGGCGAGGAACTTGTCGAGGAGTCCTCTGTGGATGAGATCCTCGATAGCATCCTTCAGGTTGATGCAGCCAGCGGTGTTGTGGCCATGGTCCCGGTGGAAGTGACAATACTTCTTCTTATTCCGCAAGTTAGGATCCGACTTCATCTGCGATGGCCATTTGAGGAATGGCTCCTTGCGGATCTCCATCAGGATCTGGTCGGGCGGGTGTAGATATATATTTTTCCTCTCCTCTCTCTAAGAATCAGGGCTCATCAAGTGCGTGGACCAATGCGTAATGGGCAAATAGCGAAAACGAGAGGAAAGTAGAGAACAAAAGAAAGGACCGTGATCGCCACCAAGGCGCCGCACATGACCGACACGCCGTACCTTGGAAAGGAGGGAGCTGCAGCGCTGGAGAGATGAATGGTTCTTTAGGAACCGCTTGACTTGACGCGGTCTTACAACAGACCGTCCTTGTACGCTGCAAAGGAGGCGGGAGGAGTTGCTGCCGTGGGACGGACGGTGGAAGGTAGACCGTACTCCAAGGAAGAACGGTCGTCAATGAACCGCACCACACGTTGAACGGCCAAAGGGAAGCCGCTCGATTCCTTCACGCAGCGAGCTGACAAGGGTTCGACCTCCACCCTCTCCGGCCGGCTAGAGGGGATGGGCCTCGTGCTGATGAAGTGCTGACCTGCAAAACAGTGTAAAGACACAAGAGAAACACCCAAATTAGAACTAAAAGACGTAGTACATGTTCACATAAGGAGGATTAAGCATAAATTAATGAAAAGGGGAATACCTGGGGGATTTTAAACCCCTAGGGTGACAAAAGCATGGGTGGATGTGTGCATGGAAACGAAAACGAGGGAAGACGTGGGGGAAAAGCAATGCATGCAACAGACGACGAAGAAATCGAAAGACGACACTATGACTCAACACGCGGACTACTCCCTGAACCGGAGGCTCGTAAGGACGTAGAGAGCCTCCCTCCTTGGTGCTAGGTCGCTCAGGAATGCGGCAGGGCTTCACCGTCGACCAAAAATCTTCCCCCTTTCGACGTCCGGCCACTAGGGTCTATTTATAGAGCCTAGAAAGCCAGCCTCGAAATTAGGGTTTTTAGGTATTTTCAGGTCGAGATTATAAAAGACAAATCATAGATATTATCATAATCTCTTATCCAGTCGAAACGGCATCAAAAATGGTTGATTATCCACGGAGAAATCATCAAAACAAACTGGGGATAAAGCCATGAATAAAAGAGACAAAAGTCTGTTAAAAAGCCTCATCCGACAGGATGAGCGGTCTTACGATAGACCGCGCAACATTTGGGCGGTCTGGTTCAGACCGTCCAAGCTGTCGGTGGAAATTCGGATAATCAGAAAATCAACCCAATTATCTCTCTAACTGGCTGAAACGCCCGCCGTTGGACCCTCAAAGGTGAACGGTTCTAGTGAGACCGTTCTAGTGTAGAGCGGCCAATAGCCAACCGTGTCACCCTGTCGGTGATAATTCGGATAATTGGATAATTATCTGAGGAAATGGGCGTGTGTAGGACTCTGAGGTATAGGCGGTTGTAATACGCCCGTCCATTGGTTTGAACGGTCCTAATAGGGCCGCACCACAGTCTGTCGGTGAATATTCAGAAAAGACCTCAGAAATTAACAAAATGTATGAACGGTCCATATTCAACCGCTCTCATCTGAACGGCTGAGGTTGGGCCATTTATGCTATGAAACGTTCAATTGACCAAAGCCAAGGCCCATTAAGCCCTGAATCGCCACGGACTTCACCAAGGAGGGAGACGACCCATAAAATGAGCCCAAGACGTGCCACAAAAAATGGCCCAATGAATGATGGACAACTCGAGGCATCAACTAATGGGAGTAAGAGAAACTACTCAAATTATCGGTATAAAACAGGTGTCAACAGATGCCCCTCCTTAACGTCCTCTTTGCAGGGGAGTGAGCGGAGGTGAAGTGGAGGTGACATGGAACATGGAGGTGGAGCAAAAATGCAGCGGAGTGGACCGGAAAAGCGGGTGTTAAGGTAAAATGACACCCGTTCTTACCAACAAGTGATGAGAATCTTCCGAAAAACCTTGAACCAAACGCCGGGAATAGTTAACTGAAAGTGACGCCAAATCTGGAGAAACTAAACTAAATAAAACAAATCGACAAGACCGTCTTCATGGGGGACACAATCCCGCGGTCCAATGAGGGGGCCACAAAAGAAAAAAAAGGCTAAAGCTCCAGACGGGGACCTTTCAATCAACCGGACCAAACTAATCGACCAAAGAAAACCTTCAAATTCAGAGTGGAATTAGTTCCTCTTACTCGAGCGTCCGAACACACAGCTGACCATTACTGACGGGACATTTCTTAAGCAAGCCATGGGGCATGAAAGCTCAAAAGGATGCGTATGATGCATGTTGGGCTAAAATAAAGGAAACTGCATGCTGGGCTAAAATAAAGGAAACTGTTAAAACAAATGCCAAGAAAGATTAAAATATAAAATATTCAAGAGTAGTATTGCTAAGCTGGGAACGTCAGAGTCAAGATACCGTCTGCAACCACAGCGTGCGGATAGAACCGTCCTCCTCGTGACATCCCAACTTAACGGCCTATCCGAAGGTTAGGTACATGAGCCTGGATCATCATCATTTTTGTTGAAGGGGAACATCAGATCCAGGGACACGTAGATAACCTGCCGGCTCTTGAAATAATATAACATAATACCATATAATTAATGCAATAAGGGATTAGGGATAGAAGGCCATACCTGACTTACCTGTGCAGGCGAAACGGCGAGACTGGAGGAAATGATGCTGCATAAGATGGTTAAGAGATAATTTCCAAAGAAAATATCAATATTCATGATCTAAATATACCATCCAGATAAATGGCCTTATTGTAACCGTGCAATATTCCAAACGGCTCTATGTTAACCGTGTATACCTGACCTTTAAACGATTCTAAAGGGGCCGATTGCCAGGGATGAACGGTCCACATAATACCGTTTATGATAGAACGGCTCTTTGAGAACCGCTCGGGCCTGGAATTTCAACCGACTTAAAGTTAACGGTCACTAGTGATGTACGGCCAAATAGGAACCGCCCAACGGACAAACAGTCTAACAATAGACCGTCCTTCTCTGTAACCTCGAAAACTGAAACCACCTCGTCTCCCTCCACCGTAACCGACGGTGGAAGGGACGAAGGGGGCCACAAACCCTCGTTCCCATTCCCTCACTCTCTCTTCTGCAAACCCCCCTCTTCTCTAAGCCTTAAGCCCTTCTCTCAAACCCTCCCCGTCTTCCCGATGACACGGACGAAGCACCAGGCGGCCAGGCCACCGGCCGCCGGTGAGAGTTCGCCGCCGCCGCTGCAACCGCCACCACCGCCGCCGTCCGAGGAAGGAGGGACGCCCGGAGTGACGATGGAGGAGCTCGCCATCGTCGCCACCGAGGAAGAGGCCCCCGCCGGAGAGGAAGAGCTCGCCGGAGAACAAGTACCGACGAGGGCGGCCAAGAAACCCCGCGACCCCGAGGTAGGCCTCCCTCCCTAAATTTCATTTTTCACTCAATTTAGAAACCTTTTTAGGGGGGGTTTAGGTGTTTAGGGGTGAGTTAAGGGGCCACGGCGATCTCCCCAGCCGGCTGGGGATGTTCACCGTCGTCGGGGACGACGACGGTAGAACGGTTCAACAGAAACCGCCCGAACCGAACAATGCGGTCCACATAGGACCGTCCAACTTTACACGGCTTAGGAAACGCCGTTCAAACCCACACAGCAAACGAACAATCTTTAAACAGACACGGTGAGGGTATCACCGTTCAAACAGTAAACGGACCGCATTGGTCCGTTCAATCATTCAACCGAGGCAAAACAATACGGTCCACATAGGACCGTCCATAAGTCATGCGGACCAAGGGGGACCGCTTCTCCTTAGGAAGATGGGCAGACAGACGGTTCGAGGTGATCCGTCCAGGACAGGAACGGTTAAGGGGAGCCCGTGCAAATGCAGAACCTGAAGAATCAGAACGGTTGGAAGGGGACCGCTCATTTGACGAGCGGTCAGTGGATAACCGTTCTTCAAACTAAGAATTAGATCTTTGAGAATTTTTATTTAAACGAATCAATATGCAAGACTAAATCATTAATATGAATGAAATGAATGCAGGGGAAGCGTAGGACCCGCACCTCGTGGCTGCAGGTCCGTGCAGTGTACTTGGCGTTGCCGGACTTCCAGAGGGAGCGGTTGACCGCCATGGGGTTCGCCCCCTTCCTGAGCATTGAGGTGTGTCGCTTCGACGCGGCTCTGCTCTACGCCCTTCACGACCGCTGGTGTAATACCCCGTATCTTTATTTGAATTAGTTATTAATTATTTCCATAGATTAAAATTTTTTGGGAATTTCCTTGAATTTATTATGAATTAATTGAATTATTAAATGAAAAGAAATTCAAATAAATACTTAAATTGAAATGAAATTGAAATGAAATGCAAGCCAAAAGAAAATAAAATTTAAGTAGAATGAAACACTAATGAAATGTAGGTGGAATGAAATGTAAATGAAATGGCTTAAATTAAGGGTTTAAATTTCGGATTTAATATTTTATTATTTAATGAATAGTGATAGGTCAAAATCCCACCCACCACATAAAAATCCGAAAAAATGGTAAATTGGTTACTGACATTAAACCTAACAATTTTGTCTTCTATGATTGACTCGAAATAAATCATTCACATGGTCAAATTAGCAAATTAAGCCAAGATTTAACCCACCTAACCCCAATAGTGACTGTAATAGTAAACCCCTATTTGAAACATGAAATTATCCCTCATCCCTTAACCAAATTAAGTGAAACTGGTGGCAAATGAAAGATAAGAATGGGTAGATTAGTTTCCCCAAGCCAATTTCAAAGGAGATTAACCATGGGATGTAAAATCGAGAGAGCTTTGGGTAGGTCAACAATTTCGTCGGCGTTTTAATCACGCCACTTCCAACGCGGAATTCTCCCTCCACGGAAGGATCCAGAAGCTCTATTAGGTATTAAAAGAAAGTTTAAGATGTCTAGTTTCATTTGGTAGCTGGGTCATTCGACGGGGAGTCCAGATCTGGGAGTATTCGTCGATTTGGTGGAAGGTGTCGGCAGTTCGTCGTTCTTCATCACCAGCCCTTTAATCCGTCGATTAAGGTAGGTACCCTTAACCAAATGAGACTTGTAAATATAGTATCTCGATCAGATCGATGATACCTTTCCAATGATAGTAAAAGCCCCAATTCTTATTGGGTATTCAGGGAGATTTAGAGGCATCTTTGGAGGGTATTTCTGGATCGGGTTTATTTCTAGCTTCGATCTTCAATCTTCAATTCAGGTAGGTGATAATGGACCCAACCTAATTTCTATATATCAATGAAATCTGCATCATGTTAGCTTCATTTTGACGTTGGAAGCCCTAATTATTATTGATCATGCTAATAGAATTCCTGAGTTTTCATAAGTGTGTCATGTCGACGTTCCAGCAGCATTAAGTTGACTTATCTCATGATTTTAAGTGACTAAATGAAATATTCATATAGCATATCTTATATGGTTGGAATCCTTAGCCTGTCAGCTTTCCGTTGATATATAGATCTCTAAATTTCATTAAGTATAGTAGGAGAATTTTGAGTTTTAGTCACTGCCTATCCAGAACTAGGGTTTCGGTGTTCCAGTAGTTATAAATCCTAATTACAGTAATTAATCATGCAATTGACACTTCTGCTAGATAGTATTTTCTGTTAGCTTTCCAACAGTACCAAAAGCCCTTTGATTGGAGTCTAATTGCCTTAGTTATTAGCATTTTTGTGTAACCCTAGCAAACCCCCATCTTCCCGGCGTTCACCGGCCGCGGACGGGACGACCGGAGACACCCAGAGATGGGCGGTCTTACGATAGACCGTCCAACTCCAGCCCACACCCGACCCTGGCTTAGACAGGACTTAAACGGTTCCAAACCAACCACTTAACCTAGTTAAACGGTCAGAAACTGACCACATATCCACCCCAGCAGGATAAACGGTCCATTCTGGACCACATAACTTGTGCGGCCATGAAACTGGCCGCACATCTGGATGGGCGGCCCTACCCATGGCCGCACATCCCTGGGATGGGCGGCCCATCCCAGACCGCCCAAGGGGTTGGGCGGCCATGCCCCTGGCCGCCCAACTCCCAGCACCCCGTTTCAGCCCCGTTTCGACCCGATAGATATACGGTCCATCCAGAACCGTTTATCTACCCAGTAAATGACCTAAAACTAGTTCTAATGCATTCATTTTAGTGTCATTAAGGATAATTAATAATTTAGAAACCCACATGATTAAAGTTTAATTATGTAATTAAAAATTCTATTAATTGCATGTTATTCAATTCTACGCGAGTTTATTCGTTCGTTCTTTCAGCTTAATTCATCTTTCTAGATTATGCACTA
Source organism: Amorphophallus konjac (assembly GCA_022559845.1). NCBI lineage: Eukaryota > Viridiplantae > Streptophyta > Magnoliopsida > Alismatales > Araceae > Amorphophallus > Amorphophallus konjac. Next base: position 93,912,921 of record CM040117.1, on the reverse strand, counting down.
AACTAAATGATAATGCTTGGTGGATTAACATGAAAATAGGATTAATATGAGTAATTTAACTTGCTGGATGGCTGCTGTACTACAGTAGCACATCACGATTAATTTCCCGACTTCTAGTCAGTCGCTAAGGCGTTAAATAGCGTGTTATTCCCAGAAACTCGATCCGGCGGAATTACCATTAATTCCCATGTTTAGTATCCCTATTTAGAAATCCATTGATTAAATGGTAATATATTTAAGTAAAGTTATATATATAACTCTTATTATGACTTGGTTATCGATCTTCTTGATGATTGTGCTTACCTTGAAATTCTGAAATGAATCTCCTTCCTACTTGAAATTGTTATTGCTACAAAGTTTAAACCTTGGAATTCTGGCCATAAATTGTGAAAGTCTAGATTCGTGGGATCTTTGATCCAAAGAAATCAATGCCTGGCAAACAATTAAGGGCTCGGTCTAGTCCTGGGAGGAGCGCCCGAACACTACGTGTACCCCCGAGGAGGTGATTGACTAGGTGTGGCATTTGGCACCAGTACTAGGACATGTGTTAAATCTAGGACTGTCCACTACTCTCTACTACTTTTCACTTTCCACTCTTCACTGTTCCCTACTCTACTTGTTGTTACTCTACTTGCGGTTACTTGGACGTGGAAATGAAATTACATACATGCTCGACATGACTTGAATCGTCTTGATATGGCCAACTCTTTATCGTTATCTCCTACAGTAAATTCTTATCTTTGTTATTCCTTTTAAGTATTACCATTCTGTTCATTTATATTTCTTGACCTTGCAATATCTTTAAATTTTGTTTCATTATATCATCATTATCCTTTTATTGCATTATCCTTTGTAGCATGACATTTTGAAAATGTAATTAAACTGTTAATCACTTATACCTGTCTGTTATCTCCTACTGAGCGTTAGCTCACACCCCGTTGTTTTCCCCCTTTCCAGGCTATGCAGGTGACGACACCCATACAGAGGGGGAGGGGCAGGAGTGATTACACCTTAGTGTACCAGTTAATAGATGGAGTCTTGGGAATTCATAGAAGCAGACCAAGCTCGATTTTGACCTAGGATTGAGCGACCCCACCATGACTGCCGGACTTTGACCTTGGGCCCACCGCCGCCGTCATGGCCTCCCCGTCGGGGGGGCCTGGAAGCCTAGGCTCACCTCCACCCCTTAACCTCTCGAAGGACTTCTCCTCCCCGGCGACCAAATCATATGCTTCCGCTGTCTCCGCGCCACAGGTCTCTCTCAAGGACCTTCCGCAGGACGTCCCCTTCAGGGCAGCATGCACCCATATCTGCTCTGGCACTAACTCTAAGATTCCGGCAGTCTTCTTCTCGGCCGAGGAACTCTCGGCTATCTCCGCACCGTTCAAGCTTTGCTTAGTCTTCAAGTTCTACAGAGATCACCCCCCTCTGGAAGAGATTTCCAAAGCTCTGAAGGACAAATGGCGTGTTCAGGGTGATACCTCTATATCAAGGTTCGACCGCCGCCATGTCTTCATCAGGTTCCTTTGCTACGAGGACTTCCTCCAGGTTTGGACAAGAGAGAGCTGGATGCTCCTTGGCCAAACTGTCAAAATTTTCCACTGGTCCCCTTGGTTTCGGCCGGGTCTAGAGTCTCCGGTGGTGCCTGTTTGGTTCCACCTTCCTCTGCTTCCTCCGTGCTTTTTCAGTACCGGAGCTTTATCTTCTATTGCTTCCTCTGTTGGTCGCCTTCTGAAGATTGGACCTGGAACGAAGTCTCTTCAACGTTTGGAAGGAGCCCGCATCTGTGTTGAAACTAATGTATCAAAGCCTATTCCATCAGAAATCTGGATTGGTGTCGGTGAGGAAGGCATGAAACAGTCGATTATTCCTCTCTTCGTGCCATTTTTTTGCTCGGACTGCAGAAAGCTGGGTCATGAAGCAAAGAACTGTATACGCAGCAAAAGTCCAACTAAACATTCCACTGCTGCTCCTACACAGACTAAGAACGAGGTAAACCCAAGTAGGTTGACTGGTGCACCAAAGGAGAAAGATCCAGAATCTGCTCCTGGAGCTATTACAATTCAATCTCGTTGGCAACTGAAATCTCAGGCTCCCCCATCTGCTCCGATGGTGACTGGTGAAAGCTCTCAAAGAATATGCACTGCCAATCCTCCTCAGGATCAGCCACCTTCCCAACAGGAGCCTTCCGGGGTAATTGTGGACACCACATTATCGGAAGCTTTGTCTACTGATGTTTCTTTGAAGCTTCTCACTGGCATCCTAGACTCTACCTCGTTACCCAGGGCTCCTTCAGCCTCAGTGGTAGAGTCTGAATCAGGATTACCTGATCCTCCAGAGCTCCCTTCAGCACAAATGGTGAGAAACACAGGTGTTTTAGCCCTTGTCCCGGAACTAGCCATAGTCGACAAGCATAGTGACAACTCAAGTGCTGACATTCTATCTGAGGCTGAGATGTTATCCCGATGCCAGCAAATTTCTGTCTCAGCTGAAATTACTAACACTCAGATTCTGCTTAAAGAACAATCTGGTGTTGTGACTAGAGCAATGACCAGAGCTAACTCCATGGGTAAGCTCTCAAATCCTCAAATTCTATAATGTCTTTTCTCATCTGGAATGTCAGAGGCATAGGTAACGACTTAACTGTGGCTAGACTAAAGCTCTTATCAAAATCCACCACCTCCACTGTATTGCTATTTTAGAACCAAAAATCCACACAGATATGCTTGAAAAGACCTGTAAAAGATTGGGCATGGATAAAGCTGTGGCCAATGGTGATGCAAATGCCCATATCTGGGTTCTGTGGAAGGATCCTGTGGATTTCTCTGTTTTGTACAAAGATGAACAACAAATTACACTCAAGCAGAACTCTGTGGCTATCTCAGACTTTCACATGACTGTAGTCTATGCTAAGTGCTCAGTTATTGAAAGGCATGATCTTTGGGCATCCCTCTCCAATATACATATGCAAATTTCAGGCTCCTGGATGGTGGCAGGGGATTTTAACTGTATCCTTGATCCGGATGAGAAACTAGGTGGTCTTCCACCATCTACGTCTTCTATGTCTGATTTTCAAGATTGTCTAAATGATTGTGCCCTATCGGATGCTGGCTTTATGGGTTCGAAGTACACCTGGCATAATAACCAAAGTGGCAACAGAGCTATTTGGGCAAGGCTAGACAGAATCCTAGTCAATGGCCCTTGGCTAGTATCCAACCCTATCACTATTGATCACTTATCTAGAGAAGCTTCGGATCATGCCCCCATTCTAGTACAGCTTGCAACTTTGACTAAGCACAGATCTAGATTCTGCTTCCAACAAATGTGGACCACTCATGATTTATTTCTCAGGGATGTACAAACAGAGTGGAGCAACAGCCCCCTGGCAACTTCTGCCATTTCCACTCTTTATTTAAAGCTCAAATCCATGAGAAAAATGCTTCTGACTTGGAATAAGCAGACTTTTGGAAATATCCACAACAATGTTATGGCTGCTGAAGATTCTGTATTGAAAGCTGAGGTTCACTATGATGCTCACCCCTCTCAGACTACTTTTGACACTCTTGAGGGTGCAAAAACTGATCTGGCTTCCAAGCTGATTCAGCAAGAATGTTTCTGGAGACAGAAGTCCAGGATCAAATGGCTAGCTGAAGGGGACAAAAACACAAAATATTTCTACATGACTACAGTTGCAAACAGGAAAAGGAACATGATCACCCATCTGCGAACAGCTGCTGGCACACTAACCTCCAATCATGAAGAAATGAAGGCTATTGCAGTTGACCATTTCAAAAAAGCTTTTTCATCTCAGTTTCACCAGATTGATGAGGACTTTCTTAGTAACATTACCCAGGTGGTAACCACTGCTGAAAATGATAGTCTTTGTGCTGTCCCTTCAGATTCTGAAATCAAAGATGCAGTCTTCCATATGTCTCCAGACAGTGCCCCTGGCCCAGATGGTTTCTCGGGAGCCTTCTATCAAAAAACTTGGCCAATTACTGCTGGTGTGATTACCAAGGCTGTCCAGGAATTCTTCACTGTCAAGAACATGTTACCTCGTTTTATGACAGCTACACTTATAGCTCTCATCCCCAAAGTCCCCAATGCTACTGATATCTCTGATTACAGGCCGATCAGTCTTTGCAATTTTGTGTACAAGGTTATATCTAAAATTATCAGTAACAGACTTGCAAGTATTCTCCCTAATATTATTTCTCCAGAACAATCTGCTTTTGTGAAAGATAGATCAATTGTTGAGAACATTGCCCTTGCCCAAGAAATGATACATGAGCTGGGTAGAAAGACAAGGGGGAGTAATGTTGTATTTAAACTGGACATGGCCAAGGCTTATGATCGAATAGAGTGGGATTTCATTTACTTAATACTCTCCAAGCTATGATGGGCAACTGCTGGTTTTCGGTCCTTCTGAATGGTGACTCAGCGGGCTTTTTCCAATCCACAAGGGGTGTCCGCCAAGGAGATCCGTTGGCTCCTGCTCTATTCATTATAGCAGAGGAAGCTTTCAGCAGGGCTATCCGCAAATCACAAGATGAAGGCAGGGTGGACTGGTATGCAACTCCTAATCGTTGCCCGACCATATCTCATTTACTGTTTGCTGATGACACCTTAGTATTCAGCAGGGCTAATATCTCCTCTATTAGAAATCTGATGGGTATTATCAAAGCTTATGAAAGAGTCTTCGGACAGTTAGTAAATGTGGGAAAGAGTGGTTTCTTCACTCATCCCAAAGCTAAGGCAACAACTATACAGAGGATTCGGGACATCACCGGATTCACTCACCACTCCTTACCTCACAAATACCTGGGATTCCCTCTCATTTATGGCAGATCAAAGAAGGTGTATTTCTCTGGTATTGTTTCTTCCATCCAGAAGAGAATAGAAGGCTGGACTGCTAATTATCTTTCACAAGGAGCCAGAGTGGTGCTGCTGAAACACATTCTCACATCCATTCCTATCTACTCTTTAGCATCATCTCCTCTGCATGTTGGCACCCACCAGAACCTAGAACGTGCATTCTCTAACTTCTTCTGGGGTTCTTCCACTCAAGGAAACAAAAGACATTGGTTAGGTTGGAACAATATATGCAAGCCTGTCAGCAAGGGTGGACTCGGCCTCCTTTCCTTGAGGCAACTGGAGTTAGCCTTAAGGGTCAAAATGTTATGGAAAGCTATTCATTCAAATTCCCTATGGGCAGTATATTTCAGGGCTAAATACATTAGGGGCAGGCATCTTTCGGAGGTTCACTTCAAGGAAATGAGGGGTCACTCTAAGAGCAACTGGACAAAGGCAAAGGAACTGATTCTTCAACATAAAAAAGTCATTGTGGGTGATGGCTGCTCAACTGATTTCTGGAAGGATATATGGCTAGGGGACAAACCTGTAATATCTTACATCACAACTGCTCAAGCCCATCAACCGAAGGCCACTGTTAGTGAGGTTCTTCTGCACCTAGCCCCGGAGGACATCCAATTCCTCCCACCTGGTATTATAACAGCTATAAAGCACACCAATTTGAACCACCACAGGGATAAGGAGATATGGAGCCCTGCCTCCTCAGGAAAGTGTATAACTTCTTCAATATACAAAGCCACCACTTGCAGGCAAGACTCTGATCAGAACAGGCTTCCTTATGACCGACTATGGGGTAAATGGGTTCCCACCAAAATTTCCATACACATGTGGAAAATCTTACATAATTGTATCCCTACTGACACAAGAGTGAAAGCTATTGGGATACCCCTTCCTTCGAAATGCCACTGTTGTAAGCTTCACAAAGTGGAAGATGCCAATCATTTATTTCTGAACAGTGATTGGGCTAGATCTCTTTGGGCCTCCTTCCAAAGGAATGGCTGTGATATTAGAGGCCACACAGCAAAATCCATGATTCTTAACACCATCCAGAACTCCAATGCCCACTCCTTGTTCGGTCTCTTCAAAATAGCAGCCGTTGGATTTGGTCTCTGGGAGCTTTGGCTTGCTAGAAATGCAGCCAGGTATGACAGCAAACACACTTCACCTCAAGGCTTATATCACAAAGTGGTCTATCAAATTAAACAAGTGATCAGATTATCCAACCTTTGGGAAGATCAAAAGCACAGTCGCACCATCCTTGAACAATTTGGCATCTCTGCTACTCCTCGAGCATCTCCTCTGATTAAACTTGTTAAATGGGCATGCCCCCCATGGCCCTTCCTCAAGGTGAATACTGATGGTGCTCACAAACAGGCTGGTCATTCCGGTGGAGGCGGCATCATCAGAAACAGTCAAGGGGAAATTCTGCTGGCTTTCTCCCATTATTATATGAGCTGCTCAAGCCTAGTGGCTGAAGCTAGAGCGTTGGCTGATGGAATTAAATACTTCACTGCGATCTTCTCTCACTCTGCTCTGGTTGAGAGTGGCTCCCTTATTCTTATACAAGTTCTAAACAAGACGATGGACTGCCCTTGGGAGATCTTACCATTTGTCAGAGAAATCTGGAATTATTCTCCTCAAATCAAGAGCTTCTCCCACATATTCAGAGAAGCCAACAAGGCAGCGGATACATTAGCAAATTTTGCATGTCTATCTCACTGTAATTCTATATTTACTTCACAGCACGACCTCCCCAGTGTTACCAAGGGTGCTGCTAGATTAGACAAGCTAGGCATTCCTAGCATTAGAGTGATGTAATCCCTATTCATTTTATGATCAATAAAATACCCCCTGGTAGTGATATAGACAGTGGGTATACCACACTCTATATCACCACTAGGCAGGGCTTTATATAAAAAAAAATAGATGGAGTCGTTATGTTATTGCTTCTAGTTAAGTCTTGGAGTTGTACAAGTATTTTGGATATTTATAGCGTTAGTTGATGTACTAGTTGTACTAGATTTCCTTAGAAGTTATGTTTGTTAGCGTCTTAGTAGTTTGATGGATGTTGTAATAAATTGGGATTTTCCATGATTAATAAATTTGTTCTTTTCCATTGCCCTTGTGTTCATTATCTAGTTAAGTATTTCAACATTATTTCCCGCTAGCTCGCCTCTTACTGTATGTCCCGATATTTCCGCCTTGTTCGGGGCGTGACAGCTGGGATCCAGTGAGTCGCGCGTTCCTTTTCCCGTGGGGCCACATGGTCCCCACGCTAGAGGACGTGGCCAGGTTCACTAGCCTACGCGTGCACGGGTCACCGGTCAGCGGGGCTACCTTTCCTGACTACCGGGGGATGGCTCGGGAGTTGCTCGGCTTACAGCTGCGGCGCCCCGAGAGGCAGTCGACCCTCCTTCCCCGGGCTGCTCTCCAGGACAGCCTGGGTCTACGACGTGCGGGAGTTGCAGTCAGGGAGCAATCGGAGGAGCACTTGGAGCGGCTCGTGGGGCTGGCGAGGCCGAGAGTTACTGCAGGACCGGGACCTGAGGCAGACAGAGTTCTACGACGGTTCCTGATGCTGCTGTTCGGGCGGCTTCTCTTCTCCACGCGGGTGGACGTGATGAGCTGTAGGTTTCTTCCCTTCCTCCAGGAGCTTGAGCACGCAGGTGACTATGCTTGGGGAGCGGCAGTTCTCGCTTTCCTGTTTGACACGCTCAATTCGACGGCGCGCCGGACGATGCTTGGGGGCTTCTCCCCCTTACTCCAGGTACAACTTTCTACCCTATACTCGGTTATGCTATCCTACATGTTTGCTGAATGCTGACGTGACCTTGTGATGCAGGTGTGGGCCTACGTGCGCCTACGTGGGCTAGGTAGGGGCGAGGAGACCCGTCCTGGGCTCCTGCCGATTGCGCGGAGGTGGACAGCACCTCGGGAGATGACAGCCCTGAGACGACAGGTCCGGGAGCTGCAGGACGACCTGGACACCCTACCGTACACTTCGATATGCTTCTAAACTCAGACTCCTTAGTTAAATGCAATTCTTTCATGATTATGATGCTGATGCAGCTTCCTATCTTTTACAGGTTCGGTGGACTCCTTATGCGGAGGAGAGCCCGGAGGGCCAGCCGTGGGTGGCCGAGGCCTTGGCCTTTTCTGGTCGGGACGTGTGGCTTCACTGCATGAATGTGGTGGAGCCACTGTACTTCAGGTTGGTGATGAGGACCATCGGGGTCCATCAGCCGGTTGTTGAGTTCCCTACGCCTGAGAAGGTGGGGGAACGGGTGACGAGGACGACCTGGGGACTCCGCGAGGCATTTGATTGGACAGCGAGGAATGCCGAGCAGGTCACTGACTGGACCGCGCGTGGGCGAGTGGTGACCGCCCGGGCAGAGAGCGACAGCGCGTACTACACTACGTACGCACGGCACTACCGGGACCAGGTGTTCCGGGGCGCCCACCGACCGGTACGACTTCTAAACTTAAACTTTGTCTATTATGCTTATGATGATGTGATGCCCTGACACATGGACTTTTAAATGTAGGTCGACCCCGCAGGATGAGTGGCAGAGTTGCAGGGACTCCTGCACTCCACCATCCAGGAGAGAGACGAGGCCCGACAGGCCCTGGCCCTACTGGTGAGTTTTCTAAACCTTAGACTCTTTAAATTATGCAGTTCTATATGGTTATGCATGCATGTGACTGACCTGGAGTATTTGGATGCAGCGCGCCGAGGGGACTCAGACGCAGGGACCAGACGCTCCTTCTTCTTCTTCTGCCCAGACCCCAGCAGATCGGGCCGATCGGGATGCTGACTTTACTCGGATGGTGGAGCGGGCCAAGGCGGCTGAGGTGGCCCTTACGGAGCGGGTACGCCTTTCTAACTTCCTCTTGCTTATTATGCTTATGAATGATATGCTTATGTAACTGACTGACAAGTGATGTGTGGATGCAGACATCTGAGTTGACCCGCCTTCGGGTCAAGTTGGAGCGGAGCCGAGCAGCGGCTCGAGAAGAGGTAACTTATGCGCGGGCGGAGGCCGCACTGAGCCGACCGGCAAACACAGTGGAGACCGCACTCCTCCAGGCCGAGCTAGAGAGACTCCGGGCTGGTGCGGCCGAGGCTGAGCGGTATCGGACCGAGGCGGCGGAGTTACGCGGGGAGCTGCGAGCGTATAAGGACATCAGTCGGCACTCGCGCAGCGGGACCCCGAGCGTCAGCCACGGTACACATGGTTCTGTTAGGAGCTACTTCACAGGTTCCTCCGGCCAGCAGAGGAACGAGGAGGATGAGCAGCGTCGGCGATGCCGTCGCGACGAGGCGACCTCAGCGATGCCTCCCCCGAAGAGGCACAAGGGTGATGGAGACAGCGACGGGGGCCAGGGATAGGGAGCTGCTTGACTTGTTGCACTGGGCCCGTCTTTTGTACATGATGTGACATGATAGTGATGTGCATAGTTTTAGTTTTTTCGCTTGCTTTGTGGATGAATGTATGTATGCATGAATGGATGAATGTGTCTTGACTAGTAGATAGAGTGAGACAGACGGGTGAGTTTGAGAGATGCTCTCATCTAGAGAGAGGGTGAGACAGAGGGACGCCGATTGAGTGACGCACACGCCGACTGGAGTGAGATGAGAGACGCACACGCCAACTGAGTGAGGGGAGAGACGCACACGCTGACTGAGTGAGGCGAGAGACGCATACGCCGACTGAGTGAGGCGAGTGACGTACACCGACTTTGAGTGAGGCGAGTGACGTACACCGACTTGAGTGAGGCGAGAGACGTACACTGACTTGAGTGAGGTGAGAGACGCACGCCGACTTGAGTGAGGCGAGAGTGGTAAGTTGATTGGGAGGCAGAGCACATGGGCGGTTCTTGTATAGCCGTTTAGAGATAAGAGCGGTTCTCCACAGACCGCTCCAATTGGATTGGGACGGTTCAATATAAACCGTAATAACATTTGAACGGCAGATTGTAGACCGTACAAGTCACTGGACTCAAATTTTCTGAGGGAGATGAACGGTTGATAGTGGGCCGTTCATGAATATGGACGGTCTATGGTAAGACCGTCCAAGTGGACATCCCGTCTGCTCGAACGGGGACTCCCTGGAGAGTCCCCAGCCCGAGGGTAAGATGTTTTGAAGTTATCAAAACCTCATCTTAACCTGTCCTAGACTTAACCAAGCCTAATCCTGGAAGGCCCAGGCTTCCTAACAAGTCTTATAAGTAATACATGGGCCTAAACTCGTAGCTCACACATCCCCTCTCTTTCAAGGCTTGAAATCTTTGATTCTCACTACCAAAACATCATGAAGAGGGCCCTAGAGGTGAGTTCGATGGAGGGGGCACTTTTTGAAGGGCCCAAGTTGGCCAGAAAAGAGCGGGAAGTGCTCCAACGGCTGACCACAATCCCACGACATCTAAGCTCAAGTCCCATGAGAGAGGTAAGCCTATCACGGTACATTTAGTTCAATTCATCTCCTCCCACTTATATTTCCTCCTTTCCCTCTCTTTTGGCATCCAGCTTCTCCCTGGCGCGAGGCGGTACTCTATCTTGAAGTGGCTGGCTCCCATGGTCCGTGCTTTGCCCCTAGGTGTGACGGCCATCCTTCGATCCTGGCATTTGCAACCTCTCCTAGTGCTTGGTCAAAACTATCCAAAACTTTCCCTTGACTGGCACAGCATCTCAGCTATAGTTGAAATATGGCACCCTCAGACCCATACTTTCTTCTTCCCATCCTTTGAGGCCACTGTCCTATTAGAGGAGGTGGAGACCTACTTTGGGTTCCCTAGATCCAAGGTGGGGGAGGAAGACTTGATATGCCATACGGTTGCCCCTATAGACCCGAGACTCATTCTAGGGGGATTCATCTCGGACAGTAGAGAGGTTCACGCCTTCGTAGGCCCGCGTCAGATCCACCATCTTCCCCTCAGCCAGTGGGTAGTGGGACATTGTAAGAACAGGAGTGAGCGGGACGAAGCTATAGCCAAAGCCGCCTCCATTTGTTTATGCGGGGCCCTCTTGTTTCCTTCAGTCGACCATATCCTAGAGATGCCCCTTCTTAGTACCATCAGCGGACTGTGGCAGGGACTTTCCATTTCCCAGGCCATCCTTACTTATTTGTACGAGGGTCTTACTTCAGCAGCCTTGGGAGGTCCCCTCTTTGGTTCCATGATCCTATTGGAGTGCTGGTTGGGAGTTAGGATGAAATTCATTCAAAGGGAGGAGGTCACTTCGGCGAGCAGGATCTTTGGGAGCCACCCCCTCTTCTTCATAAGTGGCGCGTTCAGATTCTCCCCACAGGTCGAGTGCAGGACAGCTGAGATGAAGACCAGGGACGAGTGGCGATTGTACATCAATCGGCTGCCCCTGGACAGGTTCGTGATGCACCCGGGCTTCCTTCATGACACCACCGTCAGAGTTCGCAGGAGGATCGGCTTGGACTTGAGGCTTGTGAGCGACACTGCACTGGCGATGTACAGCCCACACCGGTGCTACTTACAGGTCGGGCTACCCCGGACAGTTCTACCGGCACTACCCCACCTTCCCACATTGCAAGCGAGGAGGATCGGCGCAGAGGAGGACGAGCAGGCAGTCAGGAGTGCCCTGATTATGTGGGAGGTGAGCAGGGTACTTACCCTACCGGCGGAGGTGGAAGAGATCTCGGCGATACGCCAGGCCTATCTTAGTGAGCTAAGAAAGATACGTCCTCGCGGGGATGCCCAGCGGAGGATCGAGTGATTTCCCTTTTCTTGTTTGATGATGATTGTTGGATGAGACTTATGTTTAGACAGCTTGATATATGAAAGGAATAAAGTGGATGAGTTTGATTGAATTTGGGCTTTGTGGTTTGATCATGATGTGATTGCATAGGTCAAGGCGAGGATTGAACATTCATGTGGTCACGAACCGACTGCCCTTCCAATCTGCCCCTGTACACATGCAAACATGAAAAAGATTAAATCTATTTTAGGCTTAGCCCCTTGCCTATAGCAAGTCAGGAGATGACCGTTTTCTTGATTTTTGGTCAAGGGGTTAAGCCTTATCAAATAGGCAAATATCAAAATGTGAAAAATGCAAATGAATGCTATGAATGCAAGAGGAGAACATACGATTTGTGAGTTTTGAAATATTCGATTTTTTGGGGTTTTGAAATATTCAATTTTTTTGGGTTTTGAAATATTCGATTTTTTTTTGGGTTTTGAGATATTTGATTTTTTTTTGGGTTTTGAACCAGCTTAGGTTTTAATAGCAGGGACCTCTCATCTTGCTATGGACTTCCCAGGCCCAGCGTGTGCAGGAGGGGGGGACTGCCTGTGGTAAGAGTCAACTTTGCTCAACGGTGTTTCTACCGAGGCCATATCCGGGGTGGGATTCATTCCTTGAGAAAGTAAAAAGGGATCGAGTAGGAAAGCTGACGATAGGTGTAGAGGTTTTTAGGGCTTGAGTTCTTTCCCAGGACACCCCATTTTCAAAGAATCCGGTCTGTTGCGCCGGGGCTTTGTATCTGTTATCGAACTTTCACCCGCTCTAGGCACGCATGCGACCGGGCTCATAACGTCCCGCGGGGAAACTGTACTGCCACTCTTGCCATGCCTAGTTGTATCCTTTTGGGGTTTTTGAGAGCTTCGAGCATTGTGCTTTCGGCCTTATCTTTTGATTTTGCCCCTTTTCTTTCTTTTTTCTTCTTGCTTTCCTTTTCTTTCTTTGCGGAGTGTGGTCTTAACGGATTGCCCCTATTTGAGACCTCTTTTAATGGGGGGATCTGGGTCAGTTCTCGCCCCCTTATTCACCACTTGCCCCTATCTTCAGCCGAGAGAGGGGAAATACAAGGATTTCCACCTTCCCCGAGCATGGCCAAAGGAGAAACGGTGTCGGGTAGCATGAGAGAATACCGAACCACAGGCAATCGTGTAGTGTGTGAGATGTTGGACCTAGGTCCTCCTTTCGCAATCTGGTAGGGTATACCCTGCCATCGAGCCGTTGCTGGTTTTGACTTTATGGATAGAAACGTTTTAAATACAACCCATTCCACGGGTTTGGCAATTCTTCACCCTCCGCGTTGATTAGACGATACGCGTTACCTGGGTAAGCTTCTTTGATTACGAAGGGTCCTTCCCAGTTGGGTTGTAGCTTAGACCTGGGACCTGCTGACCTGATGAATTTACGTTTCAAAACCATATTACCTACTTGGAATTTTCTTTCAATGACCTTCTTTTGAAAATATCGCGAGACACGCTTTTGATATACTGAAACATGATTGGCCGCATTCAACCTTTTCTCGTCTAAGAGGTCCAGTTGGACTAGCAACGCCTCTCGACGTTCGTCAAGATTAAGTTCCTTATCCAGCTGCACTCTTAGGGAAGGGATCAGAATCTCATACAGGAGTACCGCTTCCATCCCATATGTGAGAGCAAAAGGAGTCTGCCCTGTGGGGGTGCGGACGAAGGTGCGGTAAGCCCATAGAGCTTCTATTAGTTTGTCGGCCCAATCAGCAAATTTATGTGATTCACATGTTTTCTTGATACTTTTAAGAAGGGTTTTATTCATGGCCTCAGCCTGGCCATTACCTTGGGGGTAGTATGGTGATGAATGATGCAGAGCTATATTGAATTTCTTACAGAGGTCCTGGAGTTCTTGTGAGACGAATTGAGGCCCGTTGTCGGTGACGATATCGCTTGGCACCCCAAACTGCGAGATGATGTTCTTCATAATGAAGCGGCATACCGTGGTGGCTTTGATTTCTGCATAAGCTTCAGCTTCCGCCCACTTGGTGAAGTACTCCGTAGCCGTCAAAATGAAGGACTTCTGCTTAACTGCGGAATTTGGATCACCAAGGGGTCCGATAATATCAAAGGCCCACATGGAGAATGGCCAAGGAGCAGACAGGGGGTGAAGAGAAGAAGCGGGAGCATGGATTTTGTCAGCGTGGATCTGGCACTGAAGGCACCTACGGACATAGGTGGAACAATCTTCTTCTAGGGTTGGCCAGTAGTAGCCCTGCCTAAGAATCTTTTTCGCCAACGCCTGTCCATTCACATGCCCGCCACACTCACTGGAGTGGGCTGCTTCCACGACTTTCCAAGCATCTTCGTCATCTAGGCACCTCATTAGAACTCTATTCAGAGCTCGCCTATATAATTCGCCAGCAATGATAGTGTATCTCGCGGCAACTCTTCTAATGGCCTTTCGCTGCCCAGCGTTTGCCTCTTCCGAAAATGTATCGTCCTTGCAATACTGCTCAATTTCATAAAACCACGACAATTCTTCTTCTTCGACGATCTCCTCGAGCACAGCTAACGATACTTCCTTCACTTCCTCCCTTTCTATCTTCCTCTCTACGGACTTTCAAAGGTTGTCGAACCAGGGATCCTGAAGAGAAGGAGCATCTAGCCGTTGGACCACAATGGTCTCAGTGGCACGACTTAGGAGAAATGATAGGGAAGAAGCGAGCGATGCAAGGGCATCAGCCAAAATATTCTGAGAACGAGGAGTATGAATGTAGACGAGTTTCCTGAATTACCTAGCCAAGAGCGTGACCAGATCTTGATAGGGTTTAAGCTTAGGGTCACGGGTGTGGTAAGTTGACAAAACTTGGCGCAGCACCAATTGAGAGTCTCCTATGATGTTAAGGTATCGCACGCCCAAGATGTAAGCGTGCTTCAGACCGGCAAGGAGAGCCTCATACTCGGCTATATTGTTAGTGGCAGGAAATGAGAGTTGATATGCCACAGGGATAGTTACCCCTTCCAGAGTGAGAAGAACGGCGCCAATTCCGCTGCCCTAGGAATTATGGGCACCATCGAAATGAAGAGACCAGAAAGGAAGATGAGTGATCACCGCCAGGTGTTCATCGGGGAATTCGTCCTGGATGGAATCAGTACGAGGGATAGGAGAATGAGCCAGGTGCTCGGCAATAGCATATCCCTTGATTGCTTTCTGCACGATGAAGGTGATGTCGAACTGGGAAAGAAAGCTCTGCCAGCGAGCTAGTCGACTAGAAAGGACAGGCTTTTCTAAAAGATAACGAATGGGGTCCATTCTAGAGATGAGCCTAACCTCGTGGGCAAGGAAATAATGTTTAAGCTTATGAGCTACCCACACCAACGCCGCACAGGTCTTCTCCATGGCAGTGTACTTGGATTCAGCGGGATTAAATAACCTTGAGAGATAATATGCTGCCCTTTCCCTTCCTTCATCATCTACCTGTGCCAGGACGGCTCCTAGGGAGTCCTCAATCACAGAAATGTACAGGATCAGGGGTTTCCCAGGGACAGGTGGTTGTAGAACTGGGGGATTAGAGAGGTAGACCTTGAGTTCCTCATAGGTCTTCTAACATTGTTCATTCCATTCAAATTTCACGCCTGCCTTTAGCAATTCATAAAATGGGCGGCATCCTTGTGAGTGCTGAGATATGAATCTCCTAATGAATTGCAAACGCCCAATCAGACCTCGAAGCTCAGTGATGTTCTTTGGCGGCGGCATTTCCATAATGGCCTTCACTTTGTTTGGATCGATCTGAATCCCCCGTTTGCTAACTATAAACCTTAGCAATTTCCCTGATGCGACTCCGAACACACATTTCTTTGGATTCATCTTTAATTTGTATTCCCTAGCCCTTTGCAACACCTTGGCTAGAATGGCGGGGTGTTCTTCTTGCGACCTCGATTTGACCAAAATATCATCCACGTAAGCTTCTAAGTAGACGTGCATCATATCGTGGAAGATAGCCATCATTGCCCTTTGATAGGTGGCACCTGCATTCTTCAATCCGAATGGCATAACGACGTAGCAGTATGTTCCCCATGGTGTGGTAAATGAGGTCTTTTCTTGATCTTCCGGAGCCAGAAGGATTTGGTTATACCCAGAGTAACCATCCATGAAGGAGAGGGCTTCGTACCCAGCTGTATTATCGACTAAGACATCGATGTGAGGAAGTGGAAAATCATCCTTCGGACATGCTTTATTCAAGTCCCTGAAGTCAATACAAATTCGGATTTTACCATCCTTCTTCATTACTGGGACTATGTTTGCCACCCATTGTGGATACAGCACAACTCTAATGAACCTGGCCTTATGTAATTTATCGACTTCTTCCTTAATCCTCAAGGCCATCTACGGGTGGAATCTTATTGCTCTTTGCTTAACGGGCGTTGCCCCGGGTTTGAGAATCAACCTATGTTCGACCAAGGCGGGGTCAAGACTCGGCATGTCCTCGTAGGACCAAGCAAAAGAATCGCTATATTCCCTCAAAACTTTGACAAGCTCCTCTTCAACTTGTGGAGGGAGGTTAGCAGAAATAAGTATGAGCCTGGGATCCTCTTCTGTTCCGAGGTTAACTTCCTTAGTGAGCTCATCCACTGCTATGGAAGGTTCATCAAATTTCTTCAAGCCTTGTGCGTATAAATCGGCAGTGTCATCCACATCATCTTCCTCATCATCCGTTGGGTCCTTCTCATTCATAATTTCATATACTCCTAATCCATCATTGCTCCATACCCCGTCAATTCCCTCATCATCTTCCAGGACAATCGCGGTCTCTACAAATTCCGGACATTTCAGCAGAGCATGACATCTTCTGGCCAAATCTTGTAGAAATCTATCAGGAATGCTTTTGGGAGGACGTGTTACGGCAGGCGCCGCAGACGTGAAAGGGCTGACTAGACACGAACTAGATTCTACCCTGACTGACTCGACTATCCTAGGAGACTCTGCACACTGTACATCTAATCTAGGGGAGCAGAAGTCTATCGAAAAAGGAACAGGGGCCTCATGCCCCTGGGAATTTGGGCAGAACATAGCGTAATCTTCCATGGAGACCCCTGTTTTGAAATTGGTGTTTTTTTTTTGAGGCTGGAGGTGATCACGCAACAGGAGGAGGAAGAGGATGGAGGAGGAGGTAACTGCATAGGAAACAACTCAGGGAAAATGCAGTCAAAGAAGGGATCAGAAGAGGAGAACCACATTTCATGGAGCTGAGCTCCTGGGGGTGGAGGGGTGAACAGGGTGGATAGATCAATGGGCGGGCAACGCCCGCAAGCACATGGAACGAATAAAATTTCAGGCCTCTCCGCTAAGTATGGGTCGACCATGAGTGGAGGGGAACGGGGAACAGAATCCAACTGTTGAAACCAGGAAGCAAGACGGGACGGGGATGCAGAATAAGTAGTGATAGAGCTTCCCATCTTCCGTGGCCCCTGGCAGACCAATGGCATCGGAGGATGCTTTGCCAACTGCGTCTCCTTCTTCTTGGGCTCACTCTCTTTTTCATGAAACATTTTCGCAAAGCAATCAGAAAGATCTTCCAAGTCACCGACCGACCCTTGCAGTGACGGTGGTGGATCAGCAACAGCACAGGCTTCATCTGTCTTCTCTTCAGGGCTGGAGGGCAGGGTCTTCAGGGTACCAGGCTGTAACGGACCCTTCACAAAATGTTGCCGGTAATCCCATGTTAAGGGCCCAGAGTCTCCGAGCATTGACATCGAGGACTCATGGTAGCCGAGGCCCCGGCGACCCATTTTCTTGCTTTTGGGGACGGGATTAGTCTGGCCCTGCAATTGCGCGCCGAGCCCCCGGCCCGGCTGGTAGCCTAACTTCAAAATCATATGCCATCCTTTGGAATCTCTAATCTTGGATTTGACTTTCACATTGACCGGCACAGTAGCGGGCTTGCGTGACGCATATGCCCAAGAATAATTCAAATCTATTACTGACAGAACTGGCCTATTACTTGGCCATAATGTAGGCAGGATCTTGGCTGCTATGGCGTCGACATTTTGGACTGTGGAAATACTTTTTACCTTGACTACCCGCCCTTGGAAAGGGAACTTCAAGCATTGGTGGGCGGTTGAGGGGACGGCATTTAAACTGTTCAGCCACGGACGACCCAGAATAGCTTTAAACATCGGGTCTATGTCCAACACATAAAATTCCACGTCCATAACCAAAGGCCCTAGCTCGGCCTGTACAGTCACAACCCCGTGACAAGCACGCCTGGAGTTATCATAAGCTGCTATCGTGGTCGGGGTTGGCTTGAGCATGTCTCTGAGATATTGCAGGCACGGAGAGTACTTAATGGACACACGTTTATTGATGCTCCCGTGTCCACGAGGGCAGATTCCACGGCCGTTTTGTTTAAAGAAATGGTTATACACAACGGCATCTGCCGTGCCTCAGGGGACGCTAGCTCTGACTCGGAAAATGAAATAGAAGGCCCCTTAGTAATTGTTGCCAAGACCGAGGGCAGGCTGTCTACTGCCACATCTTCACTCACCATAACTTTCTGCAGGAAGGTCTTCAAGGCATCTTGGTGGAGTGGCGACCTCTTGATCAATTCTAACACTGAGATTTTAGCCGGCATCCGGTCTAAATGCTGCAGTAAGTCATATCTTGTGCCTGGCACGGGGTCTGCTTTTTCTGTTTCAGCTGCGGGGGGATGAACTTGATGATTAGGTGCAGACGCACCGGAAGGGGGGAAAATTCTCTGGAAGGGACGCCCGCTCCGAAGGGCGCACTGTGATGCCGACACGGCCTGAGACGGACCCCCGCTTGGCTCGGTGGGATAGGTGAACGGCGTAGAGATGGGGGTGAGGATGGCGGAAGTGGGTTTAATAGGCCCTGGTGAAGAGGAAATGGGTAAAGGGTTAAGCGGAGGGGAGATAACGGAGGGTATGGCGGGTGGTGGTGGAAGGACGGATGGAGCAGAGGGGAATGTAATGGGTCTAAGGGGCGACGTGGAGGGAGTGACAAGTGGTGTGGTGGTCAAAATAGCGGGTCTGAGGATGGAGGGGATAGTAGGTGCGGGAGAGTAGTTGTGGTGGAGGGCCAAGAGGTGTGCGGGGGTTTCATCGTCAAACGTCCACCCCGTGTTGGGGGCCGGGCGCTGGACCATATTTACTTGTGCTGGGGCCGGTGCCGGCGGCTGTTGTTGTTGCTGGGGAGCGGGTTGATGTACTGGCATGGGATTCTGATGGATCCCGAGGTCTTGTTGCTGTTGCTGGGGTTGTTGTTGCTGTTGCTGCTGGGGCACCGCCTGCTGCGGCCTGGCCTGTCTCTGTCTCTGCTTGATATCCTCAATCAACTAGTGCATCTGGGCCCAATCAATCCTCTGGCCCTCATGCAAATCATATACCAGATCTCTGAACTGATAACACCCTTCTATCGTGTGCCCGGGCTGCCGATGGAATATGCAATATCGGGACTGGTCGGCTGTCGGATTCCAGTTTGGGCGCTCAGGAGGCAACTGAAGATCACCAGTATACATAAGAGCAGAGAAGATATCTGGCAAGGTTTCTGGAAGAGGAGGGTAATGGGCCCTCTTTGGAGCTGGTCGAGCAGAGCCGTAGGCGGCCGGTGGGGGAACATTATTGTACTGCGGGGGCCGCTGAGGCTGTTGGGGTGGCGGAGGCGCCTGTTGAGGGTATTGTGGGACTTGGAAGGTGGGCTGGGGAACTTGCGGAGTGGCGAACTGGGGGTTGCGCTGAGGCTGTGGGAAGCGAGGTGGAGCGGCTTGGTGGGGAAACTGAATAGCCTGGACATGCTCATTAATTTGTACTCCCTCAGTAACGGGGCCCTGGGATTTCTTGGCAGCCTTGGGTTTCTGGGCCTCGAATAAAGAATGGATGGGGGAGTCTTTGAACTGGGTTTGTATGAACCGAGCCCTGCTGTATAACTGGTGCATGCTCGAGATATCATTCATTGCTAAAATGTTCCTGAAAGTTGGTGTAGCATTGGAAATTAATAACTTCACTTTTCCTTCTTCCGAGATCTGCCCAGGCACACGTGAGGCCATCTGCCTCCAGCGGTCTGCGTAGGTTGCGAAGTCTTCTTCCGGCTTCATCTTCTCTGCCACTAAATCAGTGAAGGAGTATTCGGGTCCAACCCGATCCTGAAATCTCTGTATAAACCTCTCCTTGACTGTCTTGAAATTCTCGGCCTCCTCCATGGGCAAGGTGTAGAACCATTCCAGAGCGACCCCTTCCAACGACCGGTGGAACAAATAGGCCATCAGGCGATCGTCCTGCTGGAACTGAGCTGACTCGTACAAGAACTCCCGAACATGGATGAACGGGTTGCCATTCCCGTCGTATTTACAGTACACGGGGAGCTCAGACTGTGCTGGAAAGTGAATGTCCCTGAAGTTAGGGATAGGGACGTCAGCAAGGGATTGCGGACCAACCCGCCTTTGGAGGAGATCAATCTGTTGCTGCATAGCAGCCCACTTGTCAAGAATCTCTCGTTCCCGGGAAGGAGGAGAAGGAGCAGGAAGAGCAATATTTGGATAGGAAGCCGGAGGGTGAGCCGTCTGAAGGGGCGGCGCGTAAGAGGGATAATGGGCTGAGGAGTGGCCCATATCCGCGCGAGCTAGTTGAGCCGCCCCCGGCTGCAACCTAACGAAATCTGCCGGGGCCACGAGGGCTTGCGGCGATGGAGAAGCTGTGGTGTAGGGATCAGGATAAGGAATGGAGGGGATCTGAGATTTCCCCTTATCAAGCTGTTGATGGACCGAGGTGGAGGCCTGGCCCATTTCCATGTTAGAGGAGCAAAGGATCTGAGGACGGAGAGGAGTGAGATCAATGGGTGCCACAGAGGTGGTCCCGCTAACAGGGGAAGTGGTGGCAACAACAGTCGTGCCACGAGAAAGAGCTGCGGTCGGGGCATCGCCCCCTTGCAAAGCCTGCCGAATGACGTGGAGCTGGGTCGGATCCAGCTGAGCCATCATATTGAGAATTTGACTGGCGGGATTCTGAATGGAGGGATTTAGAAGAGAGGGTTGAGAACCGTCACCAAGAATGGTCGGGAGCAGAGGGGCATTCCCCTCTCCCCCTTGTATATGGGCGACCCGAGATGGGTCCTCGAGAAGGCCACGAGGAAGAGAATCCTCGTGAGACTGAGAGAAGTCGTAAGACGACATCGGGTAGGCTAAATCAAACAAGGGGTTGAAGTAAGAATGGAAATGAGAACGGACCCTAGGAGATGATCCTGAGGGATAGAGACAACCCCACATGCACTAAGAGACCTGAAGAGGGGAAAGACAGATAACCCTAACCCAACTGAATCAAACAAACAAATCAAACCACGAGCATGCAAAATGGAATGAAGAGATGAGAGGAGAATCACCCCAATTGTGCAATCAAGTTATTAAAATGATGCTTGTCGGATTTCTTAAAATTTCCCTTTCGAACCTTAGTGGATTAATGACAATATGAATTCTCTCAACCACTAGGTGCCTAACTGGGATGGGAAATGGGGAACTGTGTGAGTCTACTAGGATTTCTCACCGGCGAATGCAATCCTATACTGGGGGTGGATACGGTACAACCTGCTCGGCGTCCGTGTGGGAATCCACGGCTCACGGGGGCTTACGGAGGTCCTCGGCGGGATCCCTAGTCGGCTCCAAGGAATATGGAGACGAGAGGAAACCCCACCTCGGTAGGAATACAGCTAATATGAGAACAGGTGAATGTTCCTATGCGCACCGGAGTGCATGCACAATCTAGCCTAGCAGCTAACAATCAATGAATAAGCGCACACACGAGTAATAAAGAAACATGGTGATGCAATGATGATAAGGAAATCGGGGGGATCAATGAATAGCGCCAGAAATAGCAGACCACATGAAATATGATAATCAAAGCATAACGTAAGTACGCTGTGGCAGCAGATGAACGGCTCTTCCTCGACTGCTCCAACAGTAGAACGGTCTGTCTGGGACCGTATAATGCAGGGAGAAAGTAAAACTACAACGTAATCACAGGACCTGAACACATGGGGCAGCAGCGGGGGGCAAAGATAATACCGGACAGACGGTCCATCATCAATCGTGCAGCATCCCGAACGGTCTCCCCAGCAGTCGCGTACCTACAATAAGAACAAAGCAAAACGCACCTGTGCTGGAGGACTGAACGGCTAGACCCATACCGCTCTAAATATTGGACGGTGTATATGGCACCGTCTGTAACAGGAAAGACCGGCGAAACTGGCCCGGACTGCAGGGCTGAACGGTGGAATGTCAACCGTGTCTGTGTTGGGCGGCTCTGGGAGAACAGCTCAGGTCCCAGGGGACGGAAACACACCCCAACCTATAAATCACTCTTGGGAAGAACAAAAAACTTGGACACAAAGAAAGAGGGTCAGCAATCTCAACAGCACGATGGGCATTAGGCGTCCCACCGTGATTGCCACAAAAGGGGTGTAGATATATATTTTTCCTCTCCTCTCTCTAAGAATCAGGGCGCATCAAGTGCGTGGACCAATGCGTAATGGGCAAATAGCGAAAACGAGAGGAAAGTAGAGAACAAAAGAAAGGACCGTGATCGCCACCAAGGCGCCGCACGTGACCGACACGTCGTACCTTGGAAAGGAGGGAGCTGCAGCGCTGGAGAGATGAACGGTTCTTTAGGAATTGCTTGACTTGACGTGGTCTTACGAAAGACCGTCCTTGTACGCTGTAAAGGAGGCGGGAGGAGCTGCTGCCGTGGGACGGACGGTGGAAGGTAGACCGTACTCCAAGGAAGAACGGTCGTCAATGAACCGCACCACACGTTGAACGGCCAAAGGGAAGCCGCTCGATTCCTTCACGCAGCGAGCTGACAAGGGTTCGACCTCCACCCTCTCCGGCCGGCCAGAGGGGATGGGCCTCGTGCTGATGAAGTGCTGACCTGCAAAACAGTGTAAAGACACAAGAGAAACACCCAAATTAGAACTAAAAGACGTAGTACATGTTCACATAAGGAGGATTAAGCATAAATTAATGAAAAGGGGAATACCTGGGGGATTTTAAACCCCTAGGGTGACAAAAGCATGGGTGGATGTGTGCATGGAAACGAAAACGAGGGAAGACGTGGGGGAAAATCAATGCATGCAACAGACGACGAAGAAATCGAAAGACGACACTATGACTCAACACGCGGACTACTCCCTGAACCGGAGGCTCGTAAGGACGTAGAGAGCCTCCCTCCTTGGTGCTAGGTCGCTCAGGAATGCGGCAAGGCTTCGCCGTCGACCAAAAATCTCCCCCCTTTCGACGTCCGGTCACTAGGGTCTATTTATAGAGCCTAGAAAGCCAGCCTCGAAATTAGGGTTTTTAGGTATTTTCAGGTCAACATTATAAAAGATAAATCATAGATATTATCATAATCTCTTATCTAGTCGAAACGGCATCAAAAATGGTTAATTATCCACGGAGAAATCATCAAAACAAACTGGGGATAAAGCCATGAATAAAAGAGACAAAAGTCTATTAAAAAGCCTCATCCGACAGGATGAGCGGTCTTACGATAGACCGCGCAACATTTGGGCGGTCTGGTTCAGACCGTCCAAGCTGTCAGTGGAAATTCGGATAATCAGAAAATCAACCCAATTATCTCTCTAACTGGCTGAAACGCCCGCCGTTGGACCCTCAAAGGTGAACGGTTCTAGTGAGACCGTTCTAGTGTAGAGCGGCCAATAGCCAACCGTGTCACCCTGTCGGTGATAATTCGGATAATTGGATAATTATCTGAGGAAATGGGCGTGCGTAGGACTCTGAGGTATAGGCGGTTGTAATACGCCCGTCCATTGGTTTGAACGGTCCTAATAGGGCCGCACCACAGTCTGTCGGTGAATATTCAGAAAAGACCTCAGAAATTAACAAAATGTATGAACGGTCCATATTCAACCGCTCTCATCTGAACGGCTGAGGTTGGGCCGTTTATGCTATGAAACGTTCAATTGACCAAAACCAAGGCCCATTAAGCCCTGAATCGCCATGGACTTCACCAAGGAGGGAGACGACCCATAAAATGAGCCCAAGACGTGCCACAAAAATGGCCCAATGAATGATGGACAACTCGAGGCATCAACTAATGGGAGTAAGAGAAATGACTCAAATTATCGGTATAAAACGGGTGTCAACAGCGGGGCTGTCAGGGGCGTATAATGGCGATAGCCACCCCTTTCCTTCTCGGAGCGATCGCGGTGGTCCCCGTCGCGTCGCTCTCGCTTTCCCCGGCCCGCTCGTGGCTGGTCGGTGACTCTCTTCTTGTCGGGCTGGTCTGTCCCAGCCGCGCGGCGTAGGGCCGCGGTGTTCTCCTCGCAGTGCGCGTGCTTCTGGGCCAGTGCAAGGAGCTCTGGAAGGGTCGTTGGGGCTTCGACTCCGAGCGCTCGCCAGAGGATGTGGTCCCGCGTCCCTTGGGTGAGTGCCGTAGTGGCGAGACCGACGTCGAGATGGGGATACGGAGTGCCTCCGCGCAGAAGTAGGAGACGAAGTCCCATAGCACTTCTTCCTTCCCCTGCCTGAGAGCGAGCAGGGTTATAGCAGACTTGGCTACCTTTCGGCAGCCCACAAAGTTCTCCTTGAACAGCTTTTTGAGCTGTTGGAAGGAGGAGATCATCTCGGCCGGTCGGGACTCGAACCATGCTCGGGCGTTCTCCCGGAGGGTCGTAACGAATGCCAAGCATTTCACGATGTCGGAGGCCCGGTGGAACACCAGGTGGGACTCGAAACCGTGCTGGTGGTCGGCCGGGTCGGTGGTGCCGCCGTTGGAGGCGAATGACGACAGCTGAAGCTTCGGCGGGATGGGGGCTTCCATGATTTCCCTGGAGAAGGGAGCGTGGAAGTCTAGGACGTCGTCGATGAGGCCGCGATTCTTGGCGGCCAGGAGGACGTCGTCCAGGTACCTGAACTTATCCTCCACTTCGTCGAACCGTTGGAGACGACGGTCCATTTCCGGGTTGGAATGTAGTGGGCTGCGTACCTTAGGCGTAGGCACGCTGCGTGACTGTCGGGTCCTTGTGATAGAGGCGTGGGATGCCTCCCTCACCGGCCGGAAGTTTTCTCCGGCCTGGCCTCCTTCGCCCTCCTGTCGCTCGGGTGGGGCGTACTGGGACTCTGGTCCCGGAGTTCTCGACAGAATTTCGCCAGGGCTCGGACCTTCTGGCGGAGCTCGTCTAGGTCACCTGGGGTAACCACTTGTCGGGGGAGAGGGGAAGAAGCTTCCTGCGATCCCGGGTGAGAGTTAGGTCCCTGATGGGAACCTCGTCCCCAGTTACTGGCGTTGCGGAGGCTTCCACGGGGTGCCATAGCTTTTTGCTCTGATTCCCACAGACGGCGCCAAGAAGTGTAGCGGTAGGAAAATGGTTCCTAGGCCACGTACCACCTTCTCTATTTATTTGTTGGGTAAGTCGTCTCGCGTCCGTGGAGCCCTACACACACCAAGAAACCAGAAGTGGACAACCCTCCGATGCTTAAGTCAGCAAAGGATTAATGAGAAATAGAGAGGAGGTAGGTGAGAGAGAAGTAGAGGCCGTAGTAGATGATCCGAGAGGCGTGTAAGTCCTCTGCACGTGTGCTCGCCGCTCCTAGTGGGCTCTCGGAGAGTGCTCGCTGGGTGGTAAGGCCATGCAGAAGGAGGAGGCTTTCTTGTTGTAGCGGATGGCCACTCAATCGTAGTTGCAGGTTGGGTTGCTCTCTTCTCAGCAGGAAGCTCTAGTGGCCGAAGTGCTGGGGTACACCCTACCTTCAACGTGGCAGACCTGGTACCCTACAAGGGCGCCGCGGTGGGACCTAGTGAGGAGCTTGAGCCTTTACCCTCCCTTGAGAGAGACACCCACGGTGTGACTCTACCTCCTAGCTTGAGGGGCCGACGTGAGCAAGTGGAGGCAATACTGGATGAGCATAGTACCATTACCAGGAACATGGTACACCAGCATTACCTAGTGAGGTGGAAGGGTCGTCCCCCGACCGAGGATGCTTGGGTGAGCCGGGAAGACCTGCTCTGCCTTGACCCGGACATTTTGGAGCACTACCACAGTCAGGCAGACCCATACTCGACGGGGTCGAGTTCTCCCCACCCCGGGGGATTTGATAAGGACATCTCACAGTGCTCTCTTTGGCTCGGATCGCCTACATCATTTTGAGGAAGCCCGGCTATGAGATCACATGTTATTTTCCTTTTCTTTGAGTCATATCTTATGTACTTTCCTTTATTGAGTCATGTTCTTTTAAGTCATTTCTCTTGTTATGCATATCTGGGCCTTAGTACCTTAGTTATGGGCCTATAGGATTGAGTCTAGGATATGCTTGGTCTTTTGTCTAATTGTCAAGGATACTTTTGTCATGTAAAGAGTGGATGCCTATATATAGGCCCCATCTCTCCTCATGTACTCAACTTTTGATTAATCAATTTGAATAGAAGCAACTCCAAAATCTTACTCTCCTCCACCAAATTTCTCTATTCTCTCTCTCTCATTATCTTTTTCCCTCTCTCTCTCCTCAAGGAAGGGGGCGAACCCCTCACTCTCTCCCCCTTCTCCCACCTACCACCTAACTCCCCCTCCCTCATTCAAGGACCTCCCCAACCACCCACCACCCCAATAACTCCACCCCAGCCCCAAGATAGCCTCCACCAATCCAAACCCCACCACCCAACCACCAACTACCCCATACACTTCCCTAAGCACCTCCCCACCTCCCCAAGGCTGAAGGAGTTTCTCCCAAGGCCAAATTTGAATCTCCCTCCCATCTCACAACCCCCATACCAGGCTTTGGTCACCAAAACCAGCCCCCATACCCAGCCCAAGTTCGCCCTCCCCCTTTCCTCTCCATTGCTTACCTTGTGCAGCCCTCTCCCTTCCCCTACCCACTCCAGCCAGCTCCAGCTCCCTTCACCCCCCCCCCTTGATTCTCCATCCACCCAACAGCCCTCCATCGACCCCCTCCCCTCCCCACAGCCTTCAGCCACCCCAATCCCCAGCAACACCTTCACCACCCCTTCACCCATATCCTCTTTCATTTTCAGATCCAGTCCCGGGTTGTAGGCAGCAGAGTAGCAGCAGGTTGCAGAGAGCACCACGTCGTCACCCGAGGGCTTCTGGTGACATATCATACATCGGAGGAAACATCATCGAGTCAGCTTTCCAACGGTGCTGGTCACGTGTCCATCCAAGCTTGGAGCTGATCGGAGGAGCCGATCTCGCCGGACTGCGCTTCCCGACTCCGGCTCGTGACCTGAGGCTGAGATCAGAGGGTACCACAACCAGCTCAAGAAAGATCTGGGCACCATCCTCGGAGGGAAGGAACTATGACCAGTCCTCTTTCAGTACCAAGAAGAAGGAAGTCAATCGCCCACCCGAGCCCTCAGTTCGAATTATTCTCGTCAAAGTGCGCAGGCTGCTCCCTGTTGTTCCAGGTTGGACCACCACTCAGTCTTCTGATCAGAAGCTTCTTCTCCGACCTCCTTTTGAAGTCCCGTCAGTTTCTACTCGAAGCTGTTCCAGCCACGGTTGCGTCAATGCCAATTTCGTCTCAATCAGAGTTCGGTAGATTTCACGGCATCTTCTGTAACAGACCTCATCGGTTCTGCACCAGACAGAGACAGAACGAATCAGTCCGGTGCCAGACTCTGCCCCGGCCAGCAACGACATCACGAAATTCACCCAAAATTCTTCCGTCATCCTGGGTCAGTGTAGAAAGTTTCGGCACCAGTTTCGACTAATTCTGAGCTCGTCTGAGCCTGTGGCAGCACCATCATCAACAACCTGTCAGGCTGTTCCTGAAGCTGGCAGAACCGGCAAAGCTCGGCAAATCGGTTTTCTCTCTTAGTTTTCCCAACCCCGCCTGGCCGGCTTACAGCCCCTCCCGGCATGGAGGTAGTGTTTGACTGTAACACATTAACCCCAACCCCTTGTCCCACCCTCCTGCGTGAGGAGTAGTGTTGTACGTTATATATTTTCAGGTCAAGCGACATTGACGCGGCGTGCGGGTGCGTACCCACGCCTCCCCGCTCGCCCTCATCTTTCGGCCGGGATTGATGTCTTCGCACTGATCAGGTGAGTGGCTGGTCCCTACCTTGCTGTTCCATGCTTTGCTAGTTTAGTATTGTCTCTTATGCCCGTCGGTCGGTGAGGGAGTGTTCGGACCCGTAATTGTTCATTAGTGCGCCCGCCGCGGATTGTGAGTGAGGGCCACCCAACCCCATGCCCCGGCGTGCTGGCTGCCCATGAATTTGGGAATTCCCAGACCCTTAGGGGTCAGCCTAAGCCAACCTAGTCCTTTGAATATTTGGGTCCCACCTCGGACCCTCGCCATCATCCCCCGGCACCACCAGGTGATCGTATGAGCCGTGCGAGTGAGCCGCTAACGTGAGTCCGTTGAAAGTGCTTGTATTCTTGCGGATCTAAGTCCTAGGTTCAACAATTCATTCATTTGCATCTTTGGGCTGTGCCACATCAAGTGGTATCAGAGCGATCATAGGCTTGTTCTTACAAGTCTAGTCTTGGGTCGTCTTCACACTAGGTCATTTATAGGTGCATCCGCACACCCGTGCATAGCCAACCCAACTTTGCATGACCACTCGTAGTGGAGCTTTTATCAATCCAATCCATCCACTTCCAATTCCACAATGAATCCCAATCCCCAAGGGAATCCCGCCAACAACGAGCATGAGCTTCCCGATCACATGAGATTCCTAGTGGAGGGTATGGCGAGTATCTTTGGACGGCTTGATGACATAACGACCCGACTTGAGCACCTTGACGAGAATAGGCCCACCCCAAGGGAGGGTGATAGGAGGGCACCTCCCCCGCATGAGGAACCAGCCATAGGAGAGCTCAACCTTGACCATCCTCCCGAATCGGAAAGAGACCCACCTCCAAGGAGGAATGAGAGACCCCCCCGGGACAACACGGATGACCACCTTATGAGACTTGTGAAAGTAGATGCCCCCACCTTTGATGGGTCTCATCACCCAAGCATCTATTTAAATTGGGAGGCAGCTATGGACCAATATTTTGATTGGTACCCAATGACCGAGGATAGGAGAGTCCGGCTTGCAAAAATGCAACTTACCAAATTAGCTAAGACTCATTGGATGAACATTGAGGCATTAAGGATAGTTAGGAGGGAAGCTCCCATCACCACATGGGGGGCCATGAAGGAACAACTCAAACTCAAATATGTCCCTCCCTCCTACCATCAAAACCTCCTAGATGAGTGGCAAGCCTTAACCCAAGAAGGGAAGACCGTTATGGAGTACATTGAGAAATTTGACTACTACCTTCTTAAGTGTGGAGTCCAAGAGGACCCCGCCGTCACACTATCCCGCTTTAGGAATGGGCTTCAATTCCACATAAAAAAGGAGCTATTCATGCGTCAAGTAGCCACTCTAGAGCAAGCCTACCAAGTAGCCCGAGATGCCGAGAAATTCTCTCGATACACCCGAACGTTTCCCCCTCGGGGGATGGACCCAAAATCCATGGTACCTCGGACCAACCCCCCACCTCCTCAACGAGGTCTCCTTCCCACCCCCATGGGAACTCCTCCCACCCGAGCAGCCCCTCCTAGTGGCACCCCTCCTCCTCGCCCCACAAGTGGGCCCCCCAACCCCACTCCCAATAGACCAAATCCGGCACCCACTCTCCCTCACACTAGGGCTGCCCCAAACCACCAAAATGGGCAGCAATGCTTTAGGTGCCTTGGGTATGGACATTTCGCCAATCAATGCCCCACCAAGGGCGCATCTAGCTTGCTCATTGAGGAGACAACCCCCTTGCCCCAAGATGAAGTTGTAGAAGAGGTTGAGGTGTATGAGGCCTCTCCCGATTGGGAGGAGGAGTATGAGAACCACTACATGGAGACCAATCAAGAACAACCCCCTCCATCTACCGACTCTCACCTTGGAGTGGTTAGGTGCACCCTCACTCAAACCCAAGAACATGATTGGAGAAGAAACACCATCTTCCATACCTACATCCGGATAGGGAGTCATGCTAGGAAGGTCATCTTGGACAACGGGAGTAGTGTGAATGTGGTGTCACCCGACACCGTTAAACTTTTGGGCCTTACCATCTCCCCACATCCACACCCATATCGGGTAGCATGGATTGATGCCACATCCGTACCCGTTAGTACTCGTTGCCTTGTCCCCATCACATTCCAATCCTACCAAGGCCAAGTTTGGTGTGACATTCTACCAATGAAAGTTGGGAGTATACTCCTAGGGCGGCCTTGGATCTACGATGTAGATGCCACCTTCCTTGGAAGGACGAACACTTGCATTTTCACTCATGAGGGGAAGAGGATCCAACTCAACCCCTCTCCACCCCGCTCCCTTCCCAAGAAGGCATCTCCCTCCCTTGAGGGATCCCTACCCCTCCCACTATTCCAAACCCACCAAACCCCACCCCATCAAGTCCTAATCCTAGTTTGACCATTGGGACTACTAGGAACATACACCTCATCACTAGGAAAGAACTTGAGGAAGAAGTCAACCAAGGGGGACAAGTGTGTGCCATTGTTATTTGCCTTGGGGAATCCACCCCAACCGACCCACACCCAATAGAAATTCAACAAATCCTTGAGGACTTCCATGATGTGTTCCCCGATGAACTTCCGGATAAGCTACCACCCATGCGCGATGTGCAACATGCCATCGACTTTGTGCCCGGAGCTACCTTACCCAACCTACCTCACTATCGCCTCAACCCCACCGAGCATGCTGAACTTAGGAGGCAAATTGAGGAGCTCATCAAGAAGGGCTTCCTCTGCATTAGCAAAAGCCCATGTGCCGTCCCGGCCCTCCTCACACCCAAAAAAGATGGAACTTGGCGCATGTGTGTGGATAGCCGGGCCATCAACAAAATCACGGTCAAATATAGGTTTCCCATCCCTCGGCTAGATGACATGCTAGACATGCTTGCTGGAGCCACCATCTTCTCTAAGATCGATCTCAAAAGTGGCTACCACCAAGTTCGCATTAGGCCCGGGGACGAGTGGAAGACCGCCTTTAAAACTAAGGACGGTCTCTATGAATGGCTTGTCATGCCTTTCGGCCTTTCCAATGCACCAAGCACATTTATGCGCCTCATGACCGAGGTCCTCCGGCCCTTCATTGGCATCTTCCTTGTCGTCTACTTTGATGACATTCTCATATATAGCCAAACCAAGGAAGCCCACCTAGATCATCTCAAACAAGTTTGCACCGTTCTTAGGAAAGAAAGTCTCTTTGCCAACCCGGGAAGTGTCATTTCTTGACCAATCAACTAGCCTTCCTAGGATTTATTGTCTCATCCCAAGGGGATGGACCCCGAGAAGGTCCAAGCCATTCTTGAGTGGCCCGAGCCCAAGACCCTCCATGAGGCCCGAAGCTTTCACGGGCTAGCCACTTTCTATAGGAGATTCATCGTGGGTTTAGCACTATCACCGCTCCTATCACGGATTGCCTCAAGAAGGGCACTTTTGTGTGGACTAGGGCAGCCTCCAAAGCATTCCTAGAGCTCAAGAAAAGATGACCCAAGCCCCGGTCCTTTGCCTACCCGACTTCTCAAAAGTCTTCGAGGTCACTTGTGATGCATCCGAGGTAGGGATTGGAGGCATTCTTAGCCAAGAAGGCCACCCAGTAGCCTATTTTAGTGAGAAACTTTGTGAGGCTAGGACTAGGTACTCCACATATGACAAAGAGCTTTACGCTGTGGTTCAATCCCTTCGACATTGGAGGCACTATCTCCTACCCAAGGAGTTTGTGATCTTCTCGGACCACGGGGCCTTGAAGTACCTCAACACCCAACAAAAGCTCAATGCCCGCCATGCCCGTTGGGTAGAATACATTCAAGCCTATACCTTTGTCCTCAAGTACAAGATGGGTAGTGAGAATCGTGCCGCCGATGCGCTAAGTAGGCGGGTAACCTTACTTTCCACTATCCAGGTGGAAGTCACCGGGTTTGAAAGAATCAAAGGGGAATATCCAAATTGCCCCGACTTTGGGAATCACTACAACACCCTCTCCACTCAGCCCAACAAGGAACGTGATGGATTCGTACTCCAAGACGGGTATCTTTTCAAGGGAGCTAGGCTATGCATACCCCGGACTTCACTTCGGGACTTCTTAGTTTGGGAGTTACACAGTGGTGGCCTAGCTAGTCACTTTGGGGTCCAAAAGACCATAGAGCTAGTTGAGAGGCAATTCCATTGGCCCAGTCTCAAGAAGGATGTGGCCCACATTGTGGGACAATGTCACATTTGTCCTCAGCCAAGCAAGTGAGGCAAAACACTGGGCTTTACACACCCCTACCCATCCCAGATCGACCTTGGGAGGATTTGAGCATGGACTTTATCCTTGGCCTACCTAGGACCGTACGCAAACATGATTCCATCTTCGTCGTTGTTGACAGGTTCTCTAGGATGGCCCACTTTATCCCATGTGTCAAGACCTCGGATGCTTCTAGGGTCGCCCGATTGTTCTTTGATGAGGTAGTCCGACTCCATGGACTACCTAAAACCATTGTGTCCGATCGAGATGTGAAATTCACCAATTACTTTTGGAAAACCCTCTGGCATCTGATGGGAAACCTCCTCAAATTCTCCACCGCTTATCATCCTCAAACAGATGGCCAGACTAAGGTTATCAATCGAAGCCTTGGGAACTTGCTCCGTTGTCTAGTAGGGGACCACCCTGGAATTGGGATCTCCTCTTATCTCAGGCCGAGTTTGCCTACAATGATTCCGTCAATAGGTCCATAGGCAAGAGTCCATTTGAGGTAGTACATGGTTATAGGCCTAGAAAACCCTCAGATCTTATTCCCCTTCCCCCACATGCTAGAGTGTCAGTCTCAGCAGAGTCCTTTGCACAGCATATCAAGGAGTTGCATGATGACATCCGCAAGCATATAGGGAAGAGCAACGAGGCTTACAAAAGACAGGCAGATGCTCATCGGTGCCACTGCGAGTTCCAAGGGGGAGACTCGGTGATGGTGAGGACGGAGAGGCTCCTTCCGGGGCCTGCCTCCAAGTTGAGGGCACGAGGGTCGGGACCCTTTCGAATTCTGAGACGACTAGGCAGTAACGCTTATGAGCTGGACCTACCTGAGGGTTTTGGGGTACACCCTACCTTCAATGTGGCAGACCTGGTACCCTACAAGGGCGCCGCGGTGGGACCTAGTGAGGAGCTTGAGCCTTTACCCTCCCTTGAGAGAGACACCCACGGTGTGACTCTACCTCCTAGCTTGAGGGGCCGACGTGAGCAAGTGGAGGCAATACTGGATGAGCAGAGTACCATTACCAGGAACATGATATACCAGTGTTACCTAGTGAGGTGGAAGGGCCGTCCCCCGACCGAGGATGCTTGGGTGAGCCGGGAAGACCTGCTCCGCCTTGACCCGGACATTTTGGAGCACTACCACAGTCAGGCGGACCCATACTCGACGGGGTCGAGTTCTCCCCACCTCGAGGGATTTGATGAGGACATCTCACAGCGCTCTCTTTGGCTTGGATCGCCTGCATCATTTTGAGGAAGCCCGGCTATGAGATCACATGTTATTTTTTTTTTCTTTGAGTTATATCTTATGTACTTTCCTTTATTGAGTCATGTTGTTTTAAGTCATTTCTCTTGCTATGCTTATTTGGGCCTTAGTACCTTAGTTATGGGCCCATAGGATTGAGTCTAGGATATGCTTGGTCTTTTGTCTAATTGTCAAGGGTACTTTGGTCATGTAAAGAGTGGATGCCTATATATAGGCCCCATCTCTCCTCATGTACTCAACTTTTGATGAATCAATTTGAATAGAAGCAACTCCAAAATCTTACTCTCCTCCACCAAATTTCTCTCTTCTCTCTCTCTCATTATCTCTCTCCCTCTCTCTCTCCTCAAGGAAGGGGGCGAACCCCTCTCTCTCTCCCCCATCTCCCACCTACCACCTAACTCCCCCTCCCTCATTCAAGGACCTCCCCAACCACCCACCACCCCAATAACTCCACCCCAGCCCCAAGATAGCCTCCACCAATCCAAACCCCACCACCCAACCACCAACTACCCCATCCACTTCCCTAAGCACCTCCCCACCTCCCCAAGGCTGAAGGATTTTGTCCCAAGGCCAAATTTGAATCTCCCTCCCATCTCACAACGCCCATACTAGGCTTTGGTCGCCCAAAACAGCCCCCATACCCAGCCCAAGTTTGCCCTCCCCCTTTCCTCTCCATTGCTTACCTTGTGCAGCCCTCTCCCTTCCCCTACCCACACCAGCCAGCTCCAGCTCCCTTCACCCACCCACCCTCTTGATTCTCCAGCCACCCAACAGCCCTCCATCGACCCCCTCCCTTCCTCACAGCCTTCAGCCACCCCAATCCCCAGCAACACCTTCACCACCCCTTCACCCATATCCTCTTTCATTTTCAGATCCAGTCCCAGGTTGCGGGCAGCAGAGTAGCAGCAGGTTGCAGAGAGCACCACGTCGTCACCCGGGGGATTCTGGTGACATATCATACATCGGAGGAAATGTCATCAAGTCAACTTTCCAACGGTGGTGGTCCCGCGTCCATCCAAGCTTGGAGCTGATCGAAGGAGCCGATCTCGCCGGACTGCGCTTCCCAACTTCGGCTCGTGACCTGAGGCTGAGATCAGAGGATACCACGACCAGCTCGGGAAAGATCTGGGTGCCATCTTCGGAGGGAAAGAACTACGACCAGTCCTCTTTCAGTACCAAGAAGAAGGAAGTCAATCGCCCACCCGAGCCCTCAGTTCCAATTATTCTCGTCAAAGTGCGCAGGCTGCTCCCTGCTGTTCCAGGTTGGACCACCACCCAGTCTTCTGATCAGAAGTTTCTTCTCCGACCTCCTTTTGGAGACCCATCAGTTCCTACTCGAAGCTGTTCCAGCCACGGTAGCGTCAAAGCCAATTTCATCTCAATCGGAGTTTGATAGAGTTCGTGGCATCTTCTGCAACAGACCTCATCAGTTCTACACCAGACAGAGACAGAATGAATCAGTCCGGTTCCAGACCCTGCCCCAGCCAGCAACGACATCACGAAATTCTCCCAAAATTCTGGCGTCATCCTGGGTCAGTGTAGAAAGTTTCGCCACCGGTTTCGACTAATTCTTAGCTCCGCTGAGCCCGTGGCGGCGCCATCATCAACAACCTATCAGGATGTTTCTGAAGCTGGCAGAATCGACAAAGCTCGGCGAATCGATTTTCTCTCTTAGTTTTCCCAACCCCGCCTGGCCGGCTTACAGCCCCTCCCTGTGTGGAGGTAGTGTTTGACTGTAACACATTAACCCCAACCCCTTGTCCCACCCTCCTGCGTGAGGAGTAATGTTGTACATTATCTATTTTCAGGTCAAGTGGCATCGACGCGGCGTGCGGGTGCGTACCCACGCCTCCACGCTCGCCCTCGTCTTTCGGCTGGGATTGGTGTCTTCACACCGATCAGGTGAGTGACTGGTCCCTACCTTACTGTTCCATGCTTTGCTAGTTTAGTATTGTCTCTTATGCCCGTCGGTCGGTGAGGGAGTGTTCGGACCCGTAATTGTTCATTAGTGCGCCCGCTGCGGATTGTGAGTGAGAGCCCCCCAACCCCACGCCCCGGCGTGCTGGCTGCCTATGAATTTGGGAATTCTCAGACCTTTAGGGGTCAGCCTAAGCCAACCTAGTCCTTTGAATATTTGGGTCCCACCTCGGACCCTCGCCATCATCCCCCGGCACCACCAGGTGATCGTATGAGCCGTGCGAGTGAGCCGCTAACGTGAGTCCATTGAAAGTGCTTGTATGCTTGCGGATCTAAGTCCTAGGTTCAACAAATCATTCATTTGCATCTTTGGGCTGTGCCACATCAATAAAAATCTTAATAAACGAAGAAAACATGTACATGCTTTTAAATAAACAAAAAAATAAATTAAATAACCCTTTCAAAAATAATATGCGATAATGATAATAACTGTAGCGGCAGGAAAATGGTTCCTAGGCCACGTACCACCTTCTCTATTTATTTGTTGGTGAAGTCGTCTCGCGTCTGTGTAGCCCTTCACACACTAAGAAATTAGAAGGGCGTCAGAAGGAGTCCCGAGTGTTACACCAGGGGACAACCCTCCGAGTGCTCATTGTATCTCCTCTTGCATAGTAGTGTGGGGTTTAGTAGAAGAATCTACCGTGTCCTCTCTCTTCTACCGATGTCCCTTTTATATGAGTTGTCCTGGAGCGAGGGGCCTCATCCCTTGATAGGGAAGGGTACGTTTAGTAGATTAACATTCCCCCGCTATGTTAGCAGGAGTTTCCCGTTGGAGGGTGATAGCCCCGGCATCGGCTGGTCCTTGGGCGAGTCTTACGGCACTCATGGCGTGTGCTCGCCCGTTACGGGGTCAAGGCCGATGTCGTGGGGGCAACGGTCGGTCTTCGGAGTGTCCTCCGGTGAGAACTGCGCTTGGGCCGGCTTTATCGTGCGTCGTGGAATCCGATGCTCTGCTGGGCCGGTACTCTTCTTATTGGATCGGGCAAGCATGTTCGCCCCTTCCCTGGGCTTAGCTTGTTCAAACCTTAATGGGCCTTTCGTATTTGGGCCATTTCTGGGTCGAACCATATTTACCCTCCTCACTTCCCCCTACTCTTAGTTGTCGAGTACTCGCATGGGACTGAGAGTAGCCCAAGAGAGGGTTCTTCCGGAAGGTGTGATCCGAAGATGATCTCCTCTTACGACGGGGGTTGGTGGTTTCGAGACCTGCTTGGCGCGCGAGGCGCCTCTAGCGGTGGCAGAAGCCACGCTGGCAATGATGACGCCGGGTCTTGTCCTATTCTGGGGATGTGGGCTCAGAACGGTCACCTGGCCTCGATAGTCGTACCGCCGTAGCGGCAGTCGTCCCTTCACCTGACCCTCAGGGGACAACCGTCGATCTGTAGTGGGCGGTTGGGCGGTTATAAAAAGCGTTGCGAGGTCTCTCGTAAGCCACACCCACGTCTTGCTAGTCATCACACTCCGCCGTTGGCGTCTTCCTCCCTTTGCCTGGTGAGGATCCTTCTTTCTCTATTCTTCTTCTCTTCGGTAGCGAAGCCTCCACGTAGGAGAGCCCTTAGCGTCGAGTCTTCCTCTTCAGAGGAGATGCCTCAAAGTCGGGGCGATATGCCGAGCACCTCGGGTGCGGGCACTAGCCAGCCCGGTTCTCCACCTTTAGTGGCCTATAGGGTATTTCATGGCTTGCGGGAGGCCTTCCAAATTCCCCCTAAGTATGACATCATCTTCCCCTCTGAGGGAAATGACATAATGAGCCATCTTTTTGGCGGGATCATGATACCGGTGTCCTACTTTCAGGCGGGTCTCCGTATCCCGGTTCACCCTTTTATCGCAGCCGTCCTTTGCCATTATGGGCAGAACCCTGGGGGCATATCCCCCAATTCTTACAGCATCCTCTGCGGGTTTGTCTATGCATGCCGTAGAGCGTAGGTGGAGCCAAGTGTTGATCTGTTTTGACAATATTTCCTCCGCCAGAGTTTCCCATTCGACACATATTTTGCCTACTTCAAGGCTCGTGCCAATGACCATTTCATCACAGTCTCTCGTATCGCATCCAACCGTAAGGGATGGGTGGAGCGGTACGTATACCT
This sequence comes from Amorphophallus konjac, assembly GCA_022559845.1. Lineage (NCBI taxonomy): Eukaryota > Viridiplantae > Streptophyta > Magnoliopsida > Alismatales > Araceae > Amorphophallus > Amorphophallus konjac. The sequence goes on along the minus strand of CM040117.1, from coordinate 93,875,706 downwards.
GATCAAGTCGAAGGATTGGGAAAGAGCCTCTGACGGTTGGATGTGAAGTGGCTTTCCTCACCCTTGGCGTGATTCGAAGCCTCCCCTCAATGTCGAGGGCCATCGGGACCTGAAGGCTATCTCCCGGTATCCCCTTGCGGATGCAGACCGCGTTCTGACCTCGGTGCTGCTTCGAGAGCTGGGGTTGTGTCCTCCGTTGCCGCAGGGTACTGGTTTTATCTTCCCGTAGGGTCGAGGCGGTTGTGACTGCTGCTTGACTAACCCTTATTCTTGTTCTCAGGGGCGGTTGAAGCACAGGGTTGGACCCCCGAGATCGTTCGGCTGCCGCGGCTTGCTCCTCGCCCCGTGGATCACGTTGCTCCGGAAGCCGGTCAGGTGTCGGTCGTCGCTCCCCAGCCCAGGTTGCATTTGCCCCGGGGAGGTTGCAGTACCCGGCCCCTATTGGCATTCCTCTGGTGCGTTCGCCCGAGGCGTCGGTGGCTAGCGGAGGGCCCAATCTTCGGCGGAGTTCCTCTGAAGCCACTCCTAACGCACCTGGTGAAGAGTCCGCCATGGCTGGCGGTGGTCGAGCTTATCTGACTGAGGACAAGCTGGTTGAGATGGACAGTCGCCGTCGATCGAGGAAGAGAGGGAGGGATTCGACCCCGACTAGGAGCCGGGTCCCACTCTCGTCTGGGGCGCCTCCCCCCAGTGTTCGCCTTTCGTCATCGCCCGTGGTGACGACAGCTGCTATGCCGGCATCCACCTCCGGAGGGCGGGGGCGTGAAAGGGGCAAGGCTCCAGCCGTTGCCGAAGTTGGCTCTCTTCCCCCGGCATCCGAAGTTCCTCCGCTGGGGGCTTCTTCACATGGTGGGTCCTTGCAGGCCAAGGACTCACCGGCGGGGATGCCTGGTATTCCGGGCATCGTTGACCTTATGGTACGGAGTGCTCGCTGGCATGAGCATGTCGGGGAGCTTGGTCCCGAGACCGTGGATGAGTTGACGGCTGTCGCCGCGAAAAGCACGTGCCTGGCCGTCAGCACCTTTGGACTGTGGAGGCACCATTTTCTGGACGTCGTACGTGAGCTGGTGGCCTATCAGGCCCTTCAGGCGGATGCCGAAGGGCGTTCGAAGGAGTCCTTCGATTGAACCCATAGGTTACCTTCTCATTTTCAAGGGGTGCAGTGCTCGCGCCTCTAGAAAACCCTTCAATTACCTTCCTGTTTTCAAGGGGAGCAGTGCTCGCGCCTTTTGGGAACCCTAAGGTTACCTTCTTATTTTCAAGGGGAGCAGTGCTCGCGCCTCTAGGAAACCCTTAGACTACCTTCTTCGTTCCAAAGGGGAGTAGCACTCACGCCTCTGGGAAACCCTTAGGCTACCTTCTTGTTTTCAAGGGGAGCAGTGATCGCGTCTCTAGGAAACCCTTACGCTACCTTCTGAAGTCCCGCGATCAATGACACCCAAGAGGGGGGTGAATTGGGTGTTTTCATTTTTAAAGAAACTTTTGGCTTTTTACAAAATATGTGATAAACACTCTAACCAGGAGGTTGAAATCTGTTCAACTACACATTCGAATACAACATACACTAACCCTTACACTAGTCGGCAAGACAAAAGCTGCGAAGTGGAATTAACACCTTTAAACAAGATTGAGAGAATTAACTAAGCAAGGGAGTAGATTCTCTCAAACTCTCCATTCCCACATGATCATATAAAAGTTATAACAATCAAGCCACACCAAATGCTCAAACCAAACCACAATGCACAACAGTTTTATGGTGGTTCGGATGCAACGACGGTAATCCTACGTCCACCCCTCACCAAACCCGGTGAGGCTTCACTTGGGGATGAATCCCCAAACGGAGACGATGCACCAACTACACACGCAGAACAATGCCTGCCTACACACACGATGTCGCACCCCTATACACACACACACACGGAGACGAGGTCTCCAACATGATCTGATAACCGGATCAACAAGACACACACACGCTGCAACAAATGCAGCTATCCACACACTGAACCGACCGGACTCACAAACACACACGTAGATCTTAGAAGACCCACGCATACACACTAATGAGACACAACACACACACACGACCACGGATCCAACAATGATCCACACACACACAAGTTCTAACAGTTTATGACGAACACAAATGCAACACCCAAAACATTAAAACAATGAGGCTCAGTTTAGAAAACTCCTGATTAAGACTCCCCCTGAGTGTATGCTGCAGATCTTGCGTTGATTCCTTCTTTACTCGAATGGCTTGAGAGTTGGATGAAGATGTTGATGCACGAGGTATTGTTCACGGCTACAGTACTCTTCCTTATTCCTTGGACAAATCCTTGTATCTCCTTGATGCTTGTGAGCTTGTTCTCTTCCTTTGAGATTGCTGGCTTCAAACGGAGCTAGAGTACCTTCAGATGATGCTTGAATGGCTCCTTCTTCCTTGTAGCATCTTTCTTCTTCTTCCCTTGATAGGCTCCTAGGTTGATAGGCTCTTCTCCGGTTTCTCTTGGTTGATAGGCACACCTTGATCTCTTCTGGTTGAATGCTTGTTTCTTCAATTCATGGGAGAATGAAGGCTCCAAATGGACCTTGGATCTTCAGCTGCTTGGTGGAGCTTTGATTCACGGACTACTGTTCATGCTACAGTAGCATTCCTTCTTAGAATATCACCCTCTTGATCTCCCTTGGATCTCTCTTCAATCCCCTTAGTTTCATTAGGGTTTATGACCTCCAAAGAGAGGTTTTATAGCCCTTGAGTGGTCTTGGACAAGCCCCAGACCAGATCCCTAAAATCCTCCTTGATTGGGGGCATGAAATGGGTGAAGAGATCCATCCACGGATTAGAATTCGAAAGTCAACTTTGGAGGCTTCGGGGCTGGCGGTCGACCGAAAATCTGCAAGAAACAGAACCGTTGCATTCTGTTATTTTCGGTCTACCGGGATCGGCCTGGCGGTCGACCGCGCTACAGTGTCGACCTAGCTACAGTGTCGACCTAGCTACAGTGTCGACTAATAGCTACAGGTAAATTCCTGACTTTAAGATTTCACCCCCAAACTCCATTGCAACCCTTCCAAACTTTGTGGCATCAAGCTCCTTTGATCTTGGAGGGATTATACAAAGAATTTAACCTACAAAACCATGATAAAAATGATTAGAACGTTAGCTTAATAATCAATATGATAAATGTATGAAATGCATACATGAAAGCCCATGTTCAAGGTGCATACAAACACTTGAACCATAAAAGCTTTAAGCTAAAGGTCAAGAATTATTTCTATGCAAGTGAGCAAAGTATGAGAGCAATTTAGCCATGCACATATACAAGTGAACACTTTGAAAACATGATTGACTAAAGATCAAGATCAATAGATATGCATTTGTCCAATATGAATGCATCATGTAACTAAGCTCCATGAAAAGTATGCATAGGAAGCATTCAATGCACATGTTCAACTCCATCATATTCAACCAATCGATATGAACAATCAACCATTTAGTTTAGTTATCATCATTCACATAATCACACATGAAGTGTAGTTAGCATCAAAACCATAGCAATACACACTAAGTTTAGTTATCATCAAAACCATAGCTCAACACCTTCTTCGTTCTCAAGGGGAGCAGTGCTCGCGCCTCTAGAAAACCCTTAGGCTGCCTTCTTGTTTTCAAGGGGAGCAGTGCTCGTGCCTCTAGAAAACCTCACGCCTCTCGAAAACCCTTAGGCTACCTTCTTATTTTCAAGGGGAGCAGTGCTCGCGCCTCTAGGAAACCTCGCGTCTCTTGGAAACCCTTCGGCTACCTTCTTATTTTCAAGGGGAGCAGTGCTCGCGTCTCTAGGAAACCCTTAGGCTACCTTCTTTATCATTCGTGGGCAACTTACCTTAGTGGAGTACGCCTGGTGACGTTTCACTGGAATTATTTCCTGAGGTTGACGGAGTTCCACGTCCTGGGCACCTCTCTCCCCCCAGCGTCACTAGCTTGTACGCTCCTTTGCCGAGTGCTTCTGCTACCTGGTACGGGCCTTCCCAGATTGGTGCGAGTTTACCTTCGGCTCCCTGTGGGTTAGCCACGCTTGCTCGTCGCAGAACCAGATCTCCGGGGAAGAAGTGTCGCTCCTTAACCTGGGCATTGTAATACTGAGATAGCTTCTGCTGATATGCCACAAGTTTCACCTGGGCGTTGGTTCTTCCTTCTTCGAGCAAGTCCAGGTTTTCTCGCATTGCCTGGTTGTTCCTGGTCTCATTGAAATGTCCCACTCGTAACGAGGGGTTGGATATTTCCACGGGAACCACTGCCTCAGCTCCGTAGGCGCGATGAAAAGGTGTCTCCCCGGTGGCGGCTCTAGCGGTGGTCCGGTGAGCCCATAGAATGCTGGGGATTGAATCGATCCATGCATCGCCTACTGATGTGGGACGGACAGAGAGACCCGACTCCAACTGATGCGAACCTCGAACTCTAAGTGTTGACGCGACCAGCGACACACGAACAATAGAGACACCTTGGCCCGACACTAAGAGTTCCTATGGGCTATACGTTACAAACAGAAATGCGAACTCACTCGTCGTCCCAAGCAAGGGAAAGTGTGGATCCGCGCGGTTGAGAAACCGACAGAGTCAAGGGTGGTCGACTCACTTCCGTACTCATATCGAGTCACGGGACGGGTTCACTCTCTTTCTCACAGTGGTGACATGAACTCATGGGCTAGATTTCTAACGCTCTCAAGCAGCGGCATACAATCATATACTAGGAAAGCAAATGCCAAGAAGTTAAGACCATTATCTCCATGCACCCGGGGTGGGGAAGACAACCCCGGCCAAATCCGTACTCCCGATTAACAATAATCAACAGTTACAAAATTAACTCACTCCACGCAGGGAGGTAATTGGTCACATGTGGGGCCCGGGAGTATCAAGTTTGGGTTGACGGGCAGTGTTTTGGGGCGCTCCGTCGGTGTCAACAAGCCTCGGTTAAGTGCTGCCCGGACGGCGCGTTCCGTAGGTGGTGGGGCCCACGTGCTGCTCGGGCCTCCGAATTGGGCGGGGTGGGTCCCGCTGTGAAGAGGACTGTTGGAGGGACGATCCCTAGGAGAGGGACGCCGTGGTTCACCTCGTGGAAGGCGAGACGGCTCCGATCTTCAATTGTTGAAGTTGCTGTCCACGGATCAGAACTTCTATTTCAGACCTGCGCGGTCCGTCGAAATCTACTGCTGCGATCAGCCCCGCCTTCGGATCGACGTGACACTGGCACCGTTGGAAAGCTGACTCGAAATCCTTCGACCATCTGTGGTTCTAAGAATTTTGTTGGGGCCGTATTTTTGATGGTTGAATTTTGAACAAGGCTGCTCTCAGTCTCAGATCTGGCCCGGCAGAATTGGATCTGCCTGAGAGTTGGCATTGACCATGACTCAGACTTTGGATCTGGGTGTTGGGTTCTTCATAAAAGTTGGAGAGAGAAAAGATAGGAAGAAGGGGATATTTTTTGTGTATTTTATGGTGGAGGTTTGGTTGGGGAAACGGATTTTCTAACACTAGGTGGTCGGATCTGGACTGCAGGGGGCAGCACATATTTTGGGAAAGACAGAGATTTTTAGAAAATGTAAACGAGATCTATAAATCTCAAAAAAATCGTGGAAGGGGGCTTAGGTGGACAAAATCCTCAATAAAATTTACAACTCATTCAGACATGGGGAAGGTGGGTTCATGGGCGAACTACTTGGTTGTTGTGACACAGGACAGAACAGAGGCAAATCTGGAGGGCTGGGGAACACGAAATGGGAAAAATGGAAAACGAAGGCTAGAAAATTGGAAAATTTTTATGGGACGTGGGATGGACCTCGGGAACACACCCTCAAAATTTGGAACCCAACAGATCATGAGGTTGAGAGCAAAAATTCTGGAGGTGGTTTGTTGTCCTGAGTTGGACAGAACTCCGACGACGGTGGTGGCGGTGCAACGGCGGCTCGATGGCGGTGGCGGCGGCGGTGATGATCTTCGCACTAGATAGAGGAGGCGTCTCACCTCAGAATATAGCCTTCTCAGCTGCAAGAAGGGGGAGAGGAGAGGGTGAGGGGGGTGCCCTTGCTCTTTGGAATAAATTTCACAATAATCTTTGCATTAATTTCACCAAAATGAGAATAACAAGCCTTTTATGTGAAATGCAAAATGACACTAACTATCCCTAGATCTAGGATTGGGGAGGGGTAAATGGGGAAGTTCACATTTAATTCTCCCATGTGGTTTGGAACCAAATAAAATAAGATACAAATCCATTAGAATATAATATATATGGGGCGTGGGATGACTAGTTGGCCTCCTTCTTGGACTTTGTTAACACCATGTCCCCCCCTTGGTCCAACTCTTCTAGAAGCTCACCTTAGATGTTTGACTGGCCCCATATGTGCCCTACAGCTGAGTTGGATCAATGGGAGAGCGGATAGGGGGCCCGCGGGACCCAGGTGGTCCCATTTTACGAATAAACCCATTCTACTATCCTTATTACAATCCAAATAAAACCAAATAAGCACACATTACACACAAATAAAATCCCAATAAATACTATAAATACTAAGACTCAAGAGGGAGACTCCAGACTGTCTCCGAGCCAGAGGGAAGTCGATATAGCTCGAGTGGTGCTGCGCGTACAGTACCGACGGCTCGCCGTATCGTATCTCTCGCTAGCTCTGGTGTCCGCACCAATTCTCCCCGGGTGGGAGAAACTCGACCCTGTCGAGTAAGGGTCTACATCGCTCTGGTAGCGCTCCAGTAGGTTCGGATCTATCCTCTGCAACTCTCCCCGGGTGATCCAAGTATCCTCGGTGGAGGGTCGCCCTCTCCATCGCACTAGGTACCACGGGTAGGATCCACTCCTGGTAACAGTCACCTGCTCATCCAGTATATGATCTATATGCTCTCGCTGCCGTGGAAATGAGGCTGGTGGTGGACACTCAGGTGTGGGGTCACTCTCAATGGGGGGAGATGGCTCGAAAGGCTCATTAGGGATCACCGTTGGGTCCCTATAGGCAACTAGATCCGACACATTGAAAGTAGATCTTATCCCATATTCCTCGGGCAAGTCCACAACATACGCGTTGGATCCGACGCGTTTCAACACTCGAAATGGACCAGCTCCGCGAGCTTGCAATTTCTTGACGGTTCCAGAGGGAAATCGCTCAGGTCTAACCCTGATCATGACATAATCACCCTCTTGGAACTCACAGTGGTGTCTATGGGCATCGGCTAACTCCTTATACCGTGCATTGCTGGCCTCAATGTGATGACGGATGTCGTCATGAAAACTCCTAACATGCCTAACAAATGACTCGGCAGACTCTGACACTCATGCATGAATGGGCATGGGAACAAGATCCACTGGCTTCCTAGGCCTACGACCTGTGACAATCTCGAAAGGACTCATACCGGTAGACCTGTTGACCGAATCATTATATGCAAACTCTGCCAGTGGTAACATAAGATCCCAATCCCCTACACGGTCTCTGACAAGACACCTCAAAAGGTCACCCAGACTCCTATTGATCACCTCGGTCTGACCATCTGTCTGGGGATGATATGCTGTGGAGAACTTGAGGTGAGTACCTAACATATGTTACAGTGTCTTCCAAAAATAACTGGTGAACCTAACTTCACGGTCAGACACTATGGTACGAGGCAACCCGAACTTGCACACCACATGAGTAAGGAAAAGGCGGGCTACCCTCGAAGCATCTGAAGTCTTCGAGCAGGGAATGAAAAGGGCCATCTTCGAGAATTGATCTACTACTACATAGACCGAATCATACTTCCTAGAGGTGCGTGGCAATCCCAAGACAAAATCCATGCTAATATCATGCCACAGGGCATCAGGCACGGGGAGAGGTGTGTAGAGGCCCGAGCTTTGCTTCTTCATTTTGGTCGTAACACATGTACGGCACTGGGTCACAATGTGAGCAACATCTCGCTTCAAGCTCGGCCAATAGAATCTATGCTCGACAGTCTCGATAGTCTTATTTCGACCAAAGTGGTCGGCTAGACCTCCCGCATGTAGTTCCTAGACTAAGAAGTCACGAACTGAAGTTCGGGGAACACAAAGCCTTCCTCCTCGAAAGAGGTAACCCTCCTGAAGCACATAATCAATATGATCTCTCGAGGGTCTGGCCTGGAGAGCGGCAAAGATCTGACCAAAGTTAGGACAATCAACATAAGCCTCTCTCATCTTCTCTAGCCCTATAACCTCGGCACTCATGGTAGTCAGCAAACATGCTCGCCGACTCAAGGCATCAACCACCTTGTTCTTCACTTCAGCGTTGTAGCAACCCTGATAAATGAATATTGAAATAAAATTAAAAACATACATATTACAGAAGTAATACAGACAAAATAAAACAAATTAAAGATAACGCCTCTGAGTAAGGCGTTGATTTAAAAAGAAACGCCTCTACATACGGCGTGACTAAAGAAAGGACGCCCACGAATGTGGTCGTCAACTCTCACGCGACCAAATAAGTAAGTGAAAGAAACGCCCATATATTAGGCGTGTTTTAAAAACAAGGAACGCCCTTATACATGGCGTTTCTTAAGAAACGACCTGAACTAGGTCGTTAATTAAAGAATCGACGCCCTGACCTAAGGCGTTAATTCAGTTCGTGACCCGTTCGAACCCAGAGCTTATCCAGGGAAAGATTAACCTAATCTAGTAAGTGTCTATTAGAGTAAGGACTCTATTAGGGATATATTACCCTCAATCAAACACTACCTTTGTTAGGACTCTAAAATCCTATAAATATACCCGATCGATCCAACCCTAAACCATTTGATCGATCTACTGCTACACGGTAAGTGAAGAACATACGTTCTTCTTATTTCTTTTGCCCTTCTGTTTACAGCCGCATGAAGAATATTGATTATTATTCTTCTCCTTTAATGCAGGATAAGGATCTGGTGCTTGAGTAAAGAACAAGGTTATGTTCTTCATTATTTGTCCTAGCTTCGGTTACATCTGTGAAGATTATTAACATCTTCATCTTCTTTCTTTTTCTCTTCCTCTACAGGTTCTGTAACGTGAAGAACAAGGTTCTTCATCATCTTCATCCAACATCTGCTGCATCTTTAATTCTTACAGACCCTTCACGGTTATCTCCAAATCAACCCTTTAAGGTAGGATTTTCTCAAGTCTCGTAGCCCAAACTAAAAATAAATATAAGAAGCACCATGCATGATATATTTATACAGTTTGCATGTAGTTTTAATATGTTTTCTGTAAATTTTTCAAGAAACGCCCTTGAATAGGGCGCTACTTTAAAAGAAACGACCATCACAGTGGTCGTTAATTAAAAGTATACGCCTTGTATACAGGCGTTAATTTCATGAACAATCGCATGTAATCAATAATTGATCCTGTTTAAAATTCAATAAATATGAAATATCGATTCTAATATCTTGCATGACTCTACCTGTAAATTCCTGCTAATTTTCTTGTCATGATCATGTCTCCTGTCTTGGAAATTTATTTGTTGAAATATTGTAAATTTCTTGAATTCACGACCTTGACAACGTCGTTTTACACCTGTTAACGCCCCATCACAGGGCGTAAATTGAAAAGAAACGCCCCTTTCTAGGGCGCGTTTTCTGTAAATTCCTGAACTATGTATATCCTGTAAAATAAAATTAAACAGTAACGCCCCTTTCCAGGGCGTGTTTTAAATAAATCCTGAAAATTATTTATATTCTGTCAAATATTTAAATAATGAGACGCCTGCTTATATAGTCGTCAACTCTGAAGAAACGCCCCTGTCCAGGGCGCGTTTTATATAAATTATTGAAATAATGAAATTCTGCAAAACGGAACATATGTAAACGCCCTTATGTTAGGCGTTACTTACCTGACTAACGCCCCTGACTAGGGCGTGTTTTTCATGAATTAATAAAATTATTGAAAATTCTGTAAAATAGAAATATGTAAACGCCCTTCTGTTAGGCGTTAATTACTTGAGAAACGACTTGACCTAAGTCGTTATTTTACTGTAAAACTGATTTTTCCCTGTTTTTGTTAACCGATGATTTCATATGTTATATAATATATATATCAGCACTATTCTCCACTCCGTGAGTATAGTCCCACATTTCACGTTGTTTCATCGATCACACTCAACTCTCATTGACATACAAGCTCTCCATTGGACATTCTGTTCCTTTGGACTAGCGAGTTAGTCATAGAGACCTCCGTAAGACTCCTCGTAGCCTTGGATTCCCTCAAGGCCGACTGAGCTGGTTGTACCCTAAAAACCCATTACACGATCCTTGCCATGTCAATCTAAAGAAACATGGTATACCGGCCCTTATGATTATACAAAGAGTATATCATAAGAAATTCTTAATGGGATGATGATATCATGCCATATCATGTCGTTCTTGTAAACCTCAATTCTATGATAAGAATGAGGGTATCTTGCTTGATCTAATGTTTATGTGGACCTCAATTCTATATAAAGAATGTCCATATTGATTTGTCATGGGACCTAAGTTAAGGGAACCATATTCTACCTAGTTTTATTGATATCATGATTTTACCGTTATTATCGCCAATCTATGTCCTTTGTCATATTTTTGGACTCTATTCTGTCAAAGTTGTCATACATGTCTACAAGCTTGAATATTGAAACTCTATATTGGCTATATAAACAAGAGTGGATGTCAAAAATACATGATAAATGCCTGTGCATATAGGGCCCGATCTGGTCCTGGGAGGAGCACCCGAAAGTACTTGTGCCCATGGGAGTTAAAATGATAAGGTATCTGGCATTATACCGAGTACTTGACTTGCTTGATTGGACATTCCAAACACATCTTGTACTTGAATCGTACTTGACTTTACATGAAACGCGTGGCCCGAAAAAGGGTAATTTACTTGCTTGATACATGATAGCCAAAGTTCTTGACATGACTTGTTAAACGTGCTTGCTTGAATACCTTGAATACACTTGTCATCTTGTTGGAAGTTCATGATTAAGTTCATCTTATTTCTTGATATTACATTCTCTCTATCTTGTCGTTTTATGCGAGCATGCATAGCTTTATTGCATTCATGAAAGATGTAATTACTTAAACCCCTTGCTAGTACTTGAGATATAATTTCCTACTGAGCGTTCGCTCATTCCGTTTGTCCCTTTTGTACTTTTCAGGTAAGTCCGACGACGATGGAAGTCAATCGGATGGGAATGTTCAAGAGTGAAAGTGATAGAGCTGCTCAAGTGTCGTCTAGTCTTTCCTATAGTTTCTTGAGTCAAATATGTATTCTTTTCTTTTTTTTAAATAGAGTATTGGATTTGTAATAGTCTATCCATTATGAAATAAAGGATTGGGTTATCTTACTATTTTGCGCATCTCTGTCTTTGCGTCGAATACACGACCACTCTGATTGATATGATTGATATAGACACGTCGCGCATCTCCGGGTATCTTCTGCGCTCGGGGCGTGACAAGCGTTGTGTTTGAGCACGAATGTGAACTGCTGGACATACTCGACCCATCTGCTATGACGCACATTAAGCTTCTTTTGGGCATGGAGGAACCTCAAAGCCTCATGATCGGAGTACAAGACAAACTCCAGATGTAATAGATAGTGCCTCCAATGCCTAAGAGCCTGAACAACTGCATAGAATTCTTTATCATAAGTGGAGTATCACAGTTTCACGTCATTTAGCTTCTCACTGAAATATGTGACCGGGTGGGTCTCCTGACTCAACACTCCTCCAATCCCTACACCCGACCCATCACAAGAGACCTCAAACACCTTCGAGACATCTGGTAATCAAAGGTCCGGTGTCTGGGTCAAGCGTTCCTTGATGTCCTTGAAGGCAACAGCGGCGGCCTTCGTCCATACAAACGTGCCCTTCCTAATGCAGTCCGTGATCGGGGCAGTGACAGAGCTAAATCCGCGGATGAAACGATGATAGAACGTCGCGAGGCCATGAAAGCTGTGGACATCATGGATCTTGCGGGGTTCCGGCCACTCAACAATGGCCCGGACCTTCTCCGGATCAGCAGAGACCCCAGTACTAGACACAATAAAACCCAAGAAGGTAAGCTGAGAAGTCATAAAGGCACACTTTTGTGGGTTTGCAAACAACTGCTCTCACCTCAAAAGTAGGCAGACCTGCCGTAGATGGTCCAAGTGGTCCCCCTTAGTGCGACTATATATAAGAATATCATCAAAATACACTACCACAAAGACTCCAATGAAAGGTCGAAGGACCTGAGTAATGAGTCGCATAAAGGTGCTAGGGGCATTGGTCAGCCCAAAGGGCATAACCAACCACTCATATAGACCATCCTTGGTCTTAAATGCGGTCTTCCACTCATCACCTGGCCTAATCCTCACCTAATGGTAGCCACTCTTAAGATCGATCTTCGAAAAGATAGTGGCACCTGCCATCATGTCAAGCATATCATCAAGGCGGGGAATAGGGAACTTGTACTTCACGGTGATCTTGTTGATGGCACGACTATCAATACACATTCTTCAAGTACCATCCTTCTTTGGGGCGAGTAATGCAGGAACAGCACACGGACTCATGTTATCTCGAACAGACCCTCTCTGCATCAGCTCATCGACCTGCCGCTTTAGCTCGGCATGTTCCATGGGACTCATGCGATAGTGAGGAAGATTGGGCAATGAGGAGCCTGGAATCATGTCGATAGCATGCTGAATATCCCGCAAGGTGGGAGTCCCTCGGGAAGCTCTTCGGGAAAGATATCAGCAAACTCTTGCAGAATGGGAATGACATTGGGTGGGAGTTCACCCTCGGACTTTTGCTCCACCTCACGGACCGTGATAGCAAACACAGGGCTGCCCCTACTAGCCTCCCGCTCCATTTCCCGGGAGCTAATCAACATCAATCTCCTAGATGAGGGCTCGCCTGTGCTAGATGTAACGATCATGGCCCGAGCTGGGGATGGGGTACTGGGTCCTGGGATGGAAGGCTCCGGAGTACTAGGACCAGTAGGACCCCTAACTGAAGGGCTCTTGGGCTGAGAGGGGTGGAGGGTAATCCGTTGGCCACCATGGTCGAAGGTACAGGTGTTCGACCGGCCATGGAGAGTAGCATCCCGATCAAACAACCACGGCCTACCAAGAATAATACTGCCCACCTCCATGGGGAGGACATCACACTAGATCTCGTCACGGTAGGCATGGAACTGCAGTGGGACCAAACACCGCAGCCTGATCGGAATGGAGGTGGAATCCACCCATGATACTCGATAGGGGGCAAGGATGGTCCACGGGGGTAAGACCAAGACGAGAGACAGTGCCCGTGGACATTGCATTGATACAACTCCCACTATAGATAATCACCTTACAAACTTTCCCGCGCAGCCTACAGTGTGTATGAAATATGGTGGTCCGACGCCAGTCATCACTGGCCTGTGGTTGGGTGAGAATACACCTGATGACCCCTATCTGGGCATCATCTAGATGATGAACCTCCTGACCATCATCTTCATTCTCAAAGAACTCGTCAACTATTTCTCCTCCTCATAGCTGACTGACACAAGCTCGGAAGATGAGGTGTTCTCGACCTGTGTGTCCCCAATGACTAGAGATTGGCGTGTGGGACACTGGTTGGCAAAATGGACAAACCCATTGCAGCGAAAACACTACTGTCGTGATCCACTAGGCTCCCCGATCAAAGGTCCCTTACCTTTATCCTCCCGACGGATAGGGGGTGAAGGCAACAAGGGACAGGCAAGAGGTGCGGGTGCCGGTGGACGGGCTATGGGTGCCGGGGGTTGTTGGGGACAAGGAAAGTCCCTCGAAGGTGGAGGGCGAGGCCTAGGGGCGAACGGCTCCTGACGAGCGGGCTCCTGAGGACGAGCCATGGGGGTCCTCTGATATGTGCCTGAAGAGCCACGGGGCTCGACACTACGTAGAGGGAAGGGGCCCATCCGTTGGGTAGGCTCAAACTCAGCCTCGAATTGCTCCAATTCGAGAGCAACCTGATATGCCTGCTCCAAAGTGGTCACATTGCGGCGGAAAAGTTCATATTGATAGTTTGACCGCAGACCTCTTCGAAAGCGCGAGATGGTCATGGTGCTCTCTTCCGTAACTCCACACCGCAAATAATACTCATCAAACTCGGCGGTGTACTCAGTCACGGACCGGTTCCCTTGGGAGAGACTTTGTCATTTGTCTATGAGACGCTGGCGATATGTGGCAGGAAGGTACTTCTGCCTCAACTTGAGTTTCATATCATCCCAAGTACCGATCTGGGGTTGATGTCGCTGCATCAATAGGCTCTCAACATTTATCCAATAGGTTTGCGCCTACCCTTGCAACTTCATCTTTGCGTATCGAACTCTTCCGTGGTCCATCATCTCAAACCACTCGAAGTACCGATCCATGCCGGCCTCCCAATCTAAATAGACCTTCGGGTCCAAGGACCTGTCAAATAGGGGAGGGTCCGCACGCACGCTCCTAAGAACGCGGTCGTCATCATCGTAATCACGATTCCATCGTTGAGCTCGACGGTCACGACCATAACCTTCTTGTTCATTGTCAGATGCGTAGTCAGCCACCTCAGGCACTTGGTGCCTCCTATCATCTGCCCCTTGAGCCCTTGGAGCAGCAGGTTGCTGAGCCGGCTCTTGTTGGCCATTTGTCGGCGCGGGTTGCGCCGCCACTGGGGCCCTTTCTAGGACAACAATCCTCCCTACAAGACCCTGGATGGACTGGTCCGATGCTTCGGCCCGATCCTCTATGGCTTTCATCCTCCCTTCTAGATGCGTACCTATGCCATCTAGACGCGTACTAAGCCCATCCATACGCGTATCGAGACGATCCATGAGGGTTCGGAACATCTCGGCCACCGAAGGCTCATCGGAACTACAGGCTCGGGGATCCGCCATAGGTGGTGGTGGTGAGTATTGGGTGTCTCGACGGGTGGGCATACAAATGACACACTGACTGGAGAGACACGGACTAATGCAATGAGGATGAACCTAGACTTAGCCGATATCCGGTACGTGGTGGAGTTGCGGGATCCGAAGATCCTCTCTCACAAGTGTGATCCTTCCCGATAGGCGTAACCTAACGTTTCGAGGACACCTTTTTAGATACCGGATAAAGGATGCAATGAGACACGACCCTAGACTCTAACTCGCTCTGATACCAAACTGATGCGGGACGGACAGAGAGACCCAACTCCAACTGATGCGAACCTCGGACTCTAAGTGTTGACGCGACCAGCGACACACGAACAATAGAGACACCTTGGCCTGACACTAAGAGTTCCTATGGGCTATATGTCGCAAACAGAAATGCAAGCTCACTCGTCATCCCAAGCGAGGGAAAGCGTGGATCCGCGCGGTTGAGAAACCGGCAGAGTCAAGGGTGGTCGACTCACTTCCGTGCTCGGATCGAGTCACGGGACGGGTTCACTCTCTTTCTCACAGCGGTGACATGAACTCACGGGCTAAATTTCTAACGCTCTCAAGTAGCCGCATACAATCATATACTAGGAAAGTAAATGCCAAGAAGTTAAGACCATTACCTCCACGCACCCGGCGTGGGGAAGACAACCCCGGCCAAATTCGTACTCCTAGTTAACAATAATCAACAGTTACAAAATTAACCCACTCCACGCAGGGAGGTAATAGGTCACATGTGGGGCCCAGGAGTATCGAGTTTGGGTTGACGGGCAGCGTTTTGGGGTGCTCCGTCGGTGTCGACAAGCCTCGGTTAGGTGCTGCCTGGACGACGCGTTCCGCGGGTGGTGGGGCCCACGTGATGCTCGGGCCTCCGAATTGGGCGGGGTGGGTCCCGCTGCGAAGAGGACTGCTGGAGGGGTAATCCCTAGGAGAGGGACGCCCTGGTTCACCTCGTGGAAGGCGAGGCGGCTCCGATCTTCAATTGTTGAAGTTGCTGTCCACGGATCCGAACTTCTATTTCAGGCTCGCGCGGTCTGACAAAATCTGCTGCTGCGATCAGACCCGTTGTCGGATGGACGCAAGACTGGCGCCGTTGGAAGGCTGACTCAAAATCCTTCGACCCTATGTGGTTCCATGAATTTTGTTGGGGCCGTGTTTTTGATGGTGGAATTTTGAACAGGGCTGCTCTCAGTCTTAGATCTAGCCAGACAGAATTAGATCTGCCTGAGAGTTGGTGTTGACCGTGACTCAGACTTCGGATCTGGTTGTTGAGTTATTCATGAAAGTTGGAGAGGGGAAAGAGAGGAAGACGGGGATATTTTTTGTGTAATTTATGGTGGAGGTTTGGTTGGGGAAACATATTTTCTATCACTAGGTGGTCGGATCTGGACTACAGGGGGCAGCACATATTTTGGGAAAGTCAGAGATTTTTAGAAAATGTAAACGAGATCTATAAATCTCAAAAAAAATCGTCGAAGGGGGCTTAGGTGGAAAAAATCCTCAATAAAATTTACAACTCATTCAGACATGGGGAAGGTGGGTTCATGGGCGAACTACTTGGTTGTTGTGACACATGACAAAACAGAGGCAGATCTGGAGGGCTGGGGAACACGAAATGGGAAAAATGGAAAACGAAGGCTAGAAAATTGGAAAATTTTTATGGGACGTGGGATGGACCTCGGGAACACACCCTTAAAATTTGGAACCCAACAGATCACGAGGTTGAGAGCAAAAATTCTGGAGGTGGTTTGCTGTCCTGAGTTGGACAGAACTCCGACGACGGCGGTGGCGGTGCAACGGCGGCTCGATGGCGATGGCGGCGGTGGTGACGATCTTCGCACTAGATAGAGGAGGCGTCTCACCTCAGAATATAGACTTCCCAGCTGCAAGAAGGGGGAGAGGAGAGGGTGAGGGGGCTGCCCTTGCTCTTTGGAAGAAATTTCACAATAATCTTTGCATTAATTTCACCAAAATGAGAATAACAAGCCTTTTATGTGAAATGCAAAATGACACTAACTATCCCTAGATCTAGGATTGGGGAGGGGTAAATGGGGAAGTTCACATTTAATTCTCTCATGTGGTTTGGAACCAAATAAAATAAAATACAAATCCATTAGAATATAATATATATGGGGAGTCCCTTTGACTAGTTGGCCTCCTTCTTGGACTTTGTTAACACCATGTCCCCCCCTTGATCCAACTCTTCTAGAAACCCACCTTGGATGTTTGACTGGCCCCACATGGGCCCTAGAGCTGAGGTGGATCAATGGGAGAGGGAATAGGGGGCCCGCGGGACCCAGGTGGTCCCATTTTACAAATAAACCCATTCTACTATCCTTATTACAATCCAAATAAAACCAAATAAACACACATTACACACAAATAAAATCCCAATAAATACTATAAATACTAAGACTCAAGAGGGAGACTCCAGACTGTCTCAGAGTCAGAGGGAAGCCGATGTAGCTCGAGTGGTGCAGTGCGTACGGTACCGACGGCTCGCTGTATCGTATCTCTCGCTAGCTCTGGTGTCCGCACCACCTACTTGGTCCAGGCGGGTCTTGATGCCATGGAGTAGAGTTCGGTTGGCGTTTTCCACCAACCCGTTGGCTTGGGGATGCCCCACCGAGGTCTAGTGGTTCCAGATCCCCAGCTCCGAGTACTTCTCCTGAAAGGCAGTGCTCGCGAATTGTCTGCCATTGTCGGTAGTGAGGACCCTAGGGATCCCAAACCAGCAAATGATGCTTCGCAGCATGAATTTCCAGGCTGCTTCACTTGTTATCTTCCCCAATGGTTCAGCTTCAATCCACTTGGTGAAGTAGTCGATGGCGACTATGAGGAGCTTCTTCCTTCCTTGTGCTTCAGGGAAGGGTCCCAATATGTCGATCCCCCACTGAGCGAACGGGCGAGGCTCCATCAAGGCGTGGAGCTGTGTCACTGGCTGGTGGTGCAGGTGGGAATACTTCTGGCATTGGGGACACCTCCGAACATAGTTGAGACAGTCTTACTGTAAGGTGGGCCACCAATACCCTTGTCGGATCAGTGTCCTTGCGAGTGCTCACCCTCCCACATGGCTTCCGTAGAGTCCTTCATGGACTTCTTGCATGGCCTGGTTGGCCTCCGCGGGGAAGAGGCACTTAAGTAGAGGAGCTGAGAGGGACCGGCGATATAGTCGGCCGTCCACAATGGTGAAGTGGGCCACTCTTGCCCGCATGCATCGCACCTCGACGTGGTCGCTTGGGAGCTGTTGTCGAAGGAGGAAGTCGAGCAGAGGATCCATCCATGAAGGTTCGTAGTCGATGGCATTTACCTAGAGTGTTGGATCATCTACGCCCGATGCTGATAGTTCCTTGATCAGGACTGACCTCGAACTGGAGACTGCGGTGGCTGACGCTAGGCGAGAGAGAGAGTCTGCTCGGACGTTCTCTTCGCGTGGGATGTGCACCACTTCAAAGTGGGCGAACTCACTTGCTGCGGCCTTGGGCTTTTCTAAGTATTTCATCATGGAGGGATCGCGAGCCTCGAACTCTCCCCTGACCTGGTTGACGATGAGCATGGAGTCGTTGTACGCTCGCACACTTGACGCCCCCAGGTGTCTTGCCATGCGTAGACCAGAGAGGAGTGACTCATACTCCTCCACATTGTTCGTGGTCGGGAAGTTGAAACGCAGGGCGTATTGTAGCTCCACTCCTTCTGGTGAGAGTAAGACCAACCCCGTGCCGCTACCCGCAACGCAGGATGATCCGTCAACGTATGGCTCCCAGGTGGGCCCCGGGGACTGCTCGGGGGAGTCTTCCGTGGGCAACGTGCATTCGGCGATGAAGTCCGCGAGGGCCTGGGCCTTGATTACTATTCTTGGTCGAAACTTGATGTCGAATTTTCCCAGCTCGATGGCCCATTTGATCAGTCTTCCGGACGCGTCAGGGTTCTGAAGGATGTGTCGAAGGGGCTGATCGGTGAGGACAACGATCGGGTGAGCTAGGAAATATGGTCGTAGCTTGCAAGCAGCTGTCATCAGTTCGAGGGCAAACTTTTCAGTCCGTAAGTATCGGAACTCTGGTCCTCGTAGCGCTAAGCTAACATAGTAGATAGGCTTCATGACTCTTGTCTCCTCCCACGCGAGCACAGCACTCATGGTACTGGACGTCACGGACAGGTACAAGAGCAGCTGCTCTCCCCTCTGGGGCTTGGAGAGGACAGGAGGTGTCGTCAGGTAGCGCTTCAATTCTTCGAACGCCTACTCGCACTCCTGGTCCGAGTCGATCCATCCCTTCTTTCCCGATGCCAGGTTAGCTTGCTTGATGGTGCGGACACCCGAGCAGTTACGCCGAGCTGCCGGTACTGCACGCGGAGCACGACTCGAGCCACTTCAGCGTCCATCTGGCTCGGAGACAGCCTAGAGACTCCCCCTTGAGTCTTGACATTTATCATATTTGTTTAGACTTTATTTGTGTGTAATGTGTGTTTGTTCATTTTATTCGATTTGTAATTTTGATTATAAGAGGGGTTTATTTGCAAAATGGGACCCCCGGGTCCCACGGCCCCCTTCCAGACCCCTCTCATTGATCCACCTCAGTCTAGGGCCCCATGTGGGGTCAGTCAACATGTCAAATGGAGGCATCTAGAAGAGTTGAATGGTAAATGACACATGGGAGACAATTGGACTTCAAAGTCCAAGGTAGGCCACCTACCATGTCAACCATGTCCCCTTGGCCAATAGCCCCCCCCCCCCTTGTATTTTATTTATTTTTTTTGTGTGTGTTGGTCACACTTAATCTAGGCCATCCATTTCCCCATCCCTAGATCCAATGGTGGATAATGGATTTGATATGTAACCTATAAAACCTTGTATTTTCCCATTTGGAAGAATTAATACCATTTTGAAATCTGAAAAATTACTTGGAGCAGCCTTGGGCGCCCCCCTCCTCTCTCCTCCCTCTCCCCCTTGCAGCTGAGACGGTTGCCATTCTGAGGTGTGACGCCTCCCCTATCAGTTCCGGTCGTCGCCGCCGCCGCCACGAGCCGCCATCGCACCGCCATCGAGTTCGTCGGAGTTCTGTCTTCAGCCGACCACTGCCACTTCCCAGAATTTCTGCAGTTAACCATGAAATCCTTTTGAGTTGAAAATTTCAGGAGGTGTTCCAGAGGTGTCCACCACATCCCACAAAATTTGGTTTGGCCTTTAGACTCCGATTCATAATTTTCAATTTTCTTTCTTCTTCCCACTTCAAATCTGCCTATTTTCAGACCAGATCTCCACCTACCCTGTGTTTCCAGTGTTCAACCCATATTTTGATTTTTTTCAAGACCTCCCAATTTTACCGGGAGTTCTATCCATCAACCCCTCCGCCCATGATTTTTCTTGATTTTTGATCAGCCATCCATCCATTTTTAAAAAATCATTTTCAGAGCCATCTACAGTTTTGTCCACCTCTGTCCAGATCCGACCACCATCCAGTGCAAAATTCATAACAAATCATAGCCTCCACCAATCCATCCACAAGAATTATTTACGTCTTCCTTGTTTAAATCCCTACAACTTTGGTGAATAGCTTAGGAGCTGAATGGAACGTCTTCGTAGCGGTCAATGGCAGTTCTCAGACAACTCACTTGCAGATCTGAGAGTTCAGGTACTGTACAACAGAAGCTTCAAAATTCAACAACATCCAGATCCGCGCAGATCCAGGTCCTCTTTCTAGGCCTAGATTGAAGGATTTCAAGAGATATTTCCAACGATAGCTCATGTGCTCCGATCCGACATCGGGATTGGTCGCAGCGGCCGATCTCGCCAAAGCGCGCGCCAGAAAATAGAACCGGAAATCCGTGGACAGCAACTTCAAGAGTTGGAGATCGGAGCCGATCGGCCACCGATCGGTGTTTCCGGCCGACCGCCTTCCAGGGAGGTGCGTCCCCAGGGGTCCCCATCACAGCGGGCCCCACCCCAGCAGGTCGGGAGGACAGCGCCATCCGTGGGTCCTCCGGACCCGTTGATTGCGCCGTCCGGATAGCACTTTAGACGCGTGTTCGGCACCGCCGGGCGACATCAAGATGCTGCCCATCAACCCGATCCGCGTGATTCACGGGCCTCGCATGTGACCTTTTACCTCCCTGCGTGGAGTGGGTCAAATATTTGTACCGCTGTAATATTGTTTAACAGGAAGTCCGTAAATCGGCCGGTGTTGTCTTCGCCACGCCGGGTGCGTGGAGGTAACGGTCTAAACTTTTCGGCGTTACTTTGCTTAGCTAGTATACGGTCTTATGCCGCTGCGAGAGTGTAGGTTCCTAGCCCGTGTGTTCATGTCACCGCTGTGAGTGTGAGAGTGACCCGTCCTGCGACTCGATCCGAGTCCGGAAGTTGAGTCAGACTACCTTGAACTCTGTCGGTTCCTTAACCGCGCACGATCCACCCTTTCCCTCGCATGGGACGACGAGTGAGTTTGTACTTCTGTTAGCGACGTGTAGCCCATAGGAGCTCTTAGTGTCGAGCCGAGGTCGCTCTAGTAGTCGTGTCATTGCTGGTCGAGTCGTGTCCGTCTCATATAGCGTCGTCTCCTCAATCCGTCCCGCATCAGTTTGGTATCAGAGCAAGTCGAGTCTAGGGTAGTCATTGCATAAGTCTTGCATGCATCATGGTCTGAGTCGAGTCTAGGATCATCATTATTTTCAAAAAAAAAGTGTGTTTTAAAATTGCATTTTTCATCCTGATAACCCGATATATCAAAAGGTGTTGTCCGAACGTTAGGCTACGCCTATCGGGAGGGACGCACACTTGCGCGAGTGATCTTCGGATCGGTTATCTTCGCCACGTACCGGATATTGGTTAGGTCTAAATGCATCATCTAGTGTGTGTTTACATTAGTCGGTTTGTCTTATCTCTTGTCATCATGCCCATCTTGTAGTTCCGAGTTTCCAATGGACTCCCGGTCGCCCAGGCGATATGACCGTTGGCCCACCCATGGGCTTGGCAACCATCCTCTCCGCTTCTGTAGGCCTGAAGCCTCAGATTTTTTTGGCTCCAATGACTCGGGCATCTACCTCAAGTGGGAGGCCACCATGGACACCTACTTTGATTGTTATACTATGTCCGAGGCAATGCAATTCTCTTTTGCCAAAGAGCGGCTTCTTCATGAGGCTGCCGAAAAGTGGGATTACATCGAAAGAATGAGAGAGGTTAGGAGGAAATGGCCCATCGAGTCATGGTGGGACATGAAGAGAGAGCTTAGGAAGGTCTACGTGCCCCAACCGGTCACCTCCAACCGGCCCCACCCAATCACTTCCAACCAAGTGGGTCCTAGTCGGAGGCAAAGAGCCCCACACGTAGATGAGCCAAGACCCAATCCTAGGACGGTTGACTACGGGCGAGTCCACCATGATATCCCTATTCCAACCCACTCCGTTGCCGAACTTATGCAAATGATTTTGGACCGGTTGGATGGGGTGGATAGGACACGTACTCCTAGTGATGTACTCCTACCCGAGCCTAAGGAGGTCATCGCCGGTAGTCTTAACCCGGCCCCATCAACGGAGACCCCAAGCCCTTTCCCCATCATGGAGGATGCCCACTCCCCATCCAAGGGTGACAATTCATCAAGGCCTTCACCCATGGAACTCCATACGGAGCCCATCGTGCTCCTAAAGGGTGAGGTAATTATTGAGGAGCCATTAGCTAGTTGGCTAAGGAAGGGTTTATTCCTAGATACCACACTCCCTTGCTACCCTCCCATAGAACCAACCCTACAGATAGTGTCCACCACAGCTTTTAACACCACTTGCCAATCCTCTTACTTTGTGGACACTATGAATGACCTACTTAAGGGATTAAGTAGGCAAATGGAGCTGACCAGTCTGTTGGCTCTCAGGCCCGACCCACCTAGGTGCCTTAGCTTCATATACCCATCCTTGGGTTCTATCACCTCTGTCTGCACGGTGGGTCCCTTCACCAGTGAGCTCATCTTGCTCTTACCTCTACCAGACGAGCTCCACCACTTTCCCTTCCATGACCCCTTCTATCCCATAGGGAAGTCCCCCCATCCTAGGGAGACAGCTATTTCCCTGATCCCCTCAGGTGACGAGGGGTTGGCTTACATTGGGGATTTCTACCCAGGGTCAAAAGAGAGCCACATCACTGGATCCATAACTCTTCTTGATCCTTTTGATCCTTTTCCATGGGAATTCATCACGGTAGATCACACTTTCCTCGATCATGTCAACCCCTTCCCTAGGGAGCCCCGTGACCCACCACTTCCCATCCACGCCCTTTCTCCATGGGCCAGCCCTTCAGTTCACTCGAGAAATGGAGAAAGTGAATTTGGCTTCCCGGGTCCACCTAGACCACCCGAACCACTCGACCCTCCCACACCCAAGTCTAATAGGACGTCATTGCCAGGCTAGTTTATACTTGGGTGTCTTGGAGCCAACCATGACGTCAACCTCATGTTACGTCAAATGCATGCATGGTACACATCCGGGTGTCCTGGTCCGCCGTCACATATGTACAGATCGGACTAATAGTAGGTTTGTCTAGGGTCTTGTGTGTCTGTACATACATGTGTCCAGCATATTAGGAGAGCATAGTGAGTCTGCCGAGTCGTTTGCTAGGCATGTTAGGAGTTTGCATGACGACATCCGTCGTCACATTGAGGCCAGCAATGCACGGTATAAGGAGCTAGCCGATGCCCATCGACACCACCGAGAGTTCCAAGAGGGCGAATATGTCATGATCAGGGTATGACCTGAACGGTTTCCCTCTGGAACCGTTAAGAAGTTGCAAGCTCGCGGAGCCGGTCCATTTAGAGTATTGAAATGCATTGGATCCAATGCGTATGTTGTGGACTTGCCCGAGGAATATGGTATAAGCTCTACTTTCAATGTATCGGATCTAGTTGCATATAGGGACCCAGCGGTGATCCCTAGTTAGCCTTTCGAGCCATCTCCTCCCCTTGAGAGTGATCCCACACCTGAGTGTCCA
Source organism: Amorphophallus konjac (assembly GCA_022559845.1). Taxonomy (NCBI): domain Eukaryota; kingdom Viridiplantae; phylum Streptophyta; class Magnoliopsida; order Alismatales; family Araceae; genus Amorphophallus; species Amorphophallus konjac. Next base: position 93,851,819 of record CM040117.1, on the reverse strand, counting down.
CCTTCAGCCCCTTAGTCACGGCAGCGTGAGCATATAGATCATATACTGGATGAGCAGGTGACAGTTACCAGGAGTGGATCCTACCCGCGCTACCTAGTGCGATGGAGAGGACGGCCCGCTACCGAGGACACATGGATCACGCATGGCGAGTTGCAGCGGATTGATCCGGACCTTCTGGAGCGATACCGGAGCGATGCAGACCCTTACTCGACAGGGTCGAGTTTCTCTCACCCGGGGAGAATTGGTGCGGACACCCGAGTAGTTATGCCGAGCCGCCGGTACCGCACGCGGAGCACGACTCGAGCCACTTCAGCGTCCATCTGGCTCGGAGACAGCCAGGAGACTCCCCCTTGAGTCTCGACATTTATCATATTTGTTTAGACTTTATTTGTGTGTAATGTGTGTTTGTTTCATTTTATTCAGTTTGTAATTTTGATTGTAAGAGGGGTTTATTTGTAAAATGGGACCCCTGGGTCCCACGGGCCCCCCCAGACCCCTCTCATTGATCCACCTCAGCCTAGGGCCCCATGTGGGGTCAGTCAACATGTCAAATGGAGGCATCTAGAAGAGTTGAATGGTAAATGACACATGGGAGACAATTGGACTTCAAAATCCAAGGTAGGCCACCTACCATGTCAACCATGTCCCCTTGGTCAATAGGCCACCGCCCCCCCCCCCCCCCTTGTATTTTATTTATTTTTTTTGTGTGTGTTGGTCACACTTAATCTAGGCCATCCATTTCCCCATCCCTTGATCCAATGGCGGATAATGGATTTGATATGTAACCTATAAAACCTTGTATTTTCCCATTTGGAAGAATTAATGCCATTTTGAAATCTAAAAAATTGCTTGGAGCAGCCTTGGGCGCCCCCCTCCTCTCTCCTCCCTCTCCCCCTTGCAGTTGAGACGGTTGCCATTCTGAGGTGTGGCGCCTCCCCTATCAGTTCCGGTCGCCGCCGCCGCCACGAGCCGCCATCGCACCGCCATCGAGTTCGTCGGAGTTCTGTCTTCAGCCGACTATTGCCACTTCCCTGAATTTCTGCAGTCAGCCACGAAATCCTTTTGAGTTGAAAGTTTCAGGAGGTGTTCCATAGGTGTCCACCACGTCCCACAAAATTTAGTTTGGCCTTTAGACTCCGATTCATAATTTTCAATTTTCGTTCTTCTTCCCACTTCAGATCTGCCTGTTTTCAGACCAGATCTCCACCTACCCTGTGTTTCCAGTGTTCGACCCATATTTTGATTTTTTCAAGACCTCGCAATTTTATCGGGAGTTCTATCTATCAAGCCCTCCGCCCACGATTTTTCGTGATTTTTGATCAGCCATCCATCCATTTTTCAAAAATCATTTTCAGAGCCATCTATAGTTCTGTCCACCTCTGTCCAGATCCGACCACCATCCAGTACAAAATTCATAACAAATCATAGCCTCCCCTAATCCATCCACAAAAATTATTTACATCTTCCTTGTTCAAATCACTACAACTTTGGTGAAGAGCTCAGGAGCTGAATCGAACGTCTTCCTGGCGGTCAATGATAGTTCTCAAACAACTCACCTGTAGATCTGAGAGTTCGGGTACTGTACAACAGAAGTTTCAAAATTCAACAACATCCAGATCCGCGCAGATCCAGGTCCCCTTTCTAGGCCTAGATTAAAAGATTTCAAGAGATCTTTCCAACGATAGCTTATGTGCTCCGAGCCGACATCGGGATTGGTCGCAGCGGCCGATCTCGCCGGAGCGCGCGCCGGAAAACAGAACCGGAAATCCGTGGACAGCAACTTCAAGAGTTAGAGATCGGAGCCGATCGGCCACCGATCGGTGTTTCTGGCCGATCGCCTTCCAGGGAGGCGCGTCCCCAGGGGTCCCCATCACAGCGGGCCCCACCCCAGCAGGCCGGGAGGACAGCGCCATCCGTGGGCCCCATAGACCCGTAGATCGCGCCGTCCGGACAGCACTTTAGACGCGTGTTCGGCACCGCCGGGCGACATCAAGATGTTGCCCGTCAACCCGATTCGCGTGATTCCCGGGCCCCGCATGTGACCTTTTACCTCCCTGCATGGAGTGGGTCAAATATTTGTACCGCTGTAATATTGTTTAACCGGGAGTCCGTAAATCGACCGGGGTTGTCTTCGCCACGCCGGGTGCGTGGAGGTAACAGTCTAAACTTCTCGATGTTACTTTGCTTAGCTAGTATACGGTCTTATGCCGCTGCGAGAGTGTAGGTTCATAGTCCATGTGTTCATGTCACCGCTGTGAGTGTGAGAGTGACCCGTCCCGCGACTCGATCCGAGTCTGAAAGTTGAGTCAGACTACCTTGCACTCTGCCGGTTCCTTAACCGCGCACGATCCACGCTTTCCCGCGCATGGGACGACGAGTGAGTTTCCACTTCTGTTAGCAACGTGTAGCCCATAGGAGCTCTTAGTGTCGAGCCGAGGTCGCTCTAGTAGTCGTGTCATTGCTGGTCGAGTCGTGTCCGTCTCATATAGCGTCGTCTCCTCAGTCCGTCCCGCATCACTTGATTAGTCGAAAGAAGGGTAGACATCGTTCGAAGGCTTGGGATAAAAATCGAGCCAGAGCGGCGATGTGCCCGGTGAGGCACTATACGTCCCTCACCCGTTTAGGTCGCTTCATCTCCAACACCGCTCTGATCTGATTGGGGTTGGCCTCGATTCCTCGGTGGGTGACGAGGAAACCTAGGAACTTTTCTGACCATACCCCGAATGCACATTTAGCAAGGTTGAGTTTCATGTTGTGCCTTCTGAGTGTGGCGAAGGTCTCCGCCAAATCGCACAGGTGTTCGGCTTCTCGGAGGCTTTTCACGAGCATGTCGTCGATGTAGACCTCCATGTTACGGCCGATTTACGAGTCGAACATATGGTTGACCAGGCGCTGATAGGTGGCTCCAGCGTTCTTCAGCCCAAATGGCATGCGAGTGTAGCAGTATAAGCTGTGGTCATTGATGAACGCGATTTTGTCTTGGTCGGGCTGGTGCATGCTTATTTGATGGTACCCCGAATAGGCGTCGAGGAAGCTCAGCATTTCATGCCCGGCTGTAGCGTCGACCAGCTGGTCGATCCGTGGCATGGGGAAGCTATCCTTGGGCATGGCTTTCTTGAGGTCGGTGTAGTCCACGCACATCCGCCACTTCTCGTTGCTTTTGTGCACTAGGACTACGTTGGCTACCCAATCTGGATACTGGGTAGGTCGAAGTAGCCCTGATCACAATTTTTCTCCCACTTGTGCCCTGATGATGGCTTGTCGCTCGGGGTTGCACTGGCTCCGGTGTTGTTGTACCGGGCGGCAGGTGGGGTCCAACCTTAGTTGGTGTGTGATGACCTCCGGGGGAATTCCGGGAAGTTCATCCTCGGACCAAGCGAACACATCCTGATTGGCTGCGATGAAGCTCGCGTATGCTTGCTTATCATGCTCGGCCAAGGTAGCACCGATCTTTAGTGATCTACTTGGGTTGTCCCCAACCTGGATGAGGTATAAATCCTCGGTTGGCGTGCTCGTGTTCGGACCCGGATCTTCGGTCCTCGCCTTCTTTTCTGGAGGCACCTCTTCGGGACGTCGATCACGGGTGGAGATAAGGTAGCATCTTCTGGACTCCCGTTGATCACCTCGGACTTCCCCTACCCCACGGGGGGTGGGGAACTTAAATTTTTGGTGGTAGGAAGAAGGGACACCCCGGAGCGTGCCGAGGATTCCTCGGCCGATGATCGTATTGTACCCAATTATTGCACGAACCACAGTAAAGTCGGCGAGGAGGGATACCTCTTTTGGCGCCGTCCCGAACGTGACGGGAGCGAGATATCCCCTTCCGAGTGGAGAGTCGTGCCAGAGAATGTATACAGCGGTGTGTGCAATGGCGCGAGTCGTGACACGTCCACACCCATGAGCACTAGACAGTCGTACGCAATAACATCGAGTCCACTTCCATTATCACCCAAGATGTGTCGTACAGTACACTGGTTGATGATGGCAGAAACCAGCAGAGCATCAGAATGGGGCATCATGACGCCTTCCAGGTCATCCTGGGAGAAGACTATGGGGTCTCCCGAGTGGCCTGAGGGGGAAAGTTCCCTTGGGGTACCGTCGCCTTAGTCCGCCGTGTTGATGGTCGTCATGTACCGACGCCTTCTACTCACGCTATCCCCCCCCCCCCCCCCCCGCGGCGGGCCCTCCAGAGATCATCATGATCTCCTTGCCGTTGGGCCGATTGTCGATCGAAGGAGGCGTCTTCTGTCATCTTTCGACGGGTTTGGCGAGGAACTTGTCGAGGAGTCCTCTGCGGACGAGATCCTTGATATAATCCTTCAAGTTGATGCAATCGGCGGTGTCGTGGCCATAGTCCCGATGGAAGTGACAATACTTCTTCTTATTCTGCGAGTTAGGATCCGACTTCATCCGCAATGGCCATTTGAGGAATGGCTCCTCGCGGATCTCCATCAAGATCTGGTCGGGCGGGGCGGTCAGGGGTGTATAATGGCAATACCCACCCCTTTCCTTCTCGGAGAGGTCGCGGTGGTCTCCGTCACGTCGCTCTCGCTTGCCCCCGCCCTCTCGTGGCTGGTCGGCGGCTCTCTTCCGATGGGGCTGGTCGGTCCCGGTCATGCGGCGTAGGGCCGCGGTGTAACGACCTGAGAATCTGATTACTGGGAAGGCCCGATAACCCGAGACTCGAACCACCGCCCACGAGCCAGGAGGGCTCGGAAGGGCTAAAAGTTGTGTGGAGGCACAAAGAAATAGGAAATAAAACAGGACAATTCAACAATTAACAGAAATAAATAAACAACTACAGCTACAACAGAGTCCAGTCCAACAGAAAGTACAGTCTAAAAAGTGAAAACGTACCACATGCCGAGTGAACACTCGGCCCGGCGAGCTGGCAACTCAGAGCCTCCGAACAGCACCCTCGAACCTCGAGGAAGAACCGCCACACCTGAAAAGTAGGGATGAGTCTCCAAATAGAGACTCAGCAGGGGTCCCACGGAACCCCAACCAGAAACAACGGCGGTAGCGGAAAGGAAAGCTACAACTACAGCAGGAATAGCGAACCGGTGGCTGGTCAAAACTCGGCACTACAGCTACTCCTACTGTACTAGTAAAACACACCCCGATCTCACGGTCGGGACTACCGAACCACACTAGTACCACTTACCGAAGTAAAAACTCACGGCAACCCCTCCGTAGAGGCATGTCTCCCAGGACACGGCCAACCTAGACACGTTGTCCAAGGTGCAACCCCGACCACCCGGTCGCGGACACCGCACCAACAAGATGCAACCTCGGTAAAGCTACTAGTACCAGTCCCATGGCACGAGAACCGACACACGCGCCACGGCGAGACAACCGAAACTCAACGGTCAACATGACCAAAACCCAAAGGCCAAAGTCACAGAGACTGACAGTCTGCCACTCCCGACTCGACAGGATTACCTCCCACTAGAAGCACAGTCGGTAGCGTCCCCTGACGTCTTACACCGCACCGCAGGTGAACTGCCCGACGTGGTAGATCCTACCAAAGGCATGAACACCACACAAGTAACCACAAACGAGTGACTAGCTGGGGTCACGCTCGTCGACGTGGGTCCAACCGCCCCCAACCACGTGTGCACACACAGACCGTGCGTCCCTGGTCTGGCCCTCTGACCGGTTTTCCCCTCAGCCGGACTCTGGCTGCAAAACATGGGGCCTGATGGAAATCGGTCCATAAACCGTCTCTAAGGGTAGCCTCTCCATCACTCCCTGGTGGGACCACACGCGTGTAAACATGCTACGACTAGTGGAGGGTCACTAAGGGAGTAGACTCTCAAGTCAACAGAAAACAACGCCCGAATCCGACGACGTACGGGGACCATCCCACGTAACAGCACCGTCGCACGGTGACCACAGTCGGAGAAGAAACGGGACTCGCAGTCCACGGCCACGCACACACCCTGCGCGAGAGTCGAGAAAACCCAAGTGACGCTAAGCCACTGGACTCTGGACAGTCCTCTAGATGCACTACACCCAACGGTCCTTGAGTCACAAGACTCAGGGTTAAGACCGTCGTACGCAACAGCACAAGGTTGTCAATCTAGTCCAATCTCTAGGTCTAAAACCACGGTAGCACGAGTACCGAGGCAGCTCACGACCCACCGAGACCATTCCCTCGGGAAGGGAGCTCAAGGGACTAAGGCCATACACACGGCCCACACGGAAAGCATAGAAGCATGATTCCCAAGGTAGCTCGCACACCGCCAAGCTACAGCCCAACTCAGGGAGAAGAGGGGATCCTCTAGCCCCAGACTGGACAACCGGGCTCGCAGCCCAAGGCCTCACACAGGACCCACTCGGGAATCGCTTTCTGGAGAAACCAACGACGCACGGGGACTCTCACCACACGCATGCCAACACACGGTGACACGAGTCGAGAACGCTACACCCCGGGACCACACCGTACCACGACACCTGACCCTGACGAAGTGCACAGCATCCGTCAGGCGACGGGTCGGCACGTGGATTGAGAACCACACACCCGGGACTCGAATCGATCAAAACAGAAACACCGGGTTAGACTGGCACATGGGCAGTTCATCCTGGGCCGCTCAAGGGACATGCGGCTGGGGAAGGGCCGCTCAAGGGATATACGGCCAGGAAGGGGCTGCACAAGTGCACTAATCGGACTAACCCAAAGAGCGGATAGGCGGTTAGGGCTGCACCGTGAAGTCCCGCAATCAATGACACCCAAGAGGGGGGTGAATTGGGTGATAACAAATTTTAGGAAAACCTTTACCGTTTTTACAAAATATGTGATAAACTATAATTAGCAAATGAAAACTAATTAACCAATTCTCTCAACCTTTCCGTTCATACACGACCATACAACGAAAACAATCAAACCACACAAATAACACACAATGCACAGCGGTTTTTAAGGTGGTTCGGATGCAACGACGGCAATCCTACATCCACCCCTCACCAAACCTGGTGAGGCTTCACTCGGGGATAAATCCCCAAACGGAGACGACCCTCCAACCACACACGCAGGACGACGCTTGCCCACACACACGGGGACGTGCCCCAAAACACACACACACACGGAGACGAAGTCTCCAACACGATCCAACAAGCGGATCAACAAGACACACACGCTACGATAAGTGCAGCACTCCACACACACAAACACTAAGATCTGGATAAATCCACACACACACATGCAGATCTAAGAAGACCTACGCACACACGAATCAAGTACGACACACACACACACGATCACGGATCCAACAACGATCCACACACAAACGAGTTTGCAGTTTATAAGAAACACAAATCTGAAACTATAAAGCACAAAACACAAACATGAATAAACCACAGTTTAGAAAGCTCCTGATTTAGGCTCCCCCTGACTGTGTGCTCTAGATGTTCGCGTTGATTCCTTCTTCACTTGAATAGCTTGAGACTCAGCTTGAATGGCCTTGTATTTGATGTAGATCTTCTTGCACGGAGTATTGTTCACGGCTACAGTACCCTTCCTTCTTCCTTGGACAAATCCATGTATCTTCTTGGTGCTTGTGAGCTTGTTCTCTTCCTTTGAGACTACTGACTTCAAATGGAGCTAGAGTACCTTCAGATGATGCTTGAATGGCTCCTTCTTCCTTGTAGCATCCTTCTTCTTCTTCCCTTGGATCACCTTGAGTTGATGAAGAGGTGTATGGATGTAGCTTTGAACCTTGATTGCTTCTACACCTTCTTAGAGGTAGATGGCTTCAGAAATACCTTGAATGGGTTGGAGATAGATGAAGAGTTTACTGCATGAGGTACTGTTCACGGAGCTACAGTACCTCTTCTTCCTCCTTGGACAGCCTCCCCTTTGGATGTCTTGGATAATTAGGGTTATGACTCTAATAGGATGTTTTATAACCCTTGGAAGGTCTATGGACAAGCCCTAGACCAGATCCACAAATTCTGGAGGGTTTGGTGGCTTTGGGATTAAACAATAGCAAGAGAAGATGCTTCTTTCGAGATAGACAAAAGTCAATTTTTTTGGCTTATCGGGGCTGGCGGTCGACCTACAGAGGCTGGCGGTCGACCGCTACTGAGAGAACTGCTGGCCGTTGGTTTCTGGGAATTCCGGTCGACCGCTACTGGGCTGGCAGTCGACCACCACTGTGAATCCCTGTAGGTGGTGAGCTGCTGGCAAGGGCGGTCGACCGCCCCTGAGCTGGCGGTCGACCGCCAGCTGGGCAGACCCCAGGTTTTCCCGGGTCGGTCTGTTAACCTCTTCAGCTCTGTCGCTTAAGTCCTTTAGCAGCCCGTTCATGTCACATGTTTTGGATTGTAGAGGAGCAGGGTGCTTATCCACATATTTGGTTCACCAGGTGACTGCCATGTGTTTGATCCTGCAAGCAAGATAGTCAAGGTTAATACCATGCTTGTTCCCGTTGAAGAGGTTATGAAATCTCTTGCCTCTTGTAAAACCAACATATGCAAACCAAGGATCAAGACCATGTAACCATTCTCATTTACCATCTCAACCATACATAAATAACAAGAGCATGAGCAATCAGCCACAAGTTTAGTTATCATCACTTAATCACACATTAAGTTTAGTTATCATCAAAACCATAACTCAACAATCTCCCCCTTTTTGATGATGACAGACTTATTGATGATGACAGACTTAATGATAAACTTATTAATGATGATACAACAGAGTGGATACAACAGAATGGCACATATATTTGTCTCCCCATGTCACACACAATCATCAATTTTTTGCTCCCTTTGACATAATCAAAAGGCGGGATAATGCAACTCTTTCTCCCACAATAGCAGTATCAAGCGAGCTGGAAGGAGCCAAATAAGGAAGAACAAGATTAACTCCCTTTGAAACAGCAATAGCCCATCATATCAAATCAGAAGAAGCAAGGGCAAATCATAGAAGAGCAAAGTAATATGATGCTAATCAGAAGAAACCAATTGGTGATTATCCTCACAAATCAATATGATACCATCCAAAGTAAATATAGTCAAGCATGTATTGATACCAATTGAAGGTGGTGATTGGCCTCAAGGATATGAACCAGTGGAGGAAGATGTGCACAGTATGAGGTGTTCAGTAGAAAAGCATTCAAAATCTAGATCCCATGGCTAATTTTCACAACAAACAAGAGCAGGAGGACATATCAAAAGGATTTTTATTGATTTCTAAATTTTTAAATTTTTATATTTTGGTTTGAAATGCAACATATGCAAGTGATGACATGTGGGGTGATTAAGAGCTATCAAACCAATACGTATATATACATGCAACACAGCTCCCCCGTACTTATATAAGAAGGGAATGGGTATAAGAAAGATGTAAGAGAGTCATGACAACTGGAATGTACATGTGTAGCACATGGGAAATTGTGTAATCATATAGAAGATTCATGCAATTGCTAAAGCATTCAATCAATTTTCTGAATCCATAATGAATCAAATTTCCAGATGTGTAAGTGAGTAACATGAAAAATGATAGTTACAATATGGATATTCAGGTTTTCAGATTAACACAATGAGACATTTTACAGACTGCACTTCAATTTGAGAACAGCGTATTGGAGGCTACGCTCTACCACAAAGAGTTTTCACCATCATTTTTCAACTCAACCATTCTCACAGATAGTCAGAATTTTCTAAGAGTGGTCAGGTTCAAATAATTCTTTTTTACGCGAGTAGACGCATGGAGCTCATGCCAGAATCCCTGGTTACTCAGAATATAGAACCATTTCACCTCATTATGAACAGAGATACTAGTCAACACTTTTCAGATATGAACCACATCACGTCTCAGGTGACATGTGCCCAGTTTACTCAGTGAGACCGAACATTACTCTATCTTTTATTTTCATTTCAGATTTTTTAACAAAGATAGGTAGGCAGCTTTTTCCTCAACTGTCTCTTCAACATACATGCAACAAGTTTAACATCTCGAGAGTGTTAAAAAGAAATTCATATATCCTTATCTTTAACACTCATTTTCACATTTTGTGCATGAAGTGTGCGAATTTGATTCAGCATGTATACCGAAAATATCATGAACTCATAACAGGGCAGCTCCCCCTAAATAGATGCGTTATGAAATAAGAACTCCCCCAGAGTGTACGGCATGAAACACTCCAATAATGACTCAAATGCAGCATTATTTATCAAAAAGACATAAGGCCATAGAAATGACAAGGATGGGGGTGGATAACATATAATTAGCAAGCAAGCATGTAGAGGGAATGTATGCAACATGCAATGTAAATATGCAGCTGATACCAAACAAATGGATACCAATTGAATGCAGCTAATGCATGAGTACTGATGCAATGCAACCTTTGATCATATAGTAGTGGAATGGAAATGTAATATGCTAAGATAAAATGCAATGTAGTGCAAAGCTTCTGATATCAAATGAATGAGCTAACTGCAGTTAATGCATGAATTCTAATGCAATGCAAAATTAACATGGGTGCAAAGTGTGAGTTTTTAGTTTTTCATTTGAGTGAACTAAATGCACCTAATGCATTGGATTCTGATGCATGCAACCTATAACTATATGAGAATGAAAGACATGATGCAAAAGTAAGATGAGAGCTTTGATTTTCAAGGCAGTGTGGCAAAATTCTCATTGAAATCATCTACATTCTATTCATGAATCATCAAATATTTTTCATGGCATGACCTTTATGAATAAGGGTGCATAAATGATTAAAATTAAGCAATGCAACTCAATTTTCAGAATTGTTCAAAATCAGATTTTTAAAGGTCATTCACAAGTGTTGAGATGAGAATTCATCTAAAAGGTAAATGTATGAATCATTTAATCACAAACATGTTTTTAAGTTACATAGCTCAGCTCAAGGATTCATTCACAAATCAACCAATCACAATTTTGAAGATCTCGTACGAGGCGGAGATTTTAGTCCGAAGACCCAGCTCAACGCATAGGGAATGCTTCCAAGTGGACATGATCCACTCTTCCACAGAAGCCATTTGATAGACTAGATATGCAATTCAATTCAAGTGTGATCATGCAATTCAAATTGAGACTATTCAATATGCAACCACTTCATACACATCTTTCAAGATTTTCAATTTTATTCAATCAATTGGGCACATTCATTACAACATGCCAGTAAATGACAATTCAAGTTTTTAGAATCAATACATGTCACTTGAGAGTGTCACCAAGTGACAAAGACGGCAATTGCATGAATTGACAAGGTTGAATTACCTTAGTTCAGAAGACAAGATTGGAAGCCTTCAATCACTAAAATCACCAACCTCACGAGGGTTGATATTTCAGCTTTTGCTTTCTTACCTTTGCCTTGAGAATCTATTTTCTTCCAAACCTTTCACCTGATTTGCCTTGGGTACTTACTTCAACATGTACAAGACTTTCACCACCTTGTACTTGAGTCGATCCTGAAAGTTGTTCTACACAAAGTAACCCATCTTCTTGTATCAACTTGAGAGGGTTCTCATCATTTTCATCCTTGCAAGGTATTCTTCTAGTTGATTCAAGCTTAGCCCATCATCATTTAGATTTTGGGAGTATAATATGCATCCAAAGACAGAAAGATTTGGTTTGTCAATTTTGATTCAATTTTATTAATAATGACATGACAAATAATTTTAACAACCAACACCCCTAGACAGCTCTAGATGCAATGCATGACTCATGTGTGAACCTAAATGTTAAGCCCATATGACGAATGTGATTGCTCCCCCTTAGTGTGTGCATAAATACAAGATGTTCAGTAACAATCCAATGTCATATGTAGCCTTTTAAGTAAATGACTCATAGTACTAGGCGGAGAACTTAGATCCAAAGATCACCTCACGCGTAGTGATAGTTACCAGACAGGCTTAACATGCCCTTCCACATGTCACTATTTGATATACTATGTAATCATGGATGACGAAGGTAGGAGGATTGTAATGCATTATGGCATGAATACACAATGTTCAACCTTTGCATAACAGAGTATGAAAGTGTATGCCAACTCAATATATATAGTGAAAATATGATCTGAAGAAACTTTAAGCTCTCCTACAACAAGATGCTATATGACAAGTGATATACACACAGATATGCAAACAACTATGGATGGAGTGCATGTACAGACATGTGCATTATCACAAGACTATTCAACACAATATGAATCAAACCATGACACAATTACTGAAGAGAGTGAGAGGGATATCACCTGAGTTTTTAAATTTTAGTTTTTGATTTTTCTTCCAACCTGACTTATGCCACTTGACCCGTGTGCCTTACCTTCTTGATGAAAATAAATTTCATGCTTTACATTCCCAAGGCACACCTGCAAAACAGATTTCTCATTTGGCCTTCTTAGGTGCCCAAATCTTTTTGGGTCCTTGTGGGTTAGCAGCAACATGGGCATGTGATTTCCAACTTTTGACAACATTAAAATCATCATTTTTCTTCAGAAAACAATCATGCTTAACATTCCCAGATTTGCCAAAGTGATGGTAGAAGTCACGTGGCATCATATTCTTCCTTCTCATGGGTTCTACTGATTTGTGTGTGTGAGCATGATGTGTTGAGTGGGAGTTCTTTCTCTTCAACAAGAACCAGCAATGTGAAGTCGTATGACCCCATTTACCACAATGATTACAATGCATGGAAGATTTTGTGGTGAAAGCTCTCTTTGCATTTTTCAAAACAGCTTGGTTTCTACATGCTCTCAAGTCATCATTCTTCATAGTGAAATAATCATGCATCAGGTGTCCAAATTTTCCACAGTAAAGACAAGACATGTTTCTTTTGTTGGATGCATGGGATTTTGCATGAAGGTTTTTAGCATGCACATTTTGAACGTTCACACTGTTTCTCAGATTGGCTTGAGTTCTTGGCACAATGGGTTGCTGGGAGTTAGATTTAGAGGTGCTGGGTGTACATGTGCTATGAACAAATGAAGTGTATAACTTACTTTCAAATTTTTTCTTGTTCACAGGATTAAACCCCAGCCCTTCTCTTTGAAAGTTCACTTTCATCCCCAATAATTTATCCAAATTTCCTTGACCATTCACAAATCTAGACAGTGAAGCATTCAAATCAAGGATTTCAGATTCAAGAGATACAACGTGCAATTCATAGGAAACCATCTTATTTTCACACGAATTGACTTGTTCATGTAAAGTAGAATTGATCATTTTATGACTTTCAATTTCTTGCAACAAAGCATGCACTTTTTCAGATTGATCAATATTCATAGATTTCCCTTTTTCAAAAGCAAGTAATCTTTCAGAAATGGTTCTATTCAATTCCTTCAGTTTCTTATTTTCTATTTCAAGATTTTTATCATGAACAAACTCATTTTGACCATTGTTCATAAGATTTACTCTCTCTCTCTCAGCTCTTTGTTTTCATTTCTCAAAAAAGAAATTTGATCTTTATGAATTTTAATGTCGAACACATGACCATCAATCAATTCCTTCAAAATGCAAGTATTTTTTATAAGAGAAATTACACTTATTTTGTTCGGCATCCTTTTTCAATTTTTTGTTTTTAGTTTTTAACTTCTTGTATTTTTCAGCAAGATCATCATATGCAATTAACAAATCTTCATAGCTAACTCCATCTTCATTATCAGAATCAGAATTTATCTTTGAGCTTGATTCAATTTGCTGATCACTTGTGCCTGCCATAAGACATTCGTCTTCATGCTCTTCCCGGACTTTGGTTAAGCCATCCAAAATATCCTTCGCGGATCTGCAATGGGAGACAAATGGAAAGTGATTAGAATTGACTGCAGCCGTAAATAACTTCAAGACTAAAGAATTTTGATCATGTTTAAACTTTTGATTTGCAGTCCAGACAGTTTTATCTTTAGGCAATTCATAAGGACCATGTGAGATAAGCTTCCATAGCTTAGGGTCGTATGAATTGACTAGACTACACATCCTTCCTAACCATACATCAAAATTACAACCATCAAACACCAGTGGAGAATTCAAAGTGTACATAATGGTAGTCATTGATCTGGATCACTCTAGATCGTTAGATCTATGAAATTAGAGCATTGGCTCTGATACCAATTGAAGTCCCACGATCAATGACACCCAAGAGGAGGGTGAATTGGGTGATAATAAATTTTACGAAAACTTTTATCTTTTTTACAAAATATGTGATAAACAATAATTAGCAAATGAAAACTAATTAACCAATTCTCTCAACCTTTCCGTTCATATACGACCATACAACGAAAACAATCAAACCACACAAATAACACACAATGCACAGCGGTTTTTAAGGTGGTTCGGATGCAACGACGGTAATCCTACGTCGACCCCTCACCAAACCCAGTGAGGCTTCACTCGGGGATAAATCCCCAAACGGAGACGACGCTACAACCACACACGCAGGACGACGCCTGCCCACACACACGGGGACGCGCCCCAAAACACACACACACGGAGACGAAGTCTCCAACACGATCCAACAAGCGGATCAACAAGACACACACACGCTGCGACAAGTGCAGCACTCCACAAACACAAACACTAAGATCTGGATAAATCCACACACACACACAGAGATCTAAGAAGACCTACGCACACACGAATCAAGTACGACACACACACACACGACCACGGATCTAACAACGATCCACACACACACAAGTTTGCAGTTTATAAGAAACACAAATCTGAAACAATGAAGCACAAAACACAAACATGAATAAATCACAGTTTAGATAGACAAAAGTCAATATTTTTGGCTTATCGGGGCTGGCGGTCGACCTGCAGAGGCTGGCGGTCGACCGCTACTGAGAGAACTGCTGGCCGTTGGTTTCTGGGAATTCCGATCGACCGCTACTGGGCTGGCGGTCGACCGCCATTGTGAATCCCTGTAGGCGGTGAGCTGTTGGCAGGGACGGTCGACAGCCCCTGAGCTGGCGGTCGACCGCCAGCTGGGCAGACCCCGGGTTTTCCCGGGTCGGTCCGTTAACCTCTTCAGCTCCGTCGCTTAAGTCCTTTAGCAGCCCGTTCATGTCACCTGTTTTGGATTGTAGAGAAGCAGGGTGCTTATCCACATGTTTGGTTCACCAGGTGACTGCCATGTGTTTGATCCTGCAAATAAGATAGTCAAGGTTAATATCATGCTTGTTCCTGTTGAAGAGGTTATGAAACCTCTTGCCTCTTGTAAAACCAACTTATGCAAACCAAGGATCAAGACTATGTAACCGTTCCCATTTGCCATCTCAACCATACATAAATAACAAGAGCATGAGCAATCAACCACAAGTTTAGTTATCATCACTTAATCACACATTAAGTTTAGTTATCATCAAAATCATAACTCAACACACCGTCCAATGGGATATGCGGCTAAGGGTCGCCCGCACAACCCAACCGACCTACTCCAGTGTCGGTCAAAACGGTTTTGACCAAACCGCACAACCCGACCGACACCCAACTATTGACCAAAGGTCAACGGGGACATGCGGTCAGCACCTGGCCGAACAAGCCCACAGGAAGAAAGACGGCTGAGGACCAGCCGCCCATGGGGAGACATGCGGACCTCGCCTGGCCGCACATCACATGTGTGGTCTATCATCCGACCGCACAACCCCAAAACCAGAACGAGAAGAACGGACCAAAGCCAGCTGCCGATATGATGGACGGGCCCTGGTTCGACCGCCCAACCATCACGGCGGGTAAACCCAGGGGGTCACCCGATCGCGGCCTTTCCACTCCCCGTTCGTGCCGAAACGAAGGGGATACAGCAACAACCACCCTGGTAATCACATGGACTCCGACCGGAGTCAAAACGAGGCACGAATCGGGAGAAACTGGCGATTCTACCGAAGTTGCTCAAAAAGGGTTTCCGGGCTTCCCGGAGCCCTACCAGTCCAACGGGACCACCAATCGAGACGAAATCAGGGGGAAAAGAATGCTCTCACCCCAAGGAATCCGTTGATAGTAACCAATCTGAAAACTGTCACCGTTTCCCGACCGACCCTACGAAACCTATAAAATCACGGTTTCGCTAGAACGGACCCAAACACAGTCGTTTCCACGCCGAACGAAGTGCAATGGTAGGGAAAACGGGTAGGACACAGTAGTGTTCCGTCACCCTACCTCCACCAAAGAAACCGCGCGCCGAAGCGACTAATCCACGTCGAAAACCACCCGGAACGCGAACGACGACATCTCGGAATCCACCGAGGGATCGCGCCCGCAACCGCCTCGATCCTCGCCCATCCTCACCCGCATCCTCGCCCGCGTCGCCTCCACCTCACCCCCGCCTCGCTCCGTCGGTCGCCGGAGAATAGAGGGAAGAAGGAGAGTGTCACGTCCCGAGCGCGGAAGCTTACCCGTGGCGCGACAGTTTTATATAGAACCAAAGCGAGCTAGCTATTCGATGGAATTCTTCATTTTGATAGTTAATAGGGTGCGCAAATAACTAAGATTTAACTTGAAATTAATACAAATAATCTGAGATGACAATTGTTACCACTAACCAAATGATAATTACACATATTTCTCGAGTCCGACTACTAGGCTTCAAGCCCTTATTACAGTTCTAATAAATTAGACTAATACAACTGACATCTGACATAACTGGATACAAATGACATAATTACTACACCACAATTAACAAGACAACATGATAACTCCATTTCTACACTCATCACTCAGACTCATTCCCTTCCGAGTTCTGGCTGATATCCGAACTACCTGAAAAGGTTAGAAAACAACTAGATGAGCGAATCGCTCAGTAGGATTTACATCTCAAGTTCTAACATGCTTTAAGTGAATTACCCATTTATTTAATGTAGGTAAACTATGCATGCAGACAGATAGATATCAAAGAATCGTAAAATCGATAGGAGTAGAAAGTGAGAGTATATAGATTGCATAATTTCAAGCATCAGTAGTAAGTGATAGCAAATGACATCAGGCCAGTGATAACTGAGAAGTAATAACTGGAATAGCAACATGTTAATCAAGCTAGCAATAGTAAGCAAGGTAGTTTCAAGCATTTATAACTGGAATTGGCTATTTATAATGCATTCAAGTAAACACTTTTACTCTTCTGCGGGTCTCAAGTCAATCAATCAAGTAATATCACGAGAATGAGTGGAATGCATAAAGTCTAGCAAGCAAGTACTCCGGTGCAATGCCAAACACTGTGGTCAATAAACTCCCATGGGCACAAGTACCTCCGGGTGCTCCTCCCAGGACCAGACCGGGCCCTATATGCACAGCATTGGTCGTGTTTGTCGACATCCACTCTCATTTATAGTCAATATGGAATTTCAAGGAGTGACCCGGTAGGATGTATATAAGGTGGATTATAGAATAGAATCCAAGGCGTATCGTTATGTAGGGACGAACTAGGAGTAAAACCCGTAACGTTCGATACATGCTAATGACAATAGGAGTTTGAGACTAACTTGCTGGTGTTGACACAAATGTCGATATTAGTTATATATATATTATTTTTATCCAATATGTATATGTATATATATATCCGATTATAGAATTCTGTCCAATATAATGGAGGGTATAGGTATGTATATCTTCTGTCCGATATACATATATGAGTTAGCCAAAATGGTGATTTATTATAATAATCAGAAATTAATTATGAAAATAAGTTTTTATGTTGAATATAGTTCTAACTTGTTAAAAATGATATTAACATGTTGAGAATGAGTTTCATATGTTACTTTACTGGTAAGGTGATAAAAATAAATTTTTTATGCTGGATTTAATTTTTACATGCTGAAAATTAATTATTAACATGCTAAAATTAATTATTAACATGCTAAAATTAATTAACTTACTGATATGATGATAATATAAGGTTGCCATGCTGATTACAGAAATTTTCTGATAACAACATAATTTTATCATGCAAAAATTTATTTTTCTACATTTATTTACTAATTATTTGATAGGAAAATAGAATTATCATGCTGAAAAATAGTTTTAATACATTGAAAATAACTATAACATGCCAAAAATAATTATAACATGCTGGAATAATTTTACCATACTGGAAGAAATGTTATCATGCTGGAAGTAATTTTCATGCATCAATTTACTACTTTATTTAATAGGAAAGTAAGTTTTATATGCACAAAAATAGCTTTAAATAGATTTTAACATGCTGAAAATAATTTTTATATCTCAGTATGTATAAAATAATTCTATCATATTGGAAGTCACTTTTAAAATGCTGGAAATAGTTTTAACATGTTGGAGATACTTTTTAGTATGTATAAACTAATGTGGTGAAAATTAGATTTTTACAAAAAAAAATAATTTCATTCTACAAATATGAATATATATATATTTATTTAAGGTGTCGGGTGTATATATGCACACTTGCATATGCAGGTGTTATATATATACTGTTAATAGAGGTAAAATGGAGGTTCATAAATTGTTCATACTTTATTTCACTTGTAAATAGGCTTTACGGTGTTTTTTCATTAAGTTCACTGCATGTGTCGACACTAGTGTCGACACTTCCTGTTCATTTTTCGTCTCTGTTGTACAGTTAATATTACAATGTTTTGTGTGTCGACACCGGTGTCAACACTGGTGTCGACACCTGTGTCGACACATGAGGTTCTTCTGCGGGTAATATGTTCACGTACGTATTGTGTGTCGACACCTGTGTCGACACATGAGTTGCTTATATGTTCACATATGTACTGTGTGTCGACACCTGTGTCGACACATGAGTTGCTTATATGATCACTGTGTGTCGACACATGTGTCAACACCGGTGTCAACACCGGTGTCGACACATGAGTTGCTTAACACTTAACGTGTCAACACCGACATCTGAGGTGTTGATGAAGTGTCGACATTTAACATGCTATTACATAAATATGGAAATGTCGACACATGATGTGTCATGGAAGTGTAACACTTGCTGTCATATATATATATGTAAGTGTGTGTCATGGAAGTGTCGACACATGTGTCATGGAAGTGTTGACATTTAACATGCTAAATGCTGTTAATAGATTAGTTAATAAAGCTAATACATGTTAATTATCTAGGACATGAGACTAATACTTGTTAATTGTCCCAGATTGAAGCTATTACATGCTAATTACCCTGGTTGTGAAACTAATTACTTTACTAATTTTACTACTTTTCTTAGATTAAAGCTAATACATGATAACTATGAGGCTAACACATGCTGTATAAACATGAAAGATCGCATGGAGATGAGCCTAAGACTAACTGCCTAGACTAATCATCCTAGATTAGCTACTAGTTTAGTTAAAAATTGAGAACACCTACCTCTCTGAGACGACAGCGTATAGATGGAAGAAAAAGGGCAGCTTTCTTCTGCAACGTCAGAGGAGGCTCCCCCTTCTCTGCAGCAAGTCTTCAGAAGAATGAAGGGAGTCTCAGTATAGGGAGTATTATAGCGTTGGAGGGGGACAAGATCCTACATAATTCGCATCTCAGTGCGATGCCAGCTCAAACGTCCAGCTCAAACCTACTATTCATGTATGAGAAGAACAAATGCCAACGAAGGTTTGTATGTAAGCTAAATTATAGGGCCAAATTATAGGGGCCCTGTGGCCCCGTGTTGGTGCAACTTTTGCTAGCCTATAGCATATAATTATCTGGCATAAAAAGTAATGGTGGATGCTAGGATTTGAACCCTGGTCATTAGGTTAAAAGGCAAGTCACATAACCAACTACACTAGGAAGCCACTTGTTAAGTGAATACTCTTTACATATGATGGCTCCGTGTTCCAACTTCTTACTTAAGCTTCCCATAGAATTTATCTAATATTTTTTTTATTTGAAAAATATTATTAAAATAATTTTTTTATACGGGGTGCTACACCCTCCCCTACTTAAAAGAATTTGGTCCCTAAATTCAATTGTATAAGGGTAAATTCAACTACATAAGGATACTGTAGAAAGTATAAGATACTTGCCACCTAAAATAGTTCTGGGTATCTTCTCTTCATAGATTCCTCGGTCTCCCAAGTTGCTTCTTGCTCCGAGCATCGATTCCATTAGATTTTTACCATAGGGATCGTCTTGCTCCTTAGAACTCAGATTTCTTGGTCGAGAATCTTTACTGGCCTTTGCTCATAGGTGAGGTCCTTCTGTGTCACCAAGTCAGTGTGATCGATGACGTGGAGAGGATCGTGCACATACTTCTTCAGCATAGAAATATGGAATACATTGTGCACTTCCGATAGTTGAGGAGGTAAGGCAATGCGGTAAGCCACCTCGTCCACTCTTTCTAATACTTCAAATGGACCGATAAACCTTGGTGTAAGCTTGCCCTTAACACCGAATCTTCTAATACCTCGACCGGGAGATACCTTAAGAAATACATGGTCACCCACTTGAAATTCTAAATCTCTCCTTCTGTTATCAGCATAAGATTTTTACCTGCAATGAGCTACCTTGAGTCTCTCTCTAATAAGGTGTATTTTTTCAGTTGAATCTCTAACCATATCTGGGCCTAGAAGTTATCTTTCACCGACTTCATCCCAGCATATTGGAGATCGACAACTCCTGCCATAAAGTGCCTCGAAAGGTGCCATCTGGATACTGGCTTGGTAGCTGTTATTGTAGGTAAATTCGGCTAGGGGTAAGTGGTCATGTCAGCTTCCGCCGAAATCTATAATACATGCCCTTAACATATCTTCAACAACCTGATTTGTTCTTTCTGTCTGACCATCTGTCTGGGGATGAAAAGCAGTGCTAAAGTTGAGTTTCGTTCCCAGAGAATGTTGTAGACCCTTCCAAAAATGAGAAGTAAAGCGTGGGTCTCGATCAGATACTATAGACACAGGAATTCCATGCAATCTAGTAACCTCCTTGATATATAAGGCAGCAAGAACATCAATCGACCATCGACTCTTGATAGGTAAGAAATGAGCCGATTTAGTAAGGCGGTCGATGATTACCCATATTTCATCATGTCCGCCCCTAGACCTGGGCAAACCCATGATGAAGTCCATGCCGATGTCTTCCCATTTCCACTTGGGGATATCTAGTGGATGCAATCTTCCAGCGGGCTTCTGATGTTCCGCCTTCACCTGTTGGCATGTCAAGCATCTAGACACGAAGTCTGCTATCTCCCTTTTCATATTGGGCCACCAAAAGGTTCTTTTTATGTCTTGGTACATCTTAGTGGCTCCAGGGTGGATCGTATACCTCGATCGGTGAGCTTCTTCAAGAATCCTCTTCTTCAGCTCAGGACTGTCTGGTACACATGTCCGTTCATGGTATAATAATCTGCCATCGAGTGCCAACTTGAAACCAGATTTCTCGTCCAGCTTTTCTTTTATTTCCACTATGGTAGGATCTTCTTCTTGCAACCTCTTGATTTCAGCTAGCAAATCCGGATGTACACTTATGAGAGATAGAGTAATACACCTGTCATTCTCATCCATGCTTATATTGAGTTCAGAGAATTTTTCCAGCAGCTTCCATTCTTGAACCATACAGTTGGTTACTAGGGCTCTCGGCTTCCGACTAAGGGCATCTGCTACGGAATTACCCTTACCAGGATGATATTGTATAGTGAAGTCAAAATCCTTGAGATACTCAAGCCAACGCCTTTGTCGCATGTTCAGCTCCCTATGAGAGAATAGATATTTAAGACTTTTATGATCGGAGTATACGGTGAATTGCTCTCCATAGAGATAGTGCCTCCATATCTTTAAAGCCAATACCACTGCGGCTAGTTCCAAATCATGCACAGGGTAGTTTTCTTCATGCTTCTTTAATTGCCAGGAAGAGTATGCAATGACTCTTCCATTCTGCATCAATACACATCCGAGGCCAATACCAGATGCATCGGTATATACCTCGTACTTCTCTCCTTCAATTGGTAGAGATAAGACCGGAGCAGTAGTCAAGAGATCCTTCAAAGTTAGGAAACTCTTCTCACAGTCTTCACTCCATTCATAAGGTACTTCCTTGCGAGTTAATCTGGTAAGAGAGACAGCAATCTTGGAGAAGTCCTTAATAAAACGCCGGTAGTAACCAGCTAGACCCAAGAAGCTTCGAATCTCCGTTGCATTCGTTGGTCGTCCCCAATTTTGTACAGCTTCGACCTTCGCAGGGTCAACAGAAATTCCATTCTTTGATATGACATGGCCTAAGAAGGACACTTCTTCAAGCCAGAACTGGCATTTGCTGAATTTGGCATATAGCTTGTTGTCTCGCAATATCTGTAATGCCTTCTTGAGATGCACTTCATGATCTTCTTCAGTTTTTGAATAGATCAATATATCATCGATAAAGACCACAATCTATAGATGTTGTTCATTAACTGCATAAAAGCTGCGGGGGCATTTGTTAGTCCAAAAGGCATAACAGTAAATTCGTAATGCCCATACCTGCTTCGAAATGCAATTTTATATATGTCTACTTCTTTGATTCTCAATTGGTGGTAACCAGACCGAAGATCAATCTTGGAGAAATAGTTAGCTCCAGACAATTGGTCGAACAGCTCGTCAATTCTCGGCAGCGGGTACTTGTTCTTGATTGTAAGATGGTTCAACTGCCGGTAATCAATGCATAGCCTAAATGTTCCATCCTTCTTTTTAACAAAGAGCATGGGTGCTCCCCAGGGGGAAGTACTCGGCCTAATGAATCCCTTTTTCAGTAAATCCATTAGCTGCTCTTTTAGCTCCTTCAACTCGGCGGGAGACATTCTATAGGGTGCCTTAGACACAGGACCAGCACTAGGAATAATGTCGATAGTGAACGACACTTCCCTCTCCGGGGGTAAACCTGGTAATTCTTCAGGAAAAACATATGAAAAGTCCCGAATTACACGGATGTCTTCAATTTCAGTCTTCTCGACTTCCATGGCAGTCACAAAAGCTATGAAAGCCACATATCCTTTATTCACAAGTTTGCTAGCTCGAAGAGCTGAGATGAGAGGGGATTTATTCCGAGGGCTAATATAAACTAACTCGGAATAATATGCAAAAGTTATCTTGCCATGCCGGCAGTCTACCGTTGCTTGGTAGGTGGATAACCAGTCAGCTCCTAATATGACATCATAATGCTCCATATCAAGGCATATCAGGTCGACTGGCAGATTGTTACCTTGGACCATAACCTCACAACTTGGGTAGTGATGCATGATATCAGACTTGTTTCCAAGAGGTGTAGATATTACTAAATCTAACCATTCATGTTCTTTAGAAAATGAGGCAGTAAATCTCTTGGAAACAAATGAATGAGTTGCTCCAGTATCAAATAGAACTTTTGCATGTTTAAAGCAAACAGTTAGTGTACCTTCCACGATTCCTCCTTCCATGGGTTTCGTCCCTTGAAGAGCTTGGAGACGGCCTTGTTTCTTTACCAGACGCTTCTCGTCTTTGTTGGCTTGTTCCTTCATCAAGGGGCAGTCGGGGATTCGATGCTCTCGACTCCCACATCGGAGACATGCTCCCAGTTTCCTCCAGCATTCCTCAGTCTTATGACCAGCCTTGTCACAATACTTGCAAATTTCCTTGGAAGGTGTGATGGCGGAGGAAGGTTTATTGTTGATTGTAGAGAAGGGCTTGTTGCTTTTCTGGAACCTCTTCTCTTTGGAAAATTCTCCTCCATTTAAGAATCGCTTCTTACCAAATGGTGGTTTGAAGTTTCCCATACTAGGGACGGGTTCCTTCTTGTCCCTGCCTCGAATCCTTTCAGAGAATTCAGTGGCATCTTCCAACAATTGAGCACGCCGAACCATTTCCGAATAGACTTGGATGTCCATTGGCGCAAGTTGTGTAATATATTGGGGCCGTAGCCCGTTGAGGAATCTCCTTGCTTTCATCTTTTCCGTACACACCAAGTGGGGTGCATAACGGGAAAGTCTTGAGAATTGGGCCTCATATTCGGCCACCTTCAGGCTCCGTTTCTTTAACGCGGCAAATTCCGTGGCCTTCTTCTCTTGAACACGGTCAGAAAAATACTTGTTGTTGTAGTGTTCAACAAACTCCGCCCAGGTGACATGGTTGTCGGGTAGTGTTGCTTCTATGGATTCCCACCAGCATCGAGCATCCCGTTCTAGTTGGAACGTAGCCAATAGAACCTTCTCTGTATCCGTGCATTGCATTACACGGAAGATCCTCTCAATTTCCTTCAGCCAATTCTCGGCATCATCGGGGTCCACCGAACCCGTGAATCTTGGTGGGTTCATGTTACGATAATCCCGGTGAAGGTCACTAGCTCCACGGTGAGCACCGCCAACACTGCCTTGCGCCACTTGCTGTAGCGCCTGCGTAAGTCCCTGCACAGTGCGCTGCATCTCGCGCCATTGTGCTCTTTCAGCGGCCATAATCCTACAAAAGAATTCAGGTGTAATAAATATTGGGTTTCGTTATTATGGAGTCAATTGTCATTGTTAAACTTAACCCTTGACTTTACCCATCTCACCAGGTAAGATCTAAACCTATCCATAGATAATTCTATTAGACATTTATATCTTTGGACTCAGGTTTTTACCTAGGAAATTAAAATCCTAGGCTCTGATACCAAGAAAGTTGTCACGTCCCGAGCGCGGAAGCTTACCCGTGGCGCGACAGTTTTATATAGAACCAAAGCGAGCTAGCTATTCGATGGAATTCTTCATTTTGATAGTTAATAGGGTGCGCAAATAACTAAGATTTAACTTGAAATTAATACAAATAATCCGAGATGACAATTGTTACCACTAACCAAATGATAATTACACATATTTCTCGAGTCCGACTACTAGGCTTCAAGCCCTTATTACAGTTCTAATAAATTAGACTAATACAACTGACATCTGACATAACTGGATACAAATGACATAATTACTACACCACAATTAACAAGACAACATGATAACTCCATTTCTACACTCATCACTCAGACTCATTCCCTTCCGAGTTCTGGCTGATATCCGAACTACCTGAAAAGGTTAGAAAATAACTAGATGAGCGAATCGCTCAGTAGGATTTACATCTCAAGTTCTAACATGCTTTAAATGAATTACCCATTTATTTAATGTAGGTAAACTATGCATGCAGACAGATAGATATCAAAGAATCATAAAATCGATAGGAGTAGAAAGTGAGAGTATATAGATTGCACAATTTCAAGCATCAGTAGCAAGTGATAGCAAATGACATCAGGCCAGTGATAACTGAGAAGTAATAATTGGAATAGCAACATGTTAATCAAGCTAGCAATAGTAAGCAAAGTAGTTTCAAACATGTATAACTGGAATTGGCTATTTATAATGCATTGAAGTAAACACTTTTACCCTTCTGCGGGTCTCAAGTCAATCAATTAAGTAATATCACGAGAATGAGTGGAATGCATAAAGTCTAGCAAGCAAGTACTCCGGTGCAATGCCAAACACCGTGGTCAATAAACTCCCATGGGCACAAGTACCTTCGGGTGATCCTCCCAGGACCAGACCGAGCCCTATATGCACAGCATTGGTCGTGTTTGTCGACATCCACTCTCATTTATAGTCAATATGGAATTTCAAGGATTGACCCGGTAGGATGTATATAAGGTGGATTATAGAATAGAATCCAAGGCGTATCGTTATATAGGGACGAACTAGGAGTAAAACCCGTAACATTCGATACATGCTAATGACAATAGGAGTTTGAGACTAACTTGCTGGTGTTGACACAAATGTCGATATTGGTTATATATATATATATTATTTTTATCCAATATGTATATGTATATATATATCCGATTATAGAATTTTGTCCAATATAATGGAGGTTATAGGTATGTATATCTTCTGTCCGATATACATATATGAGTTAGCCAAAATGGTGATTTATTATAATAATCAGAAATTAATTATGAAAATAAGTTTTTATGTTGAATATAGTTCTAACTTGTTAAAAATGATATTAACATGTTGAGAATGAGTTTCATATGTTACTTTACTGGTAAGGTGATAAAAATAAATTTTTCATGCTGGATTTAATTTTTACATGCTAAAAATTAATTATTAACATGCTAAAATTAATTATTAACATACTAAAATTAATTAACTTACTGATAGGATGATAATATAAGGTTGCCATGCTGATTACAGAAATTTTCTGATAACAACATAATTTTATCATTCAAAAATTTATTTTTCTACATTTATTTGCTAATTATTTGATAAGAAAATAGAATTATCATGCTGAAAAATAGTTTTAATACATTGAAAATAACTATAACATGCCAAAAATAATTATAACATGCTTGAATAATTTTACCATACTGGAAGAAATGTTATCATGCTGGAAGTAATTTTCATGCATCAATTTACTACTTTATTTAATAGGAAAGTAAGTTTTATATGCACAAAAATAGCTTTAAATAGATTTTAACGTGCTGAAAATAATTTTTATATCTTAGTATGTATAAAATAATTCTATCATATTGGAAGTCACTTTTAAAATGCTGGAAATAGTTTTAACATGTTGGAGATAATTGTTAGTATGTATAAACTAATGTGGTGAAAATTAGATTTTTACAAAAAAAATAATTTCATTCTACAAATATATATATTTATTTATTTAAGGTGTCGGGTGTATATATGCACACTTGCATATGCAGGTGTTATATATATATTGTTAATAGAGATAAAATGGAGGTTCATAAATTGTTCATACTTTATTTCACTTGTAAATAGGCTTTACGGTGTTTTTCATTAAGTTCACTGCATGTGTCAACACTAGTGTCGACACTTCCTGTTCATTTTTCGTCTCTGTTGTACAGTTAATATTACAATGTTTTGTGTGTCAACACATGAGGTTCTTCTGCGGGTAATATGTTCACGTACGTATTGTGTGTCGACACCTGTGTCAACACCGGTGTCAACACCGGTGTCGACACATGAGTTGCTTATATGTTCACATATGTACTATGTGTCGACACCTGTGTCAACACCGGTGTCAACACCGGTGTCGACACATGAGTTGCTTATATGATCACTGTGTGTCGACACATGTGTCGACACTGGTGTCGACACCTGTGTCGACACATGAGTTGCTTAACACTTAACATGTCAACACCGACATCTGAGGTGTTGATGAAGTGTCGACATTTAACATGCTATTACATAAATATGGAAATTTCGACACATGATGTGTCATGGAAGTGTAACACTTGCTGTCATATATATATATGTAAGTGTGTGTCATGGAAGTGTCGACACATGTGTCATGGAAGTGTTGACATTTAACATGCTAAATGCTGTTAATAGATTAGTTAATAAAGCTAACACATGTTAATTATCTAGGACATGTGACTAATACTTGTTAATTGTCCCAGATTGAAGCTATTGCATGCTAATTACCCTGGTTGTGAAACTAATTACTTTACTAATTTTACTACTTTTCTTAGATTAAAGCTAATACATGATAACTATGAGGCTAACACATGCTGTATAGACGTGAAAGATCGCATGGAGATGAGCCTAAGACTAACTGCCTAGACTAATCATCCTAGATTAGCTAGTAGTTTAGTTAAAAATTGAGAACACCTACCTCTCTGAGACGACAGCGTATAGATGGAAGAAAAAGGGCAGCTTTCTTCTGCAACGTCAGAGGAGGCTCCCCCTTCTCTGCAGCAAGTCTTCGGAAGAATGAAGGGAGTCTCAGTATAGGGAGTATTATAGCGTTGGAGGGGGGCAAGATCCTACATAATTCGCATCTCAGTGCGATGCCAGCTCAAACGTCTAGCTCAAACCTACTATTCATGTATGAGAAGGACAAATGCCAACGAAGGTTTGTATGTAAGCTAAATTATAGGGCCAAATTATAAGGGCCCTGTGGCCCCGTGTCGGTGCAAGTTTTGCTAGCCTATAGCATATAATTATCTGGCATAAAAAGTAATGGTGAATGCTAGGATTTGAACCCTGGTCATTGGGTTGAAAGACAAGTCACATAACCAACTACACTAGGAAGCCACTTGTTAAGTGAATACTCCTTACATATGATAGCTCCATGTTCCAACTTCTTACTTAAGTTTCCCATAGAATTTATCTAATATTTTTTTTATTTGATAAATATTATTAAAAAAATTTATACGGGGTGCTACAGAGAGCGTGAGAGAAGAGAGAGGGAAGGAGGGTGAGAAATGAGAGGGGAGAGAGAGAAAGGGGGTTTATATAGGAAAATCCAGAAATTACGAAAAATATCAAAAAATAGAAAATCACGTTTCCGTGATCCTCGGAACGCACCGATCGCAACGGTACAACTCTCGCCTAGGTGAATGACCCGGTTCACCCGCAACGAGGTTCCGAATGAATTACCGAAACACACACCGGGAATCGGAAAACACACGCGAAGAAGCCGCGGAACGCACTCCGGCCTCCGAAACAGCTCCGGATCGCGCCGATCCGAACACGAAAGATGTTCGAAACATCATTTCGAACACAACAGAGTTAGATACACCGGAAACGTAGATCCGAGACCCAAGAAGAAGGATCTGAAAAATCCGGGGCATTACAGCCCTCCCCTTTTAAAGGAATTTCGTCCTCGAAATTCAGGACGAGCATAGGAACAGGGGAAGAACGCCGTAACCCACTGACAACGCCGTCCGAGCCCCAGCACAGAAAACCTTGATTCATACGAAAATACCGATCCTGAGGGACACAGCCAGACTTACAATCACGAACAACACCTCGCTCCGTGCGTCGCACACACCGGCAATCAGAGCAGGCATATACCAAAGGACACAGTCCGGCATCACCTCAGACACCACGAAAACCAATCATGGCACCGATGCTACCATCTCGCTCACCGAGGAGACACGACCCTCGCGCGAGAGACAGCCACAGATGCAACCCATGGTCTGCAGACGACCCAGACGCCAGTTTCGCAAACCCGCCGACTGGTCTCACGCCCGACACAAAGGAACAGCCAAAACTGAGCTCCCACCAGCTCACGCAGCCATCTCAACAGACCGCAACCAGAACAACGGCTCAGCGCCAAGAAACACCACACACATGGCAAGCTGAAAGCCAAACATAACACTATGCCAACTCTATCAGAGGATAAACTTTGACAAAGCCCAGATCCCGTCCAGAAAGGCATATCCCAAAAATGACCACCAAAGGTCTCGCTGGCACACGGCTCTCGCCACGCTTGAGCCCCAACAACCAGCATCTTCTGTCTGTGAAAGACCACGTGCCGACGATCACCAACTGCTTGCTCAGGTTCTTCCTTCTTTCCTGGTCCTCCACCGGGTCCGAAGGAAACATTCCAAACCTCGGCAAGCCATCCATCGACTCCCACACAGACCGATGCCACATCTCAAGCCACACTCCCCTCGGACACCGCCTCCGAACTCAATCATCGCACCAACTCGACCTTCTCTGGGGAGCATGATGAAATCGAATGACAGATCCTGGCGTCTTCAGTCATCACCTCACTCGACTCAGACTCACAGGGGAACCATCCCATGCTGGTCACCAAACCAGGGATAACCATTGCGACACCAACGTCCCGTCAAGGACCACCAATCCGACGCCAATCTCGCAAAAAGGCCTCTGCCCACAGGCGTCACTCTTCCGTCTGGTCTCATCAAATTACTCAACTTCCGTCAGGCAACATCCTTAACAACCCTATCCGGGCCCAACACCGACGCCTGACATGGCTTCCACCACAAGAACAGGGTACTCATGCGGCGCACTAGCCAGCACATTCCCCAACACTCCATCCTGCCAGTGCCAAGAACCATAATACCTCAAGCAAAGGCACGGCAACAACACATTTCACACAAAGGAACCAATCCTCCAATGCTCAACGCAAACTCAAGAATCCGCCCATAGCAACCAACGCCACGATCCTGAACCAGTGGGTCACAAGCCCACCATGCTTCCGCTGTGCACTCTGATCCACGCGCACACAGCCACAAATTCTCAGAAACATCACCCAACAAGCACTCGTCCTTTCGGAAAAGTGCCAGCACCCTTACACGACAAGGGAAAGGGCACAACTTCTCATAGGCAACCACCTTGCCAAGACAAGGGGCACGTCTCGCACGGACTTCATGGCACACAAGGTCAACCAATCTGAACACGCAATGCAAGACGACGAACCTTAGCCCAACACAATCTCTCCAACCAAAGGAGAAACCAAACGCACTTCCGACCAACAGAAGGACTCCACACTCGACCTGACCTCGAACATCATGCACGCTGGAAACAGCACCATCCAGCACCAAGGAAAACCATTGCTTCCATCAGGTCAGCGCCTCCGACACACTCGGCGAGTGTCACGTCGGACCACAATCACAGCATCTCTCAATGCACCACCACTGAAATTCCTCAAACTGCAGCGCACCGCACCAAGAGCCGCAACATGAGCCATAACGATAACCGCTAACGCTCATCCTCGAGTCCCAAACTCACCGTGGAGCCTTCACATCTCAAGCCAACTCCAGGGCGAACACAACCCATCCACTGACAGAAGCACAGGAGCAAAGACTTACCGGGACATCTATGCCAAATCCTGCCTCAAAATTCGCAGAACAATCGGGACCGACACGTCATTTCTGACGCCATAGAGTGCGACAAGAACATCAGGCTTGACGAAACAGTAGCTCACCGAGAAGATATTCCGCTCACCCGAGCACACCTCCCGACCAGAACACCTCAGGAGCTGGACAACCTCAAGCCGGAGTGGCCAAAAACAGACAGCAACTCCCTCGAAGCACGCTCACGGTCACTTAACAACGAACAATCCTCTCCAGCCACCTGACCACGTTGCAGGTTCCTCGAACGGAGCACCGCGAGCTCACGCCTACCAGTAACCTCTACCCAACGCAGCACAACCAGGGCCACCACCGATGAGGGAGAAGGCTCTCGACCTCGATCCTTAGACCCCATGCTGGCACGAAAGCCGCGGACAACAACCACCTTCACAGCACCACGCAGCGCACTCAAGCTCTCAAGCGAGAAACTAGGCGAAAAGCGAACACAAAACCGTATGCCAGCTACCGACTGTACTGGACCTTATGGACTCTAATCACTGCAATATTTTGAATTCCTATGTACGTCCACAACCTCCGCTCTGATACCAGCTGTAACGACCCGAGAATCCGATTATCGGGAAGGCCCGATAACCCGAGACTCGAACCGCCGCCCACGAGCCGGGAGGGCTCGGAAGGGCTAAAAGGAGTGTGGAGGCACAAAGAAATAGAAAATAAAGCAGGATAATTCAACAATTAACAGAAATAAATAAACAAATACAGCTACAACAGAGTCCAGTCCAACAGAAAGTACAGTCTAAAGTAGTGAAAGTGTACCACATGCCGAGTGAACACTCGACCCGGCGAGCTGGTAACTGACAGCCTCCGAACAGCACCCTCGAACCTCGAGGAAGAACCGCCACACCTGAAAAGCAGGGATGAGTCTCCAAACAGAGACTCAGCAGGGGTCCCGCGGAACCCCAACAGGAAATAACAGCGGTAGCAGAAAGGAAAGCTACAACTACAGCAGGAACAGCGAACCGGTGGCTGGTCAAAACTCGGCACTACAACTACTCCTACTGTACCAGTAAAACACACCCCAATCTCATGGTCAGGACTACCGAACCACACCAGTACCACTTACCGAAGTAAAAACCCACGGCAACCCCGCCGTAGAGGCTTGTCTCCCAGGACACGGCCAACCTGGACACGCTGTCCAAGGTGCAACCCCGACCACCCGGTCGCGGACACCGCACCAACAAGACGCAACCTCGGTAAAGCTACTAGTACCAGTCCCATGGCACGAGAACCGACACACGTGCCACGGCGGGACAACCGAAACTCAACGGTCAACAAGACCAAAACCCAAAGGTCAAAGTCACAGAGACTGACAGTCTGCCACTCCCGACTCGACAGGAGTACCCCCTACTAGAAGCACAGTCGGTAGCGTCCCCTAACGTCTTACACCGCACCGCAGGTGAACTGCCTGACGTGGTAGCTCCTACCAAAGGCACGAACACCGCACAAGTAACCACAAACGAGTGACTAGTTGGGGTCACGCCCGTCGACGTGGGTCTAATCGCCCCCAACCACGTGTGTACACACAGACCGTGCGTCCCAGGTCTGGCCCTCTGACCGATTTTCCCCTCAGTTGGACTCTAGCTGCAAAACGTGGGGCCCGACGGAAATCGGTCCACAAACCGTCTCTAAGGGAAGCCTCTCCACCACTCCCTGGTGGGACCACACGCGTGTAAGCAGGCTACGACTAGTGGAGGGTCACTAAGGGAGTAGACTCTCAAGTCAACAGAAAACAACGCCCGAATCCGACGACGTACGGGGACCATCCTACGTACTAGCACCGTCGCAAGGTGACCACAGTCGGAGAAGAAACGGGACTCACAGTCCATGGCCACGCACACACCCTGCGTGAGAGTCGAGAAAACCCAAGTGATGCTAAGCCACTGGACTCTGGACAGTCCTCTAGACGCACTACACCCCACGGTCCTTGAGTCACAAGACTCGGGGTCAAGACCGTCGTACGCAATAGCACAAGGCTGTCAATCTAGTCCAATCTCTAGGTCTAAAACCATGGTAGCACAAGTACCGAGGCAGCTCACGAGCCGCCGAGACCATTCCCTCGGGAAGGGAACTCAAGGGACTAAGGCCACACACACGGCCCACATGGAAAGCATAGAAGCATGATTCCCAAGGCAGCTCGCACACCGCCAAGCTGTAGCCCAACTCAGGGAGAAGAGGGGAGCCTCCAGCCCCAGACTGGACAACCGGGCTCGCAGCCCAAGGCCTCACACAGGACCCACTCAGGAATCGCTTTCCAGAGAAATCGATTACTCACGGGGACTCTCACCGCACGCACGCCAACACACGGTGACACGAGTCGAGAACGCTACACCCCGGGACCACACCGTACCACGACACTTGGCCCCGACGAAGTGCACAGCATCCGTCAGGCCACAGGTCAGCACGTTGATCGAGAACCATACACCCGGGACTCGAATCGATCAAAACGGAAACACCGGGTTAGACTGGCACATGGGCGGTTCATCCTGGGCCGCTCAAGGGACATGCGGCTGGGGAAGGGCCGCTCAAGGGATATATGGCCAGGAAGTGGCCACACAAGTGCACTAATCGAACTAACCCAAAGAGAGGATAGGGGGTTAGGGCTGCACCGCCCAAGGGGATATGCGGCTAAGGGTCACCCACACAACCCAACCGACCTACTCCAGTGTCGGTCAAAAAGGTTTTGACCAAACCACACAACCCGACCGACACCCAACTATTGACCAAAGGTCAATGGGGACATGCGGTCAGCACCTGGCCACACAAGCCCACGGGAAGACAGACGGCTGGGGACCAGCCGCCCATGGGGGGACATGCGGACCTCGCCTGGCCGCACATCACATGTGTGGTCTATCGTCCGACCGCACAACCCCAAAACCAGAATGAGAAGAATGGACCAAAGCCAGCCGCCCATATGATGGACGGGCCCTGGTTCGACCGCCCAACCATCACGGCGGGTAAACCCAGGGGGTCACCCGATCACGGCCTCTCCTCTCCCCGTTCGTGCCGAAACGAAGGGGATACAGCCACAACCACCCTGGCAATCACATGGACTCCGACCGCAGTCAAAACGACGCACGAATAGGGAGAAACGGGCGATTCTACCGAAGTTGCTCAAAAGGGTTTCCGGGCTTCCCGGAGCCCTACCGGTCCAACGGGACCACCAATCGAGATGAAATCAGGGGAAAAAGAACGCTCTCGCCCCAAGGAATCCGTTGACAGTAACCGATCTGAAAATCGTCGCCGTTTTTTGACCGACCCTACGAAACCTACAAAATCACAGTTTCACTAGAACGGACCCAAACATAGCCGTTTTTACGCCGAACGACGTGCAATGGCAGGAAAAACGGGCAGGACGTAGTAGTGTTCCGTCACCCTACCTCCACCGAAGAAACCGCGCGCCGAAGCGACTAATCCACGCCGAAAACTGCCCGGCACGCGAACGACGTCATCTCAGAATCCACCGAGGGATCGCGCCCGCAACCGCCTCGATCCTCGCCCATCCTCACCCGCGCCGCCTCCACCTCGCCCCTGCCTCGCTCCGTCGGCCGCCGGAGAAGAGAGGGAAGAAGGAGGGCGTGAGAGAAGAGAGAGGGTGATAAATGAGAGGGGAGAGAGAGAAAGGGGGTTTATATAGGAAAATTTGGAAATTCCAAAAAATACCGAAAAATAGAAAATCGCGTTTCCGCGATCCTCGGAACGCACCGATCGCAATGGTACCACTCTCGCCTAGGTGAACGACCCGGTTCACCCGCAACGAGGTTCCGAAGGAATTACCGAAACACACACCGGGAATCGGAAAACACACGCGAAAAAGCCGCGGAACGCACTTCGGCCTCTGAAACAGCTCCGGATCGCGCCGATCCGAACACGAAAGATGTTCGAAACATCATTTCGAACACAATGGAGTCAGATACAACGGAAACGCAGATCTGGGACCCGAGAAGAAGGATCTGAAAAATTCGAGACATTACACGCGGTGTTCTCCTCGCAGTGCGCGTGCTTCTGGCCCAGCGCAAGGAGGTATGGAAGGGTCGTTGGGGCTTTGACTCTGAGCGCGCGCCGGATGATGTGGTCCTGCGTCCCTTGGGTGAGTGCTGTAGTGGCGATGTCGATGTCGAGATGGGGGATACGGAGTGCCTCCACACGGAAGCAGGAGACGAAGTCCTGTAGCGCTTCTTCCTTCCCCTGCCTGAGAGCGAGCAGGGTTACAGCAGACTTGGCTACCTTTCGACTGCCTACAAAGTTCTCCTTGAATAGCTTTTTGAGCTGTTGGAAGGAGGAGATCATCCTGGTCTGCAAGGACTCGAACCATGCTCGGGCGTTCTCCCGGAGGGTCGTAACGAACGCTAAGCATTTCACGGTGTCGGAGGCCCAGTGGAACACCAGGTGGGACTCGAAACCATGCAGGTGGTCGGCCGGGTCGGTGGTGCCGTCGTAGGAGGCGAATGACGGCAGCTGAAGCTTCGGTGGGATGGGGGCTTCCATGATTTCCTTGGAGAAGGGAGCGTGGAAGTCCAGTCCGTCATCGATGAGGCCGCGATTCTTGGTGGCCAGGAGGACGTCGTCCAGGTACCGGAACTTATCCTCCATTTCGTCGAACCGTTGGAGCCGGCGGTCCATTTCCGGGTTGGAATGTAGTGGGCTACGTACCTTAGGCACAGGCACGTTGCGTGACCATCGGGTCCTTGTGACGGAGGCGTGGGATGCCTCCTGCATCTGCCGAAAGTTTTCTCCGGCCTGGCCTCCTTTGCCCTCCCGTCGCTCGGGTGGGGCGTACTGGGGCCTCTGGTCCTGGAGTTCTCGGCAGAATTCCGCCAGGGCTCGGACCTCCTGGCGGAGCTCGTCTAGGTCACATGGGGTGACCTCTTGTCGGGGGCGAGCGGAAAAAGCTTCCTGCGATCCCCGGCGAGAGTTGGGTTCCTGATGGGAACCTCGCCCTCGGTTGCTGGCGTTGCGGAGGCTTCCACGGGGTGCCATAGCTTTTTGCTCAGATTCCCACAGACGACGCCAAGAAGTGTAACGGCAGGAAAATGGTTCCTAGGCCACGTACCACCTTCTCTATTTATTTGTTGGGGAAGTCGTCTCGCGCCCGTGGAGCCCTGCACACACCAAGAAACTAGAAGGGCGTCAGAAGGAGTCCCGGGTGTTACCCCCGGGGACAACCCTTCGATGTTTAAGCCAGCAAGGGATTAATGAGCAATAGAGAGGAGCTAGGTGAGAGAGAAGTAGATGTCGTAGTAGATGATCCGAGAGGTATGTAGGTCCTCTGCACGCGTGCTCGCCGCTCCTAGTGGGCTCTCGGAGAGTGCTCGCTGGGTGCTAAGGCCGTGCAGGAGGAGGAGGCTTTCTGGTTGTAGCGGATGGCCTCTCTGTCGTAGTTGCTGGTTGGGTTGCTCTCTTCTCAGTAGGAAGCTCTAATGGCCAAAGTGCTCACTGTGTCTTCTCTTGCGTAGTAGTGTGGGGTTTAGTAGATGAATCTACCATGTCCTCTCTCTTCTGTCGATATCCCTTTTATATGGGTTGTCCTGGAGCGAGGGGCCTCATCCCTTGATAGGGAAGGGTCCGTTTAGTAGAGTAACGTTCCCCCGCTATGTTAGCGAGAGTTTCCCGTTGGAGGGCGATAGCCCCGGCGTCGGCTGGTCCCTGGGCGAGTCTTACGGCACTCATGGCGCGTGCTCGCCCGTTACGGGGTCAAGGCCGACATCGTGGGGGCAACGGTCGGTCATCGGAGTGTCCTCCGGCGAGAACTGCGCTTGGGCCGGCTTCATCGTACGTCGTGGATTCCGATGCTCTGTTGGACCGGTCCTCTTCTTATTGGATCGGGCAAGCATGTTCGCCCCTTACCTGGGCTTAGCTTGTCCAAACCTTAATGGGCCTTTCGTATTTGGGCCGTTTCTGGGTCGAACCATATTTACCCTCCTCAATAACAAAATAATAATAATAATAATAAAATACACGTCCATGCATGTGAACAAAAAAAAGGAGATCAAATAACCAAATAAAAAATATACGTAATAACAACAAATAAACAAAAAAAATACATCCATGCATGTGAATAAACAACAAAAATTAAATAACCTAAACAAAAAAAGAATATGATAGCGTCCACTTCGGAACCTCCGCTTTCTCGGGCTCGGCGTGAAATAAGGAATATCAATGTCGCCGCGCTATGTCGAATTTGGATCTCGGGAACCATCCCGACATAGCCATGATCCTACATTGCTTAGGCCAATAGCTTATCGAATCTGACCAGCTCTGATTGGGATTTAATCCCGCTCTCTTATCATACTTGACGCGTATTCGACAGACATTTGTACGGGTTTTGCATCCATCTTCGTCACGCTTTTAACACAGGCTTCCGTCTGAATACGAAATGGTTGGTAAGCGACCAACATGATTTAAACATTTTCACCCCATCGAGGGGCATTTTCACTCGATTCGTGAATTTCAATATCTCATTTCTTTAATATAAATTTCAGGCCATAAGGCCCATTTTCCTGGCAATCAATCAAGGGTTTTCCCCTCTCCGAGGGGATGTAATTAACGGCGTGGCGAATTTTTGTCCTGACACGATATCCATAATCGTCTGATCAATCAGATGGCGCGCACTTGTGGCTTCTTTGAAGCCCGAATAAATCGTCACTTATGTGACTGGCACGCTCACGCACTCAATAAACCGAATAAACGAATGAATGAACGAATAAATGAATAAAATAAAAGAGAACGTTCCAAAAGTGGGTCCACAGGTTATGAAAGGTACATTCTCGTTACATGATAATATATTCTCGTTATTGAAAGGTCATACTATAATCTTGCTTGATCATACTCTCATATTTACTTGAACTCTTATATCTCTATAGTTCCTATCTTGTTACTTGATGTTACTTTGGTTTTGTTCGCATGTTTTATCATACTTTCAATATTACCTTTTCCTATAGAGCAAAAATGTTAATTACTTTAACATTGCCATCATGTTGATATGAAGATACCTATTGGGCGAGTGCGCTCATTCCCTACTTTTTTAATCTTTTCAGGAAGTTCTAGTGGCTCGGAGTCGGAGTACTCAAGTGGTGATTCCGAGAGTGAATAAAGTACGAGAGAAGCCTAGATTGTCAATCTGAGTCTTATTGTAATTTAGTTATCTTCACTGTAATAGGCGGTGGAGTTGATCATGTCATGTAATTTTTCTTTTTCTTGAGTCTAGTTATGTCAAAGAAGAGTCAAGTGTCAGATGAAAACTTTGATCATTATTATTTAAGAAAGTGAAGGTTTTGTTTATGTCTTATGCATTCATTCCTTTGTGTGGATGTATGTTGTGCTCTTATTATCTTGCTAGCTTGAGACTTTATTTGCCGGCTGTTCACATTCCCGACTTAATTCCGCTGCATATCTCGAGATGTGACAATGGGGATAATTTTTTCTCATATTTTTATTTTTTAGAATTTTTAAATCCAAAATAGGTTTCTATTTAAACCCCCCCCCCACCTTCTTTCCCTCATCTCACTCTCTCATTCTCTCCCTCTCACCCTCTCGTTTCTCTCCCTCTCTCCCTCCAGCTCTCTGGCGGCCGACGGAGGACGCTGTGGGTGAAGCTGAAGACGGTGTGGTGACGAGTGGTGAGGACGGATGTGAGGAACGGGTGGCGGGGGTGCAGCATGGTGTGCTCACGTGTTCGGGGTTTGACATCGATAGAATGCGACGTTTTCTTGGCGATTCGACGTCCATAGCGCACAATTTCCTCATGAATGGTAGGGGATGGATCCTAACTTCTTCTCCGACATTTTCCCTTAATTTTGTAGTGATTTCGGTGAGAGAGAGGGGTTTATTACTTTTTTGGGGAAAATCTATGTTAAGGTCGAGAGCGCGAATCGATCGACTTTCATAGCAATTTTTAGTTTAAATCATGTTTCATGGATGACATTGCACTCGAGAATGATCTTCCCATATTTCTCGGGGGTTCTCGCTCACATTGGGGCAAGTTAGGCTTGGGGAATGACCCTCGAGACATTGTACTGGAAGGGGACCCTGAGTAGGAGGTGGCCAAATGGCCTGCCGCCTTGCCAAGTCTGGGCGGCTAGAGGTCTGGCCGCCTGGAGGGCTGGGCGGCCACTGATGTGGCCGGCCAGGGGCTCACTTGCTGGACGACCAAGCCCCTGGCCACCCACTCTATTGGGCAGCCAGGGTGATGGCCGCCCAGGCTTTAGGGGGTGGCGGCCACTGATGTGGCCGCCCAGGGCAATGTTTTCTAGGGTTGCTGGATGACCAGGGGCTCACTTGCTGGATGACCTAGTCCCTGGCCACCCACTCTGTTGGGCAGCTAGGGTGATGGCTGCCCAAGCTTTAAGGGTGACGGCCACTGATGTGGCTGCCCAGGGCAATGTTTGCTAGGCAGCTAGACCCCTTGCCGCCTAGGTTGCAGGGCGGCCAGAGAGCTGGCCGCCTTGGTCATTGAGTTGCGGCCACAGATTTGGCCGCCCAGGGGAGCAGGGCGACCTGTGGGTTGGCGGCCCAGGACTCAGTTTGCCCTTCGCCGATTTTATGAAATTTTGCATAATTAGTGATTCCAGCTCATGCCATATGCACCGTCAACCGATAGATTAGCCATCTAGTCAGAGGTTCTTGGGTTTTTGTGATATAAGCCATCTTGTGATACATTATATGTGTCTAATTGGACTAGTATGAACCAGTGGTACTCTGATGGTTTTCGCTTCTACAGTGAACTCTTACCTCGAATGACTCCCACTAGTTGTAGCCTTCTTTACGACACACAGGTGTCGACCCACCTAGGAGTGGTGGAGTGGCTGTCCCAATGAGACAGCTTTTAGGCTGGTTACCGTAGGCCCCCTTGCTTTTACAGCCTGAGTCGAGGCTAGGGGAAAAATCAGCTAGATGACCTAACTTAGATCAGTTGGTCTATGTGTGCACACGTGGTTGGGGGCGTCGAACATACGCTAACGAGTGCAACCCCAGCTAGTCCATGGTATGTGGTTACTTACTTACGGTGTCTTAGTTTTTGCATGGGACGAGTAGGGAGACATGCGGGTGTCAACCCACCTAGGAGTGGTGAAGTGGCTGTCCCGATAAGACGGCTTTTAGACTGGTTACCGTAGGGCCCCTTGCCTTTGCAGCCTGAGTCCGGGTTAGGGGAAAAACCAGCTAGAGGACCTGACTTAGAGAAGTTGGTCTGTGTGTGCACACGTGGTTGGAGGCGTCGGACACACACTGACGAGTGCGACCCCAGGTAGTCCTTGTTCTATGGTTACTTACTTACGGCGTCTCAGTTTCCGCCTAGGACGAGTAGGGAGACTGTTGGCCCAAATGGCGATGTACACGGACAAGAAGGGAGGTTGAATTGTCCCCCAAAATAAGATGGAAAGTTTTAACTTAAATTGCATTCTTAGAAGTACTATGAACAATTATCTAAATCATGTTGTTAATTAAAATAGAGATGAGACAAATTAAAACTAGATGAAAATTAATTCTCTCAAGCTCACCTAACTCTCATGATCGTGTTAAGCAATTGATTCTCTCATCCTCGCTAAGCCCACACGATCGAGATGCAAACATATATCAAACAAGCACACACCAAAATCAGGACACCGGGATTTTTAAGGTGGTTCGGCCGAGCATCTGTCCGCTTACGTCCACCCCTCACCAAACCCGGTGAGGCTTTCTCAACACGCTGCAAATGCAGCTAACACGGAGATTCCTCCCCACACACACGGTGTGACGACCCAGAGATCTGGGTACCGCTATACCGATACCAAGAACTGGGGAAGCCACCCAAGAGGCTGATGAGGCCCCCGAAGGGTTAGTAGGTTCGCTGAGGAGGCGCATAACGAATTGGAATCACACGCAAGTGCATATTAATTAAATTGAAAGTTAAAGATTTGAGCAGAAGCAATTTTCAAAATATCATAGTGATAAACAGTATGTACACTACTCCAGAGTCACAAACGTACAAGTCCACAACACAAAGGAAGTCCCAAAAGTACAACTACACGGGGCATACCCCGGTCAAAAGTACCCAAAAAGGATTATCGAACTAACGCTGGCACTCTACAAGTGATCCCCAAAAACGCGGGAACCACCGGCAACGGGAGGCTGCGGCTGCTCACCTGAAAGAAGAAGGAGTGAGTCACAGCCAGACTCAGTAG
The DNA here is from genome assembly GCA_022559845.1 of Amorphophallus konjac. Lineage (NCBI taxonomy): Eukaryota > Viridiplantae > Streptophyta > Magnoliopsida > Alismatales > Araceae > Amorphophallus > Amorphophallus konjac. Next base: position 93,811,116 of record CM040117.1, on the reverse strand, counting down.
GGGTCACGCGGATCCCTACCTCGCACAAACAAGCAGGCACACAAATATGAAGCAATTAGAGCATGCATTTAATGCAGTAAACATGCATTGGCATAAATAACACAAGTGTAGCAAAGCTGTAAAGCCTAACTAACAGTCAAAACAGCTAACCATGTGCCAATACAATTGTATGCATTAGCGTCTGAAGCTAAATCTACCAGTAGAAAGAATCCCAATTACTCCAGGTGACAAGAGACCGCAGAAGGTACCCACTAGAAAAATAGAGACCAGAAGCGTCCACTGACGGCTTACACTGCGTCCCAAGCAACTCGCAAGTCAGGCTGACAACAAGCGAGAGGCGCAACAGTACCGAACCAAGAATTAGTCAGAGTAACACTCGTCAGTGTCAGTCCAGGCCTCTGACCACGTGTGCACACACTGACTCCTACCTAGAGCCAGGCCTCTAGCTAGTTTCCCCCCCCCCCCCCCGTAGGATGCTACGGTGAAGAGCCGGGGGCCCACAGTGACTAGCTTACAAACCACTCAACGGGTACGCCCTTCCACCTTTGCCAGGTGGAGCGACACTGAAAGTCTCAGTGTTAAGTCTAGTGGTTCCATCACAAGGAAAGAGGAAGTACTCTACCGGGATCTAAAAGTGAGCCATTGTTTATAAAATAATTTAAACATAGCGGTCATGCAACATGAAATTCATTAGAAGATGAACCGACCATCTTTTGAATGCCAGAGGGTGTGACGGTCTAGCCTAGACCGTTACAGAGTGTGATGGTCTAGGATAGGTGCGTTACGCCACTGTAACGCGCCTATCGGGGGCCGTCAGGCTCACCCGAAGCAACTTCCTCACACACAGGGGACAGTAGTGCGTAACGCACCAGGGGCAGTGCGTTACATGACTGTAACGCACCCCCTTAGGTCCGTTAGAGGCACCCGAGGGCTATTTTACTGAAATACAGAAAGCACAGGGTGTAACGGTCCAGGGTAGGAGCGTCACAATTATGTAACGCACCATCCGAGGCCGTTACATCCACCCGAGGGATAATCCACACGCAGGTGTTCAGAGGAATGTAACGCACCTAGGCTGGTGCGTTACAACACCCTAACGGCCCTATCTAGGTCCGTTAGGTGGATCCATCACCCAGCTACCCAGAAGCTGTGACGCACCCGGATGGGGCCGTCACATTCACATAACGCACCGGGTCGGGTGCGTTACGCGTGTGACGGTCGCTGGGATGACCGTCACACGAGCTGGGTTGCGAGTATGTCCGTTTTGAAACCGGAACATCCCCCGATCGACCGAAATCGACGGGGCTCACGCTAACAACCTGTTCCCTGCTCATGCATGTAACCATACCATCAATTAAACACTAGAAAACATAAAAACAAAGCCCAAGGAGTGATTTTTCATGAAATTGAGCTAAATCACACTAACATGGGGATTTCGCCGGAAATGGAGAAAAGGGACGTGCATGGTGGTGCAAGTGGTGTCCAGGTGATCCTAGCCAGATAAGGGTTCCATCCCCCTACCTCATTCAAGCCGAAAGTGGACGACCGGCCGCATGCAAGGGCGAAACCTCCACGCTCCTCCTCGTCCCGTCCCGTCTCCTCGAGCCACGATCTGTGCCGAGGTGGGCGTCAACGCACTCCATTCGTCGCCACGAGTCCAACGGCGCCCTCCACGCCGCGATCCGTCGCCGTCTCGCCCGCTTGCCCAGGGAGAGAGAGAGAGAGATCGTGAGGGAGAGGGGGAGAGGAAATGGGGAGAGAGAGATCGAGAGGGGTGGAGAGGGGGAGGTGAGGTGGTGACGTGGGGAGGGGAGAAAAAGGGGGGTTGAAATATATTTTTTTTTGAAAAAAAACCACCTTTTGCAAAAAGACCCCCAAACTTCCAATATTACGCAAATGCCCAATAAAAACCATAAACACTATAACTTAATCCGAATAAATACCAGTAAATGGCCTAAAATCTGGAAAAAAAATAGCCGAAGTTCACGGAATAAAACCTAACCAGAACCGTCAAAGATTCGTTAAGGCACGGGCCTTACACACGGGGTAAAAACCCCAACACACATGCTACCGAAGCAGCACACACGCGGGGACGTGCCCCAACAACGCAGACACAACTTGGGGAATAAACCCCGCAATCTAGCTCACACGGAGAACGCAGTCTCCACACACACAATATTCTCGAGTTCTGAAATGAAGCAAGATATACAAGATATGGTCAAAACAAAGTATAAGCCAAGAATAACATCACAAATGGACAGATAAAAAATGTAGAGTTTTCCCCCTTTGGATCTCCAATGGCCAGTTGATCACGTTCCCTCAATCTTAGGTTGAAGGAAAGATGGACGGACATGATATCAGCGTCATCTTCTTCCTCTCTTCGATCCGCTACCCTTTTTTTTCTTCCATGAACCTCGGAGATGCCTTGATGCAGATCAAAACCCTTCCCACGTTCTCCTCTTCTCCTTCTTGGCCTTCTTCTCCTGCAAGATAGAAAGATAAGCTCAATAGAGTTCTCTATTCTCAAATTCAGAGTTCACGTGTATATAAATATAAGAGTGGCCAAAAGACCAATAAACCCATGCAAAACCCTTGCAAAATGTCTCTAATATGTCTATCATTAACCTAGGGGCAATGAGGTAAAATTTTAGTCCAATCGGAGGCCATTTGGATGGGTTTCGGTGGTTCACGGAAATCACGCGCATTTGGATGGGTTTCAGTGGTTCACGGAAATCACGCACAAAGGGCGAACTGCAAGGGGGTCGACCCTTTCTGGGAAGGGGGTTGACCCTTTCACAAAACTGGTTTTGTCTGGGCCAGCCAGATTGACGCTTTTCAGTTTGCAGTGTTGTTTAGGCCTATTTTGAGTACATGGGTCAACCCTTTCTGCAGGGGGGTCGACCCATTCGGCAGATCACACAAACAAACTCTATTTTTATGATTCAAAATGATGTAAACATGTAGCCCATTGATATTAAAACTTCAACTAAGAATTTTCATGCTTAAAACAAGTTAAATCAAGTGATTTGCATGAGAATCAAAGACCATGAAGAAACCATGAAGATAATGGATGAAAACACAAACTAAGCCCAGTTTTCCTCAATCCAAAAATCAAAATAAACTCACCATGCATTCACACAATATATGGGCATCATGAAACCAGATTTCACCATGGTTGATGTAAGAATCTTAAACAAGTATGAAACTTGAAAAACCAATGTAGAAAATGTATAAAGCACTCACACATCAAGAGAAGTGTCAACTCCATTGAATAAAAAGTATGTAACCCTTATTTCACCATGATTCACTTCAAATTAACTTTGTCAAAGTTTCAAGCTCAACACTCCATGTACAGATTGTAAAAAACCCATGAAGAATATGCATGATATACATTCATGTCTTTAGCAACTCACGAAGAATATGCATGAAAACCCAAAGTGTCTCAACCAAAAAATAACTTCATATGCCCATGCATTTGAACAACATGTATGACCATCAGAAACTCATGCAGAAAATGCATGAAGCATACATCTTAAAACCTTAATGAAGAAGGTGCATGAAAGTACATGTAGATCGATGCATATGTACAATGGGTCAACACACTACAGCTCTCTTACCCAAAATTCACCTAACTGAAGGTATGTGAATTGTAAAGTCTTACCAATGATTCTTTGAAGAATAGAAATAGAATTTACCACATATTCTGAATGGTGGACAACAAGATGACTTATTTATGCATTCTCTTGAGTTCCATATGATGTCCATCATGACATGTTCCTGCAATGCAAGATGATTAGCACACTAGCATTCAAATGAGCATTAAGTCATTACAAGATAACAAAACACCATCACCCAACTCATATGCATCCAAATCAAAGACTTCAACTCCATGAAACATCAATCTCCCTTTTAAGATAGTCACACTTTTCAATCTTCACAACCACATATCAATTCCATAGTTCTTAGTAAAAGTAATAGAGATGATCAAGCACATGTGAACAAGAAATACCAATCAACCATAAGTTCAAGTCGATTCCCAAGAAACAAGTCGACTTGTGACCCAGACAGAAATATGGAAGCATGACTACTTGTTCTCGAGAGTCTTGTTCCGATAGCATAGCTGGGTTCCTTCATTGACTGACTAAGGGTGTACTTGGTAGCTTAGATTGTAGCCCTTGGTATACTCCAGGAGGGTTACTCCGAGACATGTTATTGTGGTTCAACTTTCTATAGCTCAGCTTATGAGATTTCAATTTAGTGTGATTTATACTTAATACTCAAGGTACTCCATTGTTGCATGAGCTTTATGTAGTTGGTAGCTTAGTACAATTACTTAATGTTCATAGTATTGTTCTTTCTACCTTACTATTCATCCTGCTTTACTATACTTCCTACTTTATTATTTATTACTCTGTTTATTATGTTTTTGATTGTGGTGGGGATCTGTAGGACCCTTACTGAGCCAATGAGAGGAGGCTCACCCCTTTTCTTTTTAGGTTCGGTGTCCCTCCACGTCATCCGGAGGCCTTGTGCAGTGCCTACCGAGTCCTAGTGTCACCAGCCTCCGCCAGCCAGGGTATGCCCCAAGGCTTTATACTTTTCTTTTGTTGACTTGTACTCTTGGGACTTGTATATCTGGACTATAATCTGTGTAAAATTGTATAAAACTCTTTATAAATATAAACATTAATTCCTACATTTTAATTACTATGTTTATTTTAGATTCCTGCACACTCACGTGACACCAATTTGAACCCTTCCGAGTTTCATGGCTCGTGGGTAGCGAGTCGGGATTCGAGTTGTGCTGGTTACTTTTCGGTACCTAGATCGCGGGTCATGACACCAGCGTCCTTGGTCGGCCCATAAATTTTGAGGGCCGCGGCATTCAACTTGTCGTTATACTCTTGGGACGCCTGTAAGTGCTTGAGCACCTCCTCGGCCACCGTCGACGCCTCCGCTTTTGCCACAGTGACTGCGGCCTCCAATGCCACCATTTGCACCTCGACCACCTATGCCCGCACCTTCATCTAACACCAAGCTGCCTCCGCCATCCACTACTATGCTCGGAAGGCATCTCGATCCCGCTCGACGTCCGCCAATCTTCACCCCTGGGACTCTAGGAGGGACTGGAGTCTGGCATGCTCTCCCTCCAGCGCCTTTAGGTGAGTTGCCAGTGGCTCCTGCTCCTTCTTAGGTTCTCTGCCTCACAGAGATAGGCGCTCCATATACCGACCAGTCATGCCACCGAGGTCAGGTTCCTCGCTGATAGCATCAGCAACTTCATCCTACAGTCAGGTGCAAGGCCAGTCAGGATGTCCCTTGACCTCACCGCCTTGTCTATCAGTTCATAGGCCGACGCGTGAGGGACTATTGACTCGGTCGGGAGCTTGGTGCTGGTAGGAGCAGTCAGGATCAGTACCTCCAGGATCAGCGAAGGATGGGTCTTTGAAGGGCCGGTGCCTGGGTGCGGTGGTGAACCAAAAGGAGGTGGTGGAGGTGACGACATCCGAGCACTCGACGACCCGGCCAGAGGGATGGCTGCAGCCTTCTTCTTCTTAGACTGATAGCGTTGGTGATACAATGCCTCCACGGCTGCCAAATCAACCCCCTTGCACTTATCACCGGCCATCTCTGTCGACTCACTGGGGGCGTGCTGGGAGGTGGATGACGGACTGGCGCCTGCCCTCGGGGTGACCTCTAACCTGCCTGAGCTGGAAACAGTGATAGCGGTTGGAACTAGCGGTGGAGGTCGAAGACGTGAAAACCCCTCCCCTGCTTCCACCTGTAGGACGCAATACGGGAGGCGCACCGGATCTAAGATGGCCGCCGGCGAGTCGGTTGGGGTGGCGATGACTGTGACCTGCATCGCTGCGTGCTGAACATGGTTACCAAGACACAGGTCGGACAATCTCATCACGGCCGTCTCGAATTGTAGCTCCAGAGGCACTTGAGCACTTGCAGCGCAGTGAGTAGAAGAAGTCAAATTGCACCCAGAAGGAAATCATGCTGACAACGAATGCCGTACCATGTGGCAATGGGGGTGTTAGGTTTCGATCAAAGATGCAACGGAAGCATCAAAACCCTAGCAAGCAGATCGTTGCTGGCGATCAAAATTGAAAATCTAACGATCAAAAATCGTACGGGAAGAACTTTTCTATACCTTTGCGGGATTAATTAATTCCCAGATGTCCGAAGACGATCGAGTAGAGGTTCGTCAGGTTGCTAGCCGTTCAAGCGTCTGGCCTCTAGACGTATCCACATGAGCAGCGGGATCAGACGGATTCTCCTTCGCGATCTCCATGCGCCGACCGCTCCTCCGCACCACCATCCACCACCGGCAGGAGGAGGAGAGAGAGAGAGGGGCATGCCCAGGAGAGAGATAGGAGAGAGATAGGGCGACCAGGGGAGAGAACCCTAATGCTTGGCCAAGGTTTCTCTTCTCAGTGTATATTTATAGACTTCTGGCATTTTTCACAAAAACCAAGAAACTATCTATAATTTCCGTCCCAATCCATCTATCCACTACTCTATTGTGTGTGACCCTTTAGGCCAATTAATTATAATCCATTAACTCTTAATGGGATTAATGGGCTTTCCGACCACGAACGACACCAAGCAACACCTCGTGATCCCAAATGACTTTGGGAGAGATGCAGCCCACATTGAACCTTTCCATCATCAGATTCCACATAGTTATAGATCCTCATTCAAATAATGCTCCAATCAAAATTAGGGTATGGTCGTGCTATCAAACCCTAATGCATCTTTGTCTTATGGACCCTTGTACTCTTAAGTACGGTTCACTAGAAAACTCGTTTTCTCAGTGAACTCCCATACCTTGGCCAGGGATTTCTAAGTACATGTCCATAGAGCATTCTCTCTCTTAATCCATGCAGAGAGTGAATGATCTCTTGTAGTCCACTCAATTGTCTTCACATGAATCCCACTGAGTCCGAATAACCAACTATAAAGAACCACAAGGCTGAAGTTCATAAGTCAGTAATCAAACGCTCAATGGAGTCCAATGCAAGACCTCTTTGGTGACTCAGGTCTAAGATCCAACTATGCTACTGTGACACTAGAATCTCCTGATTGACAATCCGCATGGTTACCATTCAGGAATTCTAGGTCGGGTCAGTTCAGTGAACTCATTCCACTAATGAGCACCTGCACCTGTACCTTGATGTCACTACATCGATGGTTATGAGATCGACCACCCTCATCATATGAGAGAGTACCACGTGCACTGGTCTATCCGGATCTTCAATATCCCTTCTTGAAGATCCCACGACCAGGAACATTTAGAATATAAACCTCTGGATGACTGATCTCATTATCACAATCTCATCATGATCTAGTCAACATTACTCGTATTCAGGGACTTCATCACATTACAACACATACACCATAACGTGCTAGGAACGTAACGAAAAAATGGCATTACTATTATAATTGAATGAGATTATACAAGAAATGTTGCTATCACAACACTTATGATTGGTTTGTAGGGCATACATATCTAACATGGGGATCAACCCCAGTGTCCGGAGGAGTTCGAGGGTCAGCTTCACATCAGCGTCATGGAGGGGATGGCGGAGTAGCGCCTTAATCAAGTTCACCTCCTCCTGGGTCAGAACCAGCAGGGTATTGGCCGTATGGAACTGAGGGATGTCGAAAAAACCCCAATCACTCGCTCGGTCGGTGCCACTGACCTTGGTCAAGAAAACGAAGCACTTCGACTAGCGCTTGATGTTGGACACGGTGGAAGAAAAAGAGACGAAGGACCTCTTACTCTGGGCACGGAAGTAGTAGTAGGAGAGCTCGGTGCTAAGGCAGCACTGAGTACTATAGAACTGTCGGAAGAGCCAGATGGAGGGAGAGATGTCTGCATGGTTGTAGACATAGACGAAGGCATAGAGAATGCGCCAAGAGTTGGGCAAGATATCACCTGGCACCCTATTGTAAAAGTGAAGGACTGACTCAAAGAATGGAGGGATAAGGACGCGGAGTCCAGCTCGAAAGGCCTCTATGGAGATGCTAAGCCCTCTGGGAAAGTAACACCCCAAGAACTTTTCCTTAGTGGGGTAGTCGATGTCAACGTCAACGGGAATTTGAAAAGTCTCCCTAAGGCTATGGACTACCCAATATGTGACGTTGAAATAAGGACGACAGAGGCCGGACTGAGCGCCCGAGGTGCTGGCACTTCCACCACGCTTACTCTCCCCTTCTTCAGAGGACTCGGAACCAGAAGGGGTGACTCTTCTAAATGGCGCCATGAGTTCAGAAGAGAGCAAGAAGGAGAAAGGCCTCACCAAGACATTGAGCGAGCAGAAGGAATGCGATGAGCACTGGCGTTGGAGATGACGAATGTGCCTCTACGAGCACTCTCTGCCTTCCTTTTAATAGCTTCGGGAGGCAAAGCGTCTACTTTGGTCAGACAAATGGTTGAAAGGATGAAACCGCCACTGTTAGGATGCTCGGTGGGAAACCCAAGCGCCGCTCCGACACCTGTTGTGCTCATTTCTCTAGGTGCGAAATGACTGCGCCATGATGATGATGACGTCACCTGACAAGCCAAGGGACTACCTTGCACACCAAGAAATGTGGGAGGTAGCGGGCCTCCCCATGCCAGAAGAATGAGAAGGCTTGAGAAGATTCCGCTAGACATTCCCTCTCTACTGGCCTGACTCCTCTCGAGCTTTGAGCACGCTCAGTGCTCGGGAGTGGGGGGCTAGTAAGGAGGAGAATGTTCATCAGGCCCAATGCGGCTCAATATCATCAGGCCCGTTATGGCCCGGATCGGCCGAGCCTGTGACGGACCACCCCATTGGTCTCTACCCCATTCAATGCCATCCAGTTGAGGCCCAAGGAAGCTCCGCTAGCCCATGAGCGGAATTACTGCGCGTGTGGGTTCGGGACACCACAGAACTCGCCAACGGACGAACATTCCCACCGCCATCACAGGGCTATCCCCTGCATGGACCGAGTCACACCTACGTCGCCGAGATTCCAGCCACGAAGTCTCCCTTCTGGGAGCGGGCGAGCATGCAACGCGCAACCCCTACGATCAAGGAGATGTTACTCCATGATCTACGTCATTTCCCAACCAGCGAATGGCCAGCGCCATGGCAACCCATATAAATAGGTCCCCAACTGGACCCGAGAGGACACACATATACACCTACAGATATACTCACGTAAGGACACGCACATACAAGCAGACACTTGCATCCAAAGACAAACAGAGAAAGAGAGAGAGAGAGAGGCATTCTCGTGCTAGCAGAGCTATTCGCCAAGGAGGAGAGAGAGGCTCCTCCGTTTCTCTTTTTCTGGCTCTTCTCTTCCTCTAACTCTCTTTCCTTTTACTTTTTACACCTCTCTGACTTAAGCATCAGGGGTTATCCCCTAGTATCACTCCTAGAGCTCCTTCTGATGCCGTTTTCTCGTGATTACATATTTCCTCAAGTGACCGACTGCTCTCTCCTAATAAACAAATCTTAAGAGTGTGATACGAGCTAAGGGGAACACTTTTATGTCTCTACAAATATCAATTTATTAAGTCAAAAGAAAATGAGAAATATTAGCATACTAGTGGTGGAATGCCAGACATATTTTTCTCTATAAACTTAACATTTTCATAAAAATATTTTTTTGGAGCATCAAAATTAAGATCAGCTGACTAATCTTACATCGTACGTTTTAAATCCAGTGAAACAAGTTTAATATTTCATTAAATTAATTTATAACCTTATCTTCGTAAGGGCTCCTCTAAACTTAAAAACTTACTATAGATCAACTTTTGTAATACTTTAGTGATGAGTCGTCACGATTGCTAATTTTATCACAAATTTGCGCTTCCTATCTAATAAAATTATTATGAGAAAGGATAAGTTCATACCAATGACAAACACGTGTACACGTGTTGGATACTCGAAGCAGGGTTCGTCGACTCGTTGGGTCGTACTGGATCGAGATCTTCATGATCTGGTACGATACGGCCGAGTCACATTCGACTCGGCCCGACTCGGCCCTCTCTCTCCCTCTCCCCTACTCACCCTCTCCCCTCTCTCTCTCTCTCTCACACACTGTGACTAGGTCCGACTCGACCGATCTTAGAGATGATCCGCAGGGTATCAAGTTTTACCAGATACGGTACGGTACGTCCGAGTCAACCCGAGTCGGGCCGAGTCAACAAACCATGACTAGAAGGGGCCCCTACGAAATTTCTAGAAGGGAGTTTGGAGCCGACGAGCAGCCACGGATGGGGAGGGAAGACCGACTTATCGTTGTCCAACGGTGAAGAAAAGGTGATTCTGCTCGCCGAATCTTTCCACGGCCATTCCAACAGCTGTATATTTTAATGGAAAGTAGCCGTTAATCTCAAAGACGATAATAACCCAAAGGTAACTGCCTTTGTTAATTACATATTAAAAATAAGAAAAAAATTATCACTATACTTTTAACATCTTACAAAAGTTAACTTTATCATATTTATCATGATATTTCTATTTTTTTTTAAAAAACATCTATTGTGTCTATATCCATTCTTATCTTTCAAACATAAAGTTATCACTATATCTTACGAAGAGACACTATGATTATTTTCTTAAAAATTTTAAAAATATTATAGTAAATATGTTAAAAATAGAGATATAAAGATAATTTTAAATGATTTTAAAAATATAAGAATAATTTTCTCTAAAATTAATTAGTGCTGACTGACACGCCGTTATCAACGATCTCGATATGATGAGCAATAAAATATCCACTCAGTTGATTAATTAATATTTAATAGAACAGATGGAGAGTTCTTAACTACGTCCAGCTAATGGTCCGAGACTCCGAGCAAGTCGACTCGGATCGGACCAACTCAAACGTCGCCGCCCGGGGGGGACGTCTGCGTGTCACCTCTTCAAAACTAACACTCACTTTCGACAATTCTACGATAATGCCATCTCCGGACACGACAAAGGCCGCATGGCCCGCATCCTGGGAAGCCCGCTGGGGACAGCACGCGTAATTCCTGGGAAAAACAGGGGGCCGTCTTCCGCCCATCCTAACCCCACTGCTTTCAGACCAGTTCGAGCTTCCGGTTCCGGGACAGCGCCGTCGGACCCACACGGCGTCGCCCCCCGATTTTAAAGCCTCGAAAGCCTTGGGAAAATCCCAGTACCGTTCTCCTCACTATTTTACACCGCGGCGCATTGAGTCCATTGTCTTCTTCTTTACGTGGCTTGTTTCTGTTGGTTGGGTGCAGTGGATCACGTTTAAATAGGGTTTGATTTGAAATGAAGTCCGCATTCCCCGTTCCTACTTCCCAAAACTCGTGAGCCTTTGTTTCCTCTCCTGTCGTCGTCGTCACCGGAGGGGCGGAGTTTTGTCTGATAATGAGGAATCCGACCACCCCATCTTTTTTTTTTTAGATTTGAAAGAAAGGGAGGGGCGGAGAAAGGGAGAGGCGAAGGCGTTTGAAGGAGGAGAGCGCGTGGAGAGGAAGGTCTCGAGCTCGGGAGAAGGGGTCGCGAGGTAGGGGAGGCGCCGCCGCACGAGGTCCGCGTGCGGGCGTTGCCGTCGTCGAAGGGGGCGGTGGCACATGAGGCGATCGCGGTAGGTGAGCGTGTCGTCCTTGCGGCATCCGCCTGGTCGGGCGGGGAGTTCTCGCACTGAGGCTGCCCCCGGCTGGTGGTTCTGTTGCTAGGTGTGTGTTCGGGGGACGTGCGAGTTTTGAATTGCGAAATCCGATGCTGGTTTGCTGTCTCAGATCGGTTTATGTCTTCATGCATGAGTTGGGATTCGGCGCTGTCTGATCTAGTTGTGTTTTTTTTCCCTTCCCTTTCTTTCTTTTGACTTGTGTTGTCTTGTTTTTTTTTCCCCTTCCACCCTGTTTCTCTTGTCTCCGTGAGTTGTCTGTACCTTACGGACATCGATTTGTGCTTGCGGGAGCTACAGTGGCGAGGGAATGTTTCGAATTTTGGGCCTGCTCAAACCCCCCTGTGACAGAATATTTTTCCATTAAGAGAGGGAATTGCGAGCAACCGTCAGAAAGTTCCGCCAATTTTCGTTTCCCAAAAGCTGCCTTTTCACATGTAATTGTTGTTTTTGGTTTATGGTTTTTTCGTCTTACAATGATGTTTTTCGTTCCCCCACTAGTTTTTTTTATTATTGTAGTAGCAGGAGTACTTTGGTTGTCTTGTGTTGGTGGTCTGGTCTGTTACTGACGAAGTTTGATGGAAAACAGAGGCCTGGATTAATCTGGTGCGATGACGAGGGTCGCCCGTGACTTTGGGGACACCATGCAAAAGGAGGCGGTTCCACCCGTAGCCTCTGATGCGAACTTTCTTTCGAACAAGTTTCCAGACTACAAGATAGGAGCTGACAACATCATCATCGAGCCAAAGGAAGCGCCTCCGGTGCCGTCTCTTAAAGAGACTGTTGCTAAGGAGACCGCACAGCTGCTGGAGCAGCACAAGCGCCTTTCTGTCCGTGACCTTGCCAAGAGATTTGAAAACGGTCTGGCCACTGCAACCAAACTATCTGACGAGGTCTGTGCCCATCAAACATGACTTCCCAATTTTGTGCTCGGGAATACTCTGAGCATCATATAAACTGTTAGTGTCTGCATGTTTGATTGAGCGGGACAATTTGGGAAGACTTTCTAGCTGCCGAACCATCACAGCGCTGCCCATGGTCCACCCATGGCACAATCGCAAACTGCCTCAGTTTGATGAGGCCTGTGTTCAAAGATTGCTTTTGTGTCTTTTAGGAGTAAGGATTGTAATTCATTGGCGTGCTTCTTGGTTGTATTGCATAATTAGTTTGAATTGGTTATTGGCCATTGTGTGGACGGTAACTTACATTAACATGGAATCGGACTGTTAGTTTACCTCCACTATTCTTTTCTTGATGCTGACCATTAGAAGAACTTCAGGCAAAATGGAGAGATGTGGCTTCTCTTGATCGGCATGTGCTTCTCAAGAAACTTAGAGATGTGCTGGAATCATTGAAAGGTCGTGTAGCAGGCCGAAACAAGGATGATGTGGAGGAGTCAATTTCTATGGTTTGTTTTTATATTCACATTTATCGTTTCTTCTCTTGTTCTCTTTCTTTCATGAATGAACTTTTAAAATGTCTTCTGTAAGAGCATGCGCTTGACTGCTTCTTCATTGACAGGCAATTGTGAAACTGAGTTTAATGCCTTTTAGTCTCTAACCACATTTTTCTGAACTGCACATGACACAACTGTAGAAGAGGGAGCACAATTCATTGAAGGCAGAAAATTTACTTCCTTATTGGCAGTTGATATCTTATTTCCTTTTCCGCATTTGATATAGGATAAATAAAAAGGATGCTTGACTAATTCTATGCTTCAATTCTAGTAATTTGGTTTATTTTCTGCCACTGAGGGAGGAAGAGCTGATGGTAACTTCAACTCTCAAGGAATCATATTGCTGTGATGTTGTGTCACTATTATAAACTGCATGGAAGGTCCCATGAACTTCCTGACCTCTCTTGTGTACTCTTTTGGCAGTAATGTTTTATTTTTCCAACCAATGTTAACATTCTTAAACAAAATTGCAACCTTGTCAGAACTTGTAGCCTATTTTTAGTGCATAATAGCAACTGCCATTATTTTTTTATTCTATTGGATTTCTATTGACGTGATGTGTTATACAACTATATTTATGTGTATTGATTTTATTGTCCATTGAAAACACTGACCTTGTAGGTGGAAGCTTTAGCCGTTCAGTTAACTCAACGGGAAGGGGAATTTCTTCAAGAAAAATCAGAAGTGAAGAAGCTAGCAAGCTTTCTAAAGCAGGTTTTATAAGCTGCATTGGACATTCATATTGTTTATCATCAATTCATCAACTTCTTTGTCACTATTAAGTAATTTACCCCATTTTTCCTGATCTTATCAAGATACTGATTGTGCCATTAAACTGATGTAGAAGCCATTCTTTTGTTGCTTAATCTTTCTTCCCTTCAGCTATGGTCAAATCTGAGGAAACATATTATCATTTCCATGAAACTTATACAATCTGTCCTGCTTCTTCCTTATTCTTCTAATGCAGCAGTTGTATATCCGTCTATTCAATTAAGAATGATATAAAATGCTATGTCCATACCCAGTATAAGTAGTTGTAAGGAATTTGCAACATGCAACTTAGTGGGTAATTGCAAGGATATAGAACAGTCTTCAGTGCTGATGGATGATGTGAAATTATGTGTATCTAGAACGATCTTCAGTGCTGATGGATGATGTGAAATTATGTCTGATCTTTATGTCCACAAAGAAAACCACTCAACTTTTCAGCATTTTCTTAAAAGGATTAACCGTTTTTGGTGAGAAATTAGTTTGTACAACTGATGACTAATAGGGTGTTTGGTTACAGTTTTTTACCTCTTTTTTCTCTCAAAATAAAAATTAGGAATGGATAACCTACTTAACCACGTTTTGTAAGCCTCTCCAATTTTTTAGGATGAACTTTTATCCCGTTGTAACTTCCCCCAAAATAAAAACAAGTCTTTCCATATTTTTTTTTAAGAGAGACACGATCTCTAGCCGTGCTTGCTCTCGAGACCTGAACCCTTCCCCTCTCCCTTCTCTCCTCTCCCCTCCCCATCCCCGCCTTCGGCCCCTTTCTTCTCCGTTCTCTCCTCCCCCCCTTCTGCCTGGATGCATCCTCCCATGGCTGCCTCCTCCTGAAGCGGCGGCTGGCCTCCGAAGCCAGCCGGCGAGCCGAAGGACCCCTCCCCCTCCGGCTGCGGAGATGGCCATCGTGGAGCGCTGCCTGGGGCCCCGGCGAACCCGGCAGATCCAGCGCGCCGCCCGCAACTGCAAGCTCACCTTCCTCTGCCTCTTCCTTACCGTTGTTGTCCTCTGCGGTACCCTTGGAGTTCGGCACCCCGGGACAGGACTTCGACGAGATTCGCAGCCACCTCCAGTCACGCCGTTTCTCCCTCCCCCTCCGGCTGCGGAGATGGCCATCGTGGAGCGCTGCCTGGGGTCCTGGCGAACCCGGCAGATCCAGCGTGCCGCCCGCAACTGCAAGCTCACCTTCCTCTGCCTCTTCCTCACCGTCGTCGTCCTGCGCGGTACCCTCGGTGCCGGCAAGTTCGGCACCCCGGGACAGGATTTCGACGAGATTCGCAGCCGCCTCCAGTCCCGCCGTTTCTCCCTCCCTCACTGCGCCCTTGTCGAGGACTCCTCCTCCGGCAGCAAGCTCCATGGGTCCGCCGCCGACGACAGTGACGACGACAACCCCTCCGGATATCGGCGCGGGCGTAGGCAGCACAGGAGCAGTTCCTCATGGATGGCTACACCATTTGTAGCACCGGTACATCGGAAGCCCGCCACAGTAGGGTGCGGCAGCTCCTCCACCTGCCGGCACCACGGCAGCACCAGCCCCTGCCCACGGGCCACCTCAGCAAACCCCGCCATCAGTGGGACGGGGTCGTTGGAGCTGACGGCGTTCGAGCGGAGGGCCCCGACGAAGCTGACGCCGCTGTCCAGGATACCCATGGCGAGCTCCGCCAGGTCCCCCCTGTAGAGGTGTCCTCATGACCGGTTCAATATTGAATTTGAATGGTTCATGTCGACTTAATAAAAGAAAAAAAACTATCTACCAAACAGGTATATACAATTTTTAAAAGTTATGTATTTTTTACCAAACAAGTAGTGAGCAGTTTACACCACTTTCAAAAATTAAGTAAAAAACTGACATGGCATAAATTCTAAGAGAGAAATAGTTTCAAAGAAAAAAGTGCTTCCAAACGCCCTATAAGTTTTATGTGTTCTACAAACTGAAATTTGTCCTGAAATTTTTGTATAGTGAACAATTCCAAAACTATATTTGCCACTCAAAGTCGCATGTCACAAATCCACCTCTGCGCTCCCTCAAATAAAGAAGGAAAAAGACAGGAAAGAGAGATAAATCAGCTATGTTTGATGGGAAAAAAGACATAAAAATGGCCTTGTAACATTTGTTACCAGTTTTCATTAATTTGTATGAGAAATATCATACTGAAAATGGATATGTCCTTTGAACAGGCTGAACCTTTCCATTCCAATTTCCTGGATTCAGGTATTGGTTTGAAAGATATTAGGCGTATTTTTCAATTTTGATTGCTTGGGAAGTAGGAAAGCCACTTGCTCACCACTTGTTATATAGAAAAGGTTGAGAGCCAGCACCAGAAAGTTTGAAGCTTCATTCTGTCTTTCTGTCAATCTTCAAACAATCAAGTTTACCATGAAACATGTATCTCAGCTGAAGATCTCACTAGGACTGAGTTATGCATCCCCTAGTCCAAGGTGCAGAGATCCTTCCATTTGGTGCTGATGTGCTAAAATGCTCTCACATTCTAGAGAATGCTTTAGATTTGCTTTAATTTCATTTCTGCTGAACTTTGAATGAATGGATGCCTGAACCTTGTTCACACACAGGTTTCACAGAATCAGCTGATCCATTCTGGATCAGCACTTGTTGAGGCTAAAGCCAGACTTTGGCCATCAGTCTGATCCTGGTTGATACCCCAATAATCATACATTTTTATACTTAAATTGAAAGAACTTAAGGTCTCTTCCAGAATGAGTCCATGGTCCGACCATCAACCCTATTCCATACAACTATGGCATGATCCTGATTAATGGCAATAGCCATTCCTCTTTCTGATCTCAGTTATCCTTTAGGGATTGTTAGAGTATGTTAGTCATATGTTAGTCCTACAGGATATATTACTCTTGTACTCTCTATTTAAGGAGTATTGCTCCTAGGAATAATAAAAAAAGGGTTGTGGGCTCTCTCTTCTAACATGGTATCAGAGCGGGTTTGACCTACTTTGAGACCGCAGCCCCTCCTCTCCTCCTCCTTTCTTCTGTCGTCTTCCACCTCCTTTCTTTTTTTTTTTCTTTTCAAAGACCTTCGAAGAACCCCGCCTGGGCGGCTTGAGGCTGCGCGGACGCGGGTCTCCCCACGCGCGGGCGTCCGTGGGCCTCTACCTGCCGCGGACACAATTTTCTATTTCCATCAAGGTCCTTCGCTCTGATAATGCAAAAGAATACATGTCTTCTTCATTCAATGAGTTCTGTGCTGCTCATGGTATTCTCTACCAAACTTCCTGTGCCTACACCTCTCAACAGAATGGCGTGGCTGAACGTAAAAATCGTCATCTCCTTGCTGTTGCTCGGACACTCATGTTTCACATGAATGGTCCAAAACACTTTTGGGGTGACGCTGTTCTTACTGCCTGTTATCTCATTAATCGGGTTCCCTCCTCACTACTCTTTGGAGGCAGTCCGTTTTCGTGTCTGTATCCCTCCATCGAACCCTTTCCTTTACCTCCTCGGATTTTTGGGTGTCTTTGTTTTGTGCATGCTCTGGGTCCAGGTCACGATAAGCTATCTCCTTGCGCCATTCGCTGTGTCTTTCTCGGGTATTCACCCACTAAAAAGGCTATCGTTGTTTTGACCCGGTATCACGGCACTGTTTTGTCACTGCTGACGTCACCTTCTCTGAAACCACATCTTATTTTTCGTCGTCTCCCGTGTCATCAGCACCTCCTTTATTGCCACTTCCTCCTTTGCCTCCTCCACCGGATGACTCAGGACAGAGTGGCGAATTTATGCCTGTTATGATGGACCCTACTCCAAAACCATTGCAAGTGTACCAATGGCGGAAAGTCCCAGAGGCACCGACTTCATTGCCGCCACCAGTGCCCTCGGTCGAGGATCCGGCTCCTATTCCTCCTCCTCAGGATATATCTTTGGATCTTCCAATTGCTCTCAGGAAAGGTAAACGTACTGTCCCGTCACCTTCTATGTTTGATCTTGACTTTCATTGGCCGTCCATTTCTAAAGAGGCTCGTCATCCTAGCTCTCACTCGATTGCTCAATTTGTATCTTATAAACATCTCAGCCCGTCTTTTCGAGATTTTGCACTCTCTCTTTCCTCGAATACCATTCCTTCCTCCTATCAGGACGCACCTGCACACCCTAACTGGAAAGCTGTTATGGATGAAGAGATGTCTGCCTTATTGTCTCGTGACACTTGGGAACTTGTTGATTGTCCTCCTGGTGTGGTTCCTGTAGCCTGCAAATGGGTTTTTACTCTGAAGTATCTTCCAGATGGAACTATTGATCGTTACAAGGCTCGTCTTGTTGCCAAAGGTTTCACCTAGACATATGGTATTGATTACCTTGAGACTTTCTCTCCGGTGACACGTATTAGCTCTGTGCGAGTTCTTTTCTCTCTGATCGCCAATCTTGGTTGGCGAATGTTCCAGATGGATGTCAAAAATGTTTTCCTCTATGGTGACCTTCATGAGGAAGTTTACATGAAGCAACCTCCCGGGTATGTTGCTCAGGGGGAGATGAAAGTTTGCAGGCTCCGGAAAGCGCTTTACGGCCTCAAACAAAGTTCTCGATCCTGGTTTGACAAATTTAGTCAGATAGTATCAGAGATTGGCATTGTGACAATCAAGCTGCAATCTATATTGCTAGTAATCCTGTCTTCCATGAACGAACCAAACATATCGAGGTGGACTGCCATTTTGTTCGAGAAGCAGTGATGTCCAAGAAGATAGCCACACCTTTTACCTCATCAGCGGATCAACTGGCTGATTTGTTCACTAAGTCCTTGGGTTCCCCAAAGTTTACTACTTTATGTAACAAGCTGGGCCTCCTGGACATATATGCTCCAGTTTGAGGGGGAGTGTTAGAGTATGTTAGTCATATGTTAGTCCTACAGCATATATTACCCTTGTACTCTCTATATAAGGAGTATTGCTCCTAGGAATAATAAAAAAAAATGGTTGTGGGCTCTCTCTTCTAACAGGGACAAACATTGCAGACAACAGTTGAACTAGCGTGGAATTTAGCTCATGCCTTAATAAGACCACTTTGCCATAAAGCTCTATAACTCTGAATTGCATTATTCAACCATTTCCTTTTTGTCTTTTTAAATTAAAGGATTTCAAAGCAACATTGTCAGCTGACCTCCACAAATAAGAGCTCCAAAGCAAGTTGTGTAGCATCTCCCAATTGTGAGATTGACTGAAGATATATATTTCTTCGCTGCATCTCAGCTGTTGCGTGGGATCTCCCAAAGTGGAGATCGACATTATCACTTTTTTAATATGTACTGTTGAGTACGCTGACCCTTGTAATGAACATCATTTGACATGTACTGACATGGAAGAAGATACAGTTACATAAATCTATGACTAATATCCCTTTGAGGTAGAATTGGTGGCCAACAAGGCTAGATCTCTTCTGCAGGAGTATTTCCCTGTCAGACTCAATGGGGACATTTCTAGGTGGTGATATTGATTCTGATAGTTGTGGTAGCACCTGTCTCTAAATTCCTGCCTCATTTTGAATAGGCATGCCTAATAATCTCCGCCATACCCAGCTGTCACGAGAGAGAGAGAGACCCAGCTGTACCCAGCCGTCACTCCAGCCACATCGAGAGAGAGAGAGAGAGAGACCCAGCCGTACCGAGCCGTCACTTATACCTACCCGTCATTCACTCACTCACTCACTCACGAACGAGCGGGAGGGAGGGAGGGTAGAAGTTATAGATCCTTCTTTTGTAGATGCAATTCTTTCTTGCAAAGAACCCATTTCTGTACTAAGGGTAGGTTGATAACCCAGCCGTCACTTATATATTATTCTAATAAGGACAGAATTACATAAAAGCCCTTAGTAGAGAGGGTGACCAGTTGTAAAAAATAAAAAGGACGTAATGAGACTACTAATAATTACATATCTGCCCTATGTTCCTACACTCCCTCTTAAGTTGACCATTGATATTGTTCATGCTCAACTTGTCTAGGGAAGAATTGAACTGGGCTACTGTCATGGCCTTTGCGTAGACATCTTCAACCTGATCCTGTGACTTCACATAGGGGAGGCATAGCTCTCTTGAGTCCAATCTCTCTCTGATGAAGTGCCAGTCAATTTCGATGTATTTAGTCCTGTTATGTTGATCAAGATTATTTGCAATATTGATAGCTGCTTTGTTGTCACAGTGGAGCTTCAATAGCAACTCAATCGGTACTCCCAAGTCGGATAAGAGAACCTTTAGCTGCAGTAATTCTGCTAACCCATGTGCCATTGCCTGATACTCAGCTTCTGCATTGGACCTAGCACAAATAGTTTGCTTCTTACTCCTCCAAGTGGCTAGGTTACCCCTAGAAAGGTGTAATAACTGGAGGTTGACCTCTTGTCATCCTGGGAACTGGCCCAATCAGCATCAACTTACCCTTCAATTTTCAAGTTAGTTTTCTGGAAGAGAATTCCCTTTCCCGGATAGGACTTCAAGTACCTTAAGATGCGCTCATCACCTCTCATATGTACAGTTCGTGGAGCGTGCATATATTGACTGACTACGCTCATAGCATATGCCAAATCAGGCTGTGTCAAGGACAAATATAGAAGTTTGCCTACTAGCTGTTGATACATACCACTATCCTCAAGTGAGAGTTCTTTACCTGCGTCCCCTGTCAAGCTGATACAAAACTCAAAAGTGACGGACAACAAGTGAAAGGGTTACCCTGATGGACTTTAGCTTTGCCACAAGAGCAAATGTCTCCTGATAATCGATTTCATAGTTTTGAGTTAAACCTTTTGCAACTAGTTTGGCTTTGTATCTTTGTATCACGCCCTCTGCATTGTATTTAATAGTAGGGTTTTTTGCATAAATGCCATTGTTACAGGCAAAATTACAGATATACCATTTGTGGAAACATATTAGCACATATATCACTGTTATTTTGGAAAACTTATAAATGTGCCATGTTTGATGGCATATTTGCAAGTTTTTAAAAATAACAGTGATATATGTGTTTAACTAAATTTGCATATTTGTAAGTTTATCAAAATAACAGTGATATATATGCTAATACGTTTCCAAGAATGGCATGCCTGCAATTTTACCTGTAACAGTGGCCTTTATGCAAAAAACCCTTAATAATACACAGCCACTTTGACCCAACCGTATTTCTTCCTTTAGGGAGATCAACTAGGTCCAACATACCATTCTTGTCAACAGCAATCAACTCCTATTCCATTTCCTGCTGCCATGCTGGATCCTACACAGCCTCAGAGAAGGAGCTTGGAATAGAGGTAGAAGACAAAAAGAGAGCGAGCTGTAGTGCCGAGGAGATTTTCAGGAGTAGTGAACTGATTTGGAGAGGAGATTTTCAGCAGTAGTTAACTGATTTGGAGATGAGATTTTTGGTACAATTCTGAACTTATCGGACAACAATAGGCACATCTAAATTCATTAGGAACTTGCCGTTTAGGTGGACCCGAAGACTCAACAACCTCTGGAATTGGCTGATTAGGTGATTCGCTTTTGATTTTTTTCCACCACCGGTAGGTAAAAATTGGCTTCTCAGTACCCCACTGCACCATCATCCTGAAGTTGAATAGGAGCATCGGCATCTAGAGATCCTTCTGTGGCAGATTTAGTGGGCATAAAAGAAATAGGTGCAGGTAACAGAGTTGTGACAGATGCAGAAGTAAATGAGGGTAGTTGTAGTTGGCTAGCGGTCTTCCCGAGGCTGAGACCAGATAGAATAGTAGGATTCAGACTTGAAGAAAGTAATATCCTTATGTACAAAGGTATGGTGTGTAATTGGATTGTAACAATGGTACCGTTTCTACGTAGAAGAGTACCCAATGAAGACACCGTGAATAGCCAATGATCAAGCTTGGTGTTGCCAGGAATGTAAGGAGCTGCTGGAGAGTAGCATATCAAAGGTAGAAAGCACTGCAGGTGCGGTGGCGGTGGACCCGCCTTGAATGGGTTCTCCACTGGGAGCAGAGGGCTGCCACCACATTGCCCTGTGCTTGCTGGCCTTGTCTTGCATTTCGGAACTTAGTGGGCTTTTTCTCAAGATACTTCTCCCAATGTAAATCACATGGTTGGTTCGATCACAATGATCACACTTCTTCTCACCATGCCCTTTGTTACTGCTCGGTTTGTACTTGCCAGAGGGGCTGGCAAAAGCAGAAAATTCTTCAATGTTTGAAGGAGAATAAACGACAGTCTTGCTGTCCATGACCTGTCGGCACTGTTCTTCATTGAGAACTTTAAAAATTTGTCTCCTCCAAGGAAGGACTGGGGTCCATGTTAAGAATCTATCCCCTTATTGCGTTATAGTCGGAGTTAAGGCCATAAAGAAACTTAACAATGCGGTCATCTTCTTGCAGAGACAAAAACTTTTCTGATCTTCAAGTGAAGTCCACTTGGCCATCTGACAATAGCCCAACTCATCCCACAGGCTTGTAAGAACGTAGAAGTAATATTGACATAGAACCTTGCTTCAACTCATGGACATAGTGACTGAGTTGATACAAGCACACCTTATTTTTATACGTCCATACAGTCCGGCCAAGGTCTTTCACATCTCCGCCATTGTTGTTTGTGCAAAATAGTAGGTCAAATGGCAGGGCTGACAGAATTAAGTGCCCATAACATGTCCATGCTATTATTGCAGCACCACACACTGAGGAGCCAGTTGTTTCTGATCACTGGTCAGGTAGCCAAGTTTCTCACAACCAGAGATATATAACCTTGCAGCAATAACCTAGAGGCACAGTTGCTCTTTGTGAGTTTGTTGGATGTAATATGCTGATAGTTATTGCCCGTGTATACAAGTGGGGTGGGGTGAACTGGCCGCAAAGACATCTCAAAAGCAGCAAAGTGGGTATCCACCATTGTTCAAGGAGAAAGAAGATGGCGGTTATAAAAAGAAAGGGCCGTAGTAGCTGCAAGAGGCAAAGTGGAGGGGTGTGACCCAAGAAAAAACCAAGAGATAATTGGCAGAAGAGGAAGAGGGAGGCGCTACCTTTAAATAGGAGACGAATCTGCAGCAGGAGGAAGGGTTCAGACCCGCACCAGTAGGTTGGGTCCCCTCCCGCGAAGGAGAAACTTAAAAACCATAGGAAAAGAGGGTACAGCCTGTGATCAACAATTTCCAAAGGTCCTTGGGGTTGTATCCCTCCTGCGAAGGGAGGAAAGAAGCCTAGGAAGAGGTGTGGCTCTGTGTAGAAGAGTTTCTGGAGATTGGAGAAGAGACAGAGGGTACCCAAGAGGGTCGCCTATCTGATAGCATGAGATAAAAAGGACTTAATGAAACTAACAATTACATATCTGCCGTTATCTTCCTATAGGGATAATTTCCATGATTTGGGGAATGGTTTATCGATATAAATTGCTTATTAACTGTCCAGTATTTTTCTGGCCATGTTTCTAGAACCATGATGCCAATATTATTTTCATAATTTAATGGACTTTATGTTGTTTAGTTGCTTGGAGCTTTGGAGATTCATAATGTGTCATTTATTGTGGATCTTCCCTTTCTTAGATGCCAATTATTTGGAGATATTGTTTCATTTGTGAATGTTTGTTGTTTTTTTGTTATACTTGGTAAACATGAAATATTTCTGCTGGAATCTATACAACACATGTTTGATTATGTCTTTAGGCAACAGAAGATGCTAAGAAGATTGTTGAAGAGGAAAGGGCCTTTGCTCGTGCAGAAATTGAAAGCGCTAGGGCATCTGTTCAAAGAGTTGAACATGCCCTTCAAGAACAAGAACAAAAGTCGGGGGAATCAGTAAAGCAGGTCTGTCTTAAATGTGTTTTGGGAATCTAGTACAAACTAGGGATATTTTCTTTTCCTTTAGTTTTTACCTAATTATGTATTTGTGTATGCTCTGTATATATGTTTCCATAACTAATGTTACTCGTTGCATTTTTATTCTGTATAGGTTTTTCTTTAGGAACTTTCATTGTGTATGGTGGCAGTTTTCTTTTTGGGAATTTTTTCTCCAATAACTCTGAATATTGTCCGTAGAGGGAAAACAAGTGCCACGGTTATCTTTCAACTTTGCCTGAGGAGCATATATGTAAACTATGCTACTGTGGCGTTCATGACATTAAAAGGCGTTCATGGCATGCTCTAAGGAGGGTATTCATGGTTTTATGATTTTAAGTGATATTTTTATGTAAACAAAAATTTATCTTGCTTATTCATGCAAATATCCCTTATCTTTTGGTAGGAGATGGAATTTGTTTTTTTTAAACACTTATTTGTATACTTCCCGTTTTACTTAAATACATATGTGGCACAATCCACATGCCTAAACAAAATCCTGTTATTCATTATATTTGATAAGAAGATATTACCTTTTTTATCTCGGTCCTAAAGCTAGAAAGCATAGCTTGAACTCGGTCCTAAAGCTAGAAAGCATAGCTTGAACCACTCTTCTATTTCTTATTTTATAGCTATTCTATGTAATTGCTAAGACAAAATCTGAGGATCTCCTTGCTAGTTGCCACTCTGAAGGTTGTGTGCCTCTCTTGTGGTTCTCCATATTAGCCATGGTCTCCCCTACCTAGGTGTATACTTTCCTCACCCATCAGTTGTGCAGTCATTCAAACACGTTTTAAAGTTCATGCTCTACTTGTTTTTGGAGTGATGTCCAGAATTCCTTTTAGGATTCTTCTCAGGCTGAACAGAGGGAAGGCAAAATACCTGTAAAGGAGTTTCCAACTCGACTGGCACTTCATTTGATCCAAACTCAAGTTATTGTGTCATTCTTATTCTTTTGATTTATGGCGCAGATTTTTGCGAATATCAACAACTTGCGCCGTGTAATTGCTTGTGGACAAGCAACTTCTTATACCCAAGAAACAAATTTACATTCTTACTCCAAGTGAACACTCTTTAGACCTGCTTAAAGTAGCATTGGAGTGTCTATACATACTTAGTGGGTGGCGTTGTTGGAGGTTGCTTTGATAAAATCTTCTTTGAAGGGAGGACCACATCCATGATGACAGCATTGACCTGCTTTTTCACTCTCAAATGTTGTTCTGGTCATTGCAAAAGATGCTTCATCTGTATCCTAATACAGAATAAACTGCATCGCTTTTATGTGTCGGATTGCAAAATATTGAAAATGCAAATGATGATTACATAGCATGCTAGTTAAAAGGTAGGTGGGTCAAGCTCACATCTCAAATATATTTGCATCGGCATGTTGGGCATTGTGAATGTTAGTATCTCTGGAACCTAGTCTAGAATGGCAGACTTTGTATAGGTGGCCTAGTTCTCTGCCAGGGATTCATTCAGCTCTATTGGGTGGCTTCTGCTTTTGCATTCAAATGGTGATGGAGGAGTTAGGTTGCAACATTGTCTAGTGCCTTGTTTGGATTCTGTGGGGCCTTAAGAAGCCTACATGGGTGGACAATTGACTGAATTTGGGTGGCATCGTGGAAAATCTGCTTAACCACTCATGCTTGCTTCACTGCCTTCACTCTTCTCTGGGTGGAAGAGCAAAGAGTGATAAAGGTGGTCAAAGATAGGAGCAAGAAAGTGAGAGAAGAATGGCACCTTTTGTTTGTTGGATACAATTTGAAGTGAGGACAACTATTTCTTTCTTTTATATCTGCATCTAGGTTTTCTCAACACTTCTGGTCATCTCTTTCTCTTGTCGAAGAATAAGTCCTTCGGTTGGGTGTTTTTCTGCTATTTAAGAGCTAGCATGATGGTTTCCTTTAACTATTTATAGGTTGAAACAATATTCCCATTATATGTTTGTGATGTAAATGATATCGAGGTTGTGAAGTTGTAATAATGGACTGAGATATCAGTAAAGATTGTGGAACAAGCGGAAGGCTCACATCTTGCTCATCAGCTATATTAAAGGCTATATTTTAAGCAGGCTTAAGCTTAACTGTTTAAGCATGCACGAGGAAAAATAGTTTTTTTTTGAAAGTGGGTAGTACCACTAATGTATAAAATAAAAAGGAAGAATGTACAAGCATAGGTTGACTCAAACCCCCCAAAAATGGCAACCCCGAAAAACCTATACAAAAGAAGCTTACACAAAGAGAGTGTGGATCAAACTAGCCTCCCAAATAGCCAAAAAGAGGAGAAATAAGGGAATTCACATTACAAAGAGTGACCGCCCATTCCCTTACTCTAGCACACACAAAAGAAACAACAGTGTCCTCGGCACGAGACTCCCTCCTGAGGATTCGGTTGTTCCGCTTCCCCCACAACATCCATAGTGTGACGTGAAGGATAAGCCATCACACTGTCTTGTCAGTCCGAGGGGCCAAGGCCTACCCCAATGCACAAACAAGTGATGAACGCCACTACGCAGGTCGATGAAGTAGCTGGTCCTCCTAGCTCCCTCCACACCCCCTGTGAGTAGGAGCAGCCTGCAAATAGGTGATCGAGGGACTCATTGTCTACACCACAAAGACAACAAGTCAGTAAAATGTCCGGAAGGAAACAAATCAGCCTATCTCGGGTCGGAAGCCTCCCATGGGTGATTCTCTAGATTAAGACTTTTACTTTTAGGGGAATCTTCGGTCTCCACACTTGATCATGAAAGTCGTGGCGAATGCTTCCATCACTGATGACGACATAAGCTTACCTGACTGTGAAGGAGCCTCCCTTCTCCCACCTCTAAACCCACTCATCCTCACTGTCCCGAGGATGAAAGGAGAGGAGGAGAGAGAAGTCCCTGAAGCTGCTCCATCTCCTCCTGTTTGAGATCTTGCCTGAAGATCGGCGCCCAGGTACCACCCGAAAGGTGGTGGTCGAAGGCTTGAGATACTGCTCCCAGAGGATCCGCTGCAACTGCAAAGAGACTAGGGAACAAAGCCTCCAAGGGAAAGTCTCCACACCATTAGTCCTTCCAGAAAAGACTCTTGTTGCCATTTCTCAGACCGCCCCTAACACCAGCGACGAGAACATCCTTGCAAGAGAGGATATCCTGCTAGAGAGAAGTCTTGTGGAGGGGAGTAGGAGCCAAGTCCCAAACTCCTCAAATACTGTTGCTTGATCAACTGAGCCCACAGCCCCTCCTCTTCACACCCCAACCTCCACAGTCACTTACACAAGAGAGTCAAATTGAAATCCCTAACATACTTGAGCCCCAAACGTCCTAGCTCCTTGCAAGTAACCATCTTTCTCCATGTTATATCTTGCCACCCCTTACATCTACCCCCACTGTCGTGCCAAAAGAATCTGCACTGAATAGAGTCGATCTTCTTGGTCACTGTCTTTGGAATGCGGAACATAGAAAGAAAGTAAGTACGGAGACTATCTAGCACTGATTTGCACAGTATCAATTTGCCCCCATAAGATAATGCTTTAGCCTTTCACCCGGCCAGCCTAACCTCATACCTCTGGATTATGGGAAGTCATTCTGCACATCTAAGAGAACCTGGGTTAAGGAGAAGGCTCAAGTAAGAAAAGGGGAGCACCCCAATGGTACAATCCAACAAGTGAGTCACTCTCATGAGAGGTATGTTCTCCATGTTCACCCCTACAAGAAGACTCTTGTTGAAGTTTAACTTTCAGGCCAGTGACCTCCTTCAACAGTTTCAACAAGAGCCTAGCCATGAGAGGGTGCTGCTCACCCTCAGTGAGGAACAAAATGGTATTATCCGCATATTGCAAATGAGTAAGAGTAGGGCCATCTCTGATCATCTGAAAACCCCTAATCAGTCTAGCTGTCTCAACTCTCTGCCACACTCTGCTTACGACACTAGCCACGAGCACAAAAAGGAGAGGAGATATAAGATCCCCTTGCCACAGACCCCGACCACTGGGGACTCAAGAGGACATCTTCCCATTGATGAGCACTGCAAGTGAAGCTGAAGAGATACATGTCCTGACCCAGCCAATCCATTTGTCACCAAAGCTCATCCTTACCAGGACATCGAAGAGACACGGCCAATTCATCCTGTCATAGGCCTACTCAAAATCCAACTTCATGACCACTCCTTTTCTACTCTGGTTCTTCATAGCAAAAAGATACTCATGCGTCACCAAGAAGTTATCCAGTATATGTCTATCTCTGATGAAGGCATCTTGCAAGTGACTGACCAATGTAACCATAACAGTAACCAAGCTCATTGCTAGCACGTTGGTGATGATTTTGTAGATTCCATTAAGCAAACTAATGGGCCTAAAGTCCTAAAATTCTTGAGCACCTGTCTTCTTAGGGATGAGCACCAAGAGGGTCTTGTTGATACCCCCCAAGTGCGCCATCTCTTCCTGAAACTCCCTCACAGTAGATAGAAGATCACCTTTAATAACCCTTCCAACGCTTCTGAAAGAAGACCAGCGGAAAACCATTCGGGTTTGGGGCACTATCTCCTGCAAGAGAAAATACTGTCTGGTGGACCTCCTTTGAAAAGGGTTGAGAGATAGCCTCCCTCTTCTTAGGGGAGAGGTATGGGAGAAGGTCGGCTGCAATCCTCGGCCTGTAGAACACATCCTTAGCAAATAATGTAGAGTAAAAATCTCTCGCGTATTCTCAAATCTCCTCATCCAAGGAGAAGGAAAGGTCCACCACCTTGATGCAAGAGATGGAGCTGACTCTCCTCCTCCCAGAAGCAATATGCTGAAAGTAAGTCATGTTCCTGTCTCTCTTTTTAATCCATCTGTCCTTCTATCTCTGTCCCTAGTAGATCTCCTCTCTAGCAAGTATGCCATCAAACTGCTCCCTTAAGGTATCCTTGAGTGCCCTGTCCTCCTCATCCATAAGACCTACCTCTTCCATGCAGTCAACGCCTACAAGCTGCTGAAGAATCCTGTCATTAGTTGCCCTACCAAGATGGGTTTTATCAGCTCCTTAAGACTGAAGAACCTGTGCGGTATGTCTCAAGTTTCTCACCAAAGTACCCATAGCAGAAGGACTCGCAACCTGAGCATTCCAAGCACATGTGACAGTCTCCATAAAGTCAGCCTCTCCGAACTAGATCTGCTCAAACTTGAACCTGTAACTCCTGCCAAAGTCATGGCTAATCTTCAAAAGAATGGGCTCGTTGTCAGAGACATATCTCGCCAGCCCAACCACCTGCACATGTGGAAAGTGGTCCTCCCAGTCAATAGAAAGTTAGATAAGAAATTTGTCCAGCCTAGAGCAGGAAGCATCTGCGCTCAGGTTGGACCAAGTGAAGCAACTCTGGGCCATGTCGATATCCACCATTGTCGCCTCCTGGATGAAGTCAGAGAAGTCCTCCATATCTCCAGCATAAGCAATATCTCCTGTCCTCTCCCACAGCACTGCCACTGCATTAAAGTCCCTTCCAACACACCAAGGCCGACCGGATCAAAGGTGGTGTCGAATCAAATCATCCCAAAGTAGCCGCTTCTCCTCTCTGGGCTGGGGGCCATACACCCCACTGAAGTCCCAGGAGAAGCCATCCATGACACTTCTAAAGTGTAACGATATGGCTCATCTGCTAACCCCCCGTCCTACGTCACCTCCTCCACCCCGTATGGATTCCAGAGGACCATAATCCCTCTGGACCTACCCACTACTGGGGAGACGATGTCACGCCCCGAGCGCGGAAGGAACCCGGTACGCGTGACGAGTTTATATCAATCATGTCAATCAGAGCATAAGAAATTCGACACATAGACAGAGTGCGTAAAAGTAGAGATAATAAACCAAATCCTTTATTTCATAATAACTCCAATATAATTCCATTACATACTCTTCTTTACCAAAATAAAGGTACTAGACTCAAAAAAAAGGGAAATACAATAATGACTCAAGAAAGATGGAAAGACACGACTAGATAAATCTTGGACGGCTTTTAATCTCTTCACTCGTGGCCATTCCCATCCGAATGATCATCGTCATCGGAATTACCTGAAAAATAGGGGAAAAACTAGGGTGAGTGAACGCTCAGTAGGAGTTATATCTCAAGATCAAGCTTGCTTTAAGTAAATTACATGTTACATGAACTATGCAAGTATAGCGATGCATGTACGCAAGATGATGACGAGAGTAGAGTGTCAAGAAATAATATAGATGAACTAGCAAGATAATCATGTGAAGTATATCAAGATTGTCAAGCATGTAAATATCAAGTCATGTCATGTGAATTGACTGCTATTATAATTTCAAGCAAGTAAATACCCATTCCGGGCCACGCAAGTCATGTCAAGTCAAGCACGAGATTCGTGGAATGTCAACAATCAAGCAAGTCATGCACTTCGGTGTAATGTCACACCGTGATCAATATAGCTCCCATGGGCACAAGTATTTTCGGGTGCTCCTCCCAGGATCAGATCGGGCCCTATATGCACAAGTATTGAGTCATGTATATATTTTAGACATCCACTATAGTTTATAGCCAATAGAGTTCCAAAGGAATAAGCCATTGTAGGATGATAAGGTAGATTTCACGGAATTTCAAGGACATAACTTGAACAAGAATGATATACCGATAAATTGCACGAAAAACGATGACATATCATGAAACTGGATAGTTAGCGTCCACTCAGTCGCCATCAATTACAGAAACAGCGTCCACTATAAAATGGTCGCTCAGTTCTGTGAACAGTACAGGCACGAAGAATTCGCGACACTTCAAGTGGTCGCTCATTCATAATTAGCGTCCAGTGTAAGGTCACTAAAACAGTAAACTGCGCCCACTGACTGGTCGCCAATTCCTTTCGGCGTCCAAATCCTAGTCGCAGTTTCCAGACAGATAATCATACTTCTTAAAGAGGCTAGAAAATAACGCTCTAAGAGGGCTAAAGCATCACGTTTCTTCAGAGTGACGTGACAATCATTGGTTCCAGGGTTTTTAGGGTACAACCTGCTCGGCTGTCTTGAGGGAATCTAAGGCTAGTGTAGACTTACAGAGGTCAATGAAGAAAGTACCAGTCCGAAGGAAGGAATATCTCGCGGAGGGTCCAATCATCACCAAGAGTTGAGTGTGTGATCGATAGAAACAAAATAGAGACTCCATCTACGGATGTGAGATGAGAGTGTCAATAGACCCGCGATATGGGCCAGAAAATCAATAAAAATTGAGAGAGCAAGAATCTGCGTCCAATCAGAAGTCGCTATATCCAGAAATAGTGGCTCCTTGAAAAGTCGCTCAATCTTATTTTTAACAGAATTTTTAAGAAAATAATAATAATAAGAATTAGCGACACTGTGCATGGGCGCTAATTCTAGAATTTTTTCAGAAATCAATAAAACTTATTATAATTAACGACCTTGTAAAAGGGCACTCAATTTTTAAATAGCGTCCATTATTATGTCGCAGATTTAGGATTTTCATATATTTTCTTCTTTTCTAATTGTTTTACAAATCAACGCCTTCGTACAGGGGCGCTCATTCATTAATTGGCGACTGTGTGACAGTCGTCTATTCGTTTATTGATACGCATGGGGTAGGAACGTTTACATGCATAAAATGCTATTCATTTCTTTTAATTGTACATGAACAGTAGCACTTTGCTATTTACATGGAATTTAAAGAAACTAAGGACATGGATAGCTAGAGAAAAATATAGGGAATCTGAAAACATGCTCATGCAAGAATTTTAAAGTCAGGTTTAATAGATATTAAAATTTAAACGTATGGTATTTATTAATTGCATTAAAAAGAAATAGCGGCATGGGTAAGGTCACTCACTAATGGGCGACCAGAAGACTGTCGCAAATTCAGAATTTGCGACCTTCTGCGCGGTCGTTCATTAATAGGTGATCTCAGGTCGGTCGCTATTTTGATGCAGACAAAACCTTACAAAACTACGTAAAACTGTGTGACAGAGTCATGGAATACTGCTACATAGGTATGCAATGATCCTTTACTATTAATCTTGGGCTTATATACTTGAGAAAACCTACCTTATTTGGTTGATCTGGTCGACGAAATGAAGAGAAAAGAGAAGACTAATATGCAGCAGAACCAATTGCAGCAGCTGCAGTGATAGAAGGAGATGCTTGTTTCTTCGGGCAGCAGCAAGAGGAAGAAGCAACAGGGAAGACGACTTCTTCTTCCGTTCGTTCACAGTTAGTAGGATGCAGCAACTGCGGCACGAGGGGAGGAGGAAGACGAAGAAGCAGAGCTCTTCACGCTCCACGTTCAGCAACCGCAAGAGGAAGCAGTAGTAGACGGCAGCAACAGAGGAAGAACGGTGTTGACACAGGGAAATAGATCGAGCAGCAGAAGTAGCCGGAGCTCGTTCGAGAGGGGGCTCTATTTATAAGTCTTTGGCTTCGATGACCCAATTGCATCCTATTGGGATTTAAATTCCCACGTAAGAGTCCTAGTTAGTGTTAAGTTTTCCATCCTAATCCTTTCCACTATCAAAACTGCAGCTACCTTCCTGGTTGGGTTCGAAACCCTAAAATCCCATCCGAAAGCAAGCTTCGAACGTGGGTTAATCTTTGTGTAACCAAAAGGCCCCCATATGTATAAGTAATTATGCATATACCCATAAGGCTTACTAGCCTTATGGTACTTCTTTACTCGTGAGGCCCATTTGGTGAGAAGCCCATTACCATACGTGCTTTGGCTTAGTGACCAGGGCCCTTTTATATAGATGGGTTAATGCCTTAATGTGTATGAATTGAGGTTTGGGCTTTACGTTTTTGTTTGATTTGGGCTCTTGTTTTATTTAATTGGAGGATTTATTTTGTTAAGTTGGGCCCTTTTGTCTTGCTTATTTATTATGTTTTAATTGATTTAGGAAATTTTATTCCTATATTTTATCCGGGATGCTACAGACGACCCCCTAGGAAAGGCGGGTCCCTCCAATCTCCCTCAAAAGAACAATGGTCCCTCCAATCTCCCTCAAAAGAACAATACCATCCCTTTCTTACTTCGTCTCCTGAATACAAAAGATATTAATTTTGCACTTTCTAATCAACTCCCTCACTGTCCTCCTTTTCTCCACTTCGCCCAGCCCCCTCACATTTTAAGAGACAATCCTTATTGATGACTTGAGGTGTCCCTCTCCCCCTCTCCCTCCTCACCAACCCTCGACCGGGACCATTCCCACTCCGGATACTCTCACTCCAACACTTGTTGATTTTAGAAAATACCCCCCTCAGATCCTTCTCTGCCGCCTCGAAGCAAATCCCCACCTGGTGCGCCACCCCCCTAGCATGCTTCGTGGCTTTCAACTTCCCTGAGCATCTCCTTGACTTCCTCAACCCCTAGCTTGCTTCTCCCTCGGACAGCTTCCCCCTCCTACTGCAGGCCCCCCCCCCCCCCCCCCCCCCCCCCCCCAAATCACCGCCCTCCTCCAGCATTTGTTGCAGACTGTCGAGGATAGTGTCTTGGCCAAGACAACAACAACACCGCCATCCTGCTCCCTGGAGATCTTAGGTGGTGGGCCCTCCGCGCGGGAAGGCTCGCACTGTTACAACACCCCTTCTGTTTGACAACCCTCCCCGTCGGCGGTGACCATGTTCTCAGACAACTCCTGGCATCTCGCATCGCAGTGGCCAAGCTCCAGGGCCAGAGAAGAGTAGGCCGCCAAGCTCTGGGGCAGGGGGAATAGATCCTCCAAGTCCTCCGCAGAGTCCACCTCATATAGCAATGGGGCGTGGAAAGCTTGCCTACCCCTCTCTGAGACTTCTGTGGTCTGAGACCGCAACGAGGACTCTCCCCTCTGCGTCAGGGCAATGGGAGAGCAGTCAACCTGCCGGAGAAGCCCGCCAGCCGCCGGCGAAGGAGCAGCCGACACCCGCGAGCGAATTGCCGCCGTCGGTGAGACCCCCAGCTGAAGCCACAGTACTCCACCATGGTTAGGGCGGGGAGGAAGAAAAATACCGGGTCTGGGTGACCCGATATGCGGCGGCGATTAGGTAACGGGTAAGTTGTGGGCCTGGGGAGGGGACCTGGTGCCCTGATCTGACCTAGTACCGGTAGACGAACCTCCTGCAGAGCCTCCGAACACCCGCACAATCAGATCTGGTCCCCTGGCCAAGTCGCCTAGGTGGCTTGAATTCGAATTGCCCGTGCTCGGCCAAGGACCTGTACATCTTCAATCTCCGGCCTCCCTCCCTGATGCCCTAACGCATGCGGCGGCCCCTCGGTCAGCTTGTCCTTTATCCAGAAGCGAAGGACAACAACGATGCCGGCGAGATCCACCGACACCACCGTCGGGATGGCCGCTGGAGAGGCCACTTGCAAGGTCGTGACTACCGCCATCCTAGAACCCACTGGATTGAATCCCAAGGAGCCGCGCTTGACCTTCCCAAAACTTCGAATGAGGAAGCCCGCCGCCCCTTCATCACAAAGAAGAATCGTGATTCCTTTGATGACCACCTTGAAACACCTCGCCAGCGGATTTGGGAAGATCCCCCTCCACTGCTTCCATCGTTGAAGCCAGAGGACGGCTCCACCCACCGCAATGAGCCCTGCCTCCACCATTCATGCCATTGTCTCTGCATCCTTGCCCACAGCCAGGAAGGAAACGTCGGACACCCGCGACACCTCCCAATCACCCCCAGACACTTCAGCCAGTCTCCGCCGTACCTCCAGCACCTCCACGGATCCTTCTATAAGCAAGGCAGCAAGGCATCTGGATAGCCAGTCCAGCTGCCTTGGCAAGACTTCTGCTGGGAACTCCATGGCATCACACCACCTCTTGCTTCCGAGAGCAGACAGAGGCGGAGAGCCCCGCACAACCTGGATGAACGAACGGCCGCTTCGATGGCCATTCCGCATCACCACCGAGTCGGCAATCAGACCCCAACAGAACTGATGAATGTGACCACGCCGACCACAACCATAGCACGTAGGCACTACCGAGGCACCCCGCCCTCTTGACCGACACGCACCCCTGCTGGAGAGCGAGGCCCTCTCCTGGAGAGCCATTAGGAATCTACCCCAAAGCACTTAATTGATTGTTGCTCAAGAAAACATAGTTAAGTGGAGTTATGATGCAAATGGTGAGTGAACACAGAGAGAGGGAGAGGTAGGGAAAGGAACTAGAGTTCCTGCATTTGTGCTATCATCAAGTTCTTGTTATCTATCCATCAAATTTTAGGAACAAGTGTTCACTGATTTTTTATTGTCTTTTTCTTTTGGGGGTATATTAGGGATCCATAGCTAATGGTTAATCTATGATCTTTCTGAGCCAGCATTTCAGATTTTCTTGAATTTTCATGACTTTGAAGAAAACGAGGAGACAAACATCAAATGTATCTGCACCGGAACTTCTGTTCATTTTCCTTTTCCTTTTTTTGATAATCTATATCAATCCTTAGGCAACAAATAATTTTTTTGTTTTTATGTACCTGCACTTCTTTTATTTTATGCTTATACATCATACTTTTCAAACTCATAGGATTTGGAAGAACTAATGAAAGAGGTTCAGGAGGCCAGAAGAATTAAGATGCTGCATCAACCAAGCAAGGTATTTTAACTACATACTTGATTCTTACACTCTTAATTCTAGTCTCTTTCAGTTTCATTATATTCTTTACTCTTTAATCAGTATCCATGCAGTTCTGTCTAGCAAGATCTGATTTTGTACTCTTGACTTTGTTTTATAGGCAATACTAGGCATATTATCTCGCAATTTGTTCCAATTATTTTGTGTTTTCGTTCCTAATTGGTCATTGAAAATGCTTATGTAGGTTATGGACATGGAACATGAACTTCAGGCACTGCAAATTCAACTTGCAGAGAAGTCCCTTTATGCCATACAGCTTCGTAAAGAGGTAAGTCCAATATTGCTTGAATAGTCCGTTATCTCTTGTAGCCGTGTGTTTCATATTGTTTACTTGCTTTACTTTTGACCCCTTGTGTCAACTTATTTTAATTATGTCACCTGCCAGCTCCTGTGTGATCCTGAAATCTTGGCACCTGCCAACACTCTGCAGACATGCAATATTAAACATCTTTCCCTTTTTTTCTTTTTTTATCTGTCTTTTGAATTTGAGCTTTTAGAACGAGGAAATTTAGTAACCTGATTACAGAATTGGGAAATCTAGCCTCAAAATATTGTAATTAATAACACTTTACATGCAGATATGACACACCAGTGGTCTTAGCGCATTTTGCTTTATAAAAGTACAGTTGATGTTCGTTTACAGTTATTTCATGGTTTTCTGCTGTTATTATCTGTTTGTCTACTTCTCTTATTTTACTCTCTCCAGCTTGCAATGAGCAAAAAGCTTGAGGAGAATAAGTCTAATATGTACGATTTGGAGGGTTTTGAAAGCTTGGGTTCTTGTTTATGGATCATTCCTCGCACCGATGCTGCTCCAGATATTTCAAATTGTTCCATCCAGTGGTTTCGTGTCTCTACTGATGATGGAAAGAAAGAATTGATTTATGGTACAAGTGAAACTCATATTGAATCTCCCCATCTATTTAGAGATATGAAACACCTCATTGGTTACACGTCTTTGGTGCATATAATTTTTGAAATATTATTATATACATGAATGTGCCATTTAGAAACCTTTGTGACTACCGATATTATTGTTGTAATGTCCTAGGTGCTCAACGTTAATCACCTGTATACAAGGATCCCGAGTTTGAATTTGTGAAGTTTAACCAGAGATCCAACAATTGGACATATCATCTGATTCTGTTTTGAAATCAGCTGGATATCATGGCCGAAAGCTGATGCATTATTTAATTCTGTTCTTATCATGTTGACCCTTGGAACCATGCTTACACTTGAAGGAAAAAGTGCATATATACTGTGTTTCTTGGTGCAGTTTTCCCACCTTACTTTCAAGAAAATGCTGTACACTCTAGTCCATCATACTCCATCATGCCCTGATGCCAGCCATTTGCTTATGACGTCATTTTGTGGTGCCTTACTTTTTCTGTTTGCCTATAGAGATAAAAGACTGTATCCTGATTCGTATGTATGCATTATTCATCCAGAACGACTTGGCTCACCTTTTTACATATTTGTTTGGTTCATTTGAGGCTTTGGTCTTAGCTAGCTGTACTGTTAGCTGAACTTTATTGAACTCATGTGAAGAATGAATTGCCCTCATACTGTACCATGTGCATTTATAACAAAGTATTACCTTGATATTATGTAAAATTCCTGTTTCAAATTTATTGCTTTGTCTTGTTAACTCTTTCATTGGAACATTTTTTTTGGTTTATTGCTAAGGGCAATTTTTTTCATGTAAGCAAGCTTTGACAGTTATGGCTTGTGATCCACAGTTCTGTCTTACTCAGATATCATAAACATGTTTGTTTTGTTTTGCTACTTTTTTAATCCCCACCAATTCACCGATACTAAAAGAAGCACATTATCTCCAGAACTGCCAATGAAACCAACTTTGAATTTGTTAGCTGACAAAGATGATTGGAGTACCAAATATGTTCAGGTGCAATCCCGTGGGATCAAATCTGCATTTAACCTCAAGGTCATGCACCGTAGGGGATCATGTGAGAAGGGAAAAATGCTGGTTTATTGAAGACAATTGAATGATATATTCTTCCAAACTGCTTCTCCAGAATCAAATATATTTTAATTTATTTCCTAACTGCCTGAATTTCAGACATGACTTTATTTGTGCCCCGCCTCCAGCCACATGCTGGCTTATATGAAAGTAAGGCGGGACTTTGTCCATTTAGACTTGTATATCCTTGTGCCCATGGACGACAAGGTGCTCCCAGTTAAGGTGGTTGTATTATTATCCCTTGAGGGACTCGAGGAAGTTTTTCCTCCTATTAATGGCAGAGTACAGTCGAGAAAAGGGGGAGAATGTGTTGGGATGACGCCTCAATAAATGGGCAAATATTTCATGGACAAATGAAGAACAAAACTAATATGTGGTAGTGGAATTCAAGCAACATTGAGGAACCCATAAAAGAAAATTCTTGCCTTAATTTAACTGCACATGACTCATGGGTGGCCATAATGAGATAGACTTCAGAATCCTCACCAGATAGTGTGCAAGAACTCCAAGCTTCCTGACTAAACACCGATAATGCTTTGCAGAAAAGTGGATGTTCTCTTTTCAAGTAAGAACAACTTCAATAATTAACTTCTCCAATATGCTCTTCTTAGAAAATGGCTATGCAGTTTGGTGTCATGTGAAGGTGGATTTTGAATGATGATAGGGGATTCTGAGGGAGTGCTGGATACTTCCCCAGGCTCCAATCATTCGAACACGTGGGAGAAATAGCCTCAAGGTGGTGGAACAATTGTCTTTAAGTACAGAAGTGGTGGTTTGTATATGAAGTATGTTAGTCTGTAAGGACTAGGTGCGAATGCACAAACCTGATTCAGAGGGGGGGGTGAATGAATCCCTCTTCAAAACTTTGCCCAATTAAAACAATACTGGACAATGATGCGGAATTAAATCGAGTTAAACTCTACAGAATATGAGTCAATGGTGCGCTAAATCAAACAGTTGGACTGCTATAGTGCAGACTCCTGAGCAAATCTATACTGTTGACCGAATCCAATCAAGCGATCAAATGCAACTAAAACACTCAGATGGCTTGAGCAAATAGGACACTCTCCAGTAACGATGATTAACTATTCAAAGTGAATCTCTCAAGACCAATATCAAATGAACGATATGCAACCAAAATCCTCGCTAGACAGAAGATTCAGATCGAGCCTAAGTATACATCTAGCGGATCAGAGAAGACAATCAAACCACGATGGACAAGGGATTTTTAGATGGTTCAGTCTGTTGCCCGCAGACCTACGTCCATCCCCCACTCAAACCAGAGTGAGGCTTCCCGCTGATACACAGCTTAAACCGCTGGGCATCACAGCTTGCCTACAACCGCTGAGCAACACAGCTTGCTTCCGCTGAGCAATCACAGCTTGCTGACCAGAGGAACCAATCCTCTGTAACCGTTGAGCAACACAGCTTGCTCCGCTGATTCACAGCTTGAAGAAACAAGGGTTTAAAAGAAAAAACAAGAGATGGAAAATCACGGCACCGGAAAGCTGGAAACAATCTTAAAATAGATATGGCTCTCGCAGGAACTGACTGGCTTGGATCTGATCCAAAGTCCAGTTGATCAGGTCTTCAATCAGCTTCACCTTCCTTTCCATGAGCTCTCTCTCACTCTTTCTTCCGCTTCCTCTTTCTCTTTCTTTCTCCCTCTTCAGCTCTGCTCTCCTTCTGTTCTTTTCTCTACTACGCTCTCTCTTACTCTTTCTTCCTGTTCCTCTTTCTCTTTCACACTGCTCTCTTGCTACTCTTTTTGACTATCACTATTCGTTATTCTTCTTCTCTGCAAGTGCCTATATATAGAGAGAGAGGCTTCTGAGAGATGGGCGCGTGGAAACCTCGTTTCCCGCCCAATGAATTTGAAAAGCAGCGCTCCTTTAGAGTCCACGTGTCAGGCTATGAGAGTTTGCTGTCCACGTACTACGATCAGATGAGAGCAAGGAGCCACGTGTCAGAATCTCCAGGAAATGTATGCCTTGGATCACGTGCCAACTTCCAGCCAATCTCAGGATCACGTGCCCAATCAATGGTTCCGTGCTTTAATGAATTAATTAAATCCCTGCAAATAATAAAGCACTTAGTCAATACTATATGGTCAAAGTCAAGTCAAAATGCTCAGACTATTGTATGCTTATGCAGACATGCACCGACCAATATTGCACCGACCGAGTCCTCGTGCTAGTGAAGATATTGCACCGACCTTAAAACATGTATAGACCTTATCACATGCTCAGACCCTAGGTAGCTCAGAGTTGGTATGTGCTCGGACCACAGTATGCCTTAGACAAAAACTAGCACCGACTCTAATATGTCTAAGACAAAAACCTGCACCGTCTGTGAATAGGCTTTAGCCATGCACCGAGGTAAAAACATGCACCGAGGCAAAACTGACAACGACCTTGACTTGCCTTTTCATAAAAGATGCACCGAGGCAAAACATGCACCGACTATGGTATGTGCCTTAGATAAAAGATGCTCAGACCTTTATATGCATAGGAACAGTGGTATGCACCGAGGCAAAACTTGCACCGAGGCAAAACATGCACCGACTCTAATCCACATGAGACGCAAAGTAAGACGCATCTCCTATATGCTTTAGAAAAACATGCACCGAGGCAGAAGATGCACTGACTCTAAGCTACATGAGGCGCAAAGTAAGACGCACCTCCTATATGCTTTAGAAAAACATGCACCGAGACAGAAGGTGCACTGACCTCATAAGCCATTTGAGACGCAAAGTAAGACGCACCTCCCAAATGATTTAGAAAAATATGCACCGAGGTAGAATGCGCACTGACCTCATAAGCCACTTGAGACGCAAAGTAAGACGCACACATGCACTGACCTAGACCACATGAGACGCAAGATAAGACGGACACATGCACCGACTATATTGCACTGACCTTGCTATGACAAGACATTGCACCGACCGACGCACACATGCACTGACCTAGGCCACATGAGACACAAGATAAGACGGACACATGCACCGACTATATTGCACTGACCTTGCTAAGACAAGACATTGCACCGACCTTATTTGTGCTCCCTTAGCGAGTGCACATATGCACCGACCTTGTATATATGCCTAGACGGAACATGAGACGCACTCATACATAATATATGCTTAGACGCAATATGAATATATGCTTAGACCTGGTATGTGCTAAGACGCAAGTGTAGACACATGAAACACAATTATGATGCATATACAGCAAGTGTTCAATGGAATGTCTTGTTTCAATGTAGAGATGCAATCATTAAATCTTTTATGCAAACACATGATGACTTATAGTGTTTGCTATCATCAAAATCACAGGGGCACAACAATCTCCCCCTTTTTGATGATGGCAACACTATGAGTCACACTGACTCATGTAAATTATTCTCCCCCTTTGACTTCAGCAAAAAGAAAATAGTTTGAGAGAGATATATAAGCATGCATGAAATGATTGATTTAGACTCTCCTCCTTTGACTTCATCATTAAGGCATAGAAGAGCTATACTCCCTCTGGATAAATGAAGGAAATCAGCAAACACACGCGCAGATAAGCAACCGAGCACGAGTCAAGAAAGGATTACAAGCAAACCTCCTCCAATAATCAATATGACACCACATACTCTCTCTTTTTGACAATCAGCTAAAATGGAAGGACACCATTGATATAGATAAAATGGACTGAGACTGATAGACAGATCGAATAAAAGAAACCTTCTCCCCCTGAAAATGTGATATATGGAAGTGGGAATTCAGGCAAATGATCTGCAAACTTCGCAGGGACAGTCAAGAGGGACTATCAGAGGTAAGTATGATACCAAGATTGGAGAAGATCAGTAGATTGATACCAAGATCATCAAAAATACAAGATCAGCCACAGATAATTTCAGGTCGTACTCAAGAAACATCAGGGTCACTGAGTACTATCAAATTGAATTTCATCAACAAGATATTGATTGAATTGCCAATGAATAGATGAGACAGAAAGATTTTCAATAGGGTACCAAATTCATAAATCTTGATAAGCGAATTTCAGACTCTTTTATTATAAGAAATTATGAATGAGTCTAAACTTATCAGCATGATTTAAGAATGATGTATACAAAGTTTATCAAGAAAATTCAATACTCATGTCTGAAACACCTTTTAATAGAAATAAACCAAATGCGCATATGACATTCTCGTTTAACCTCCTTCTATCTTACTCATTCAAAATCAATGACTCCTTTGGGAGTTACACAAGATAGTATTGAGATTAAACACATGAATGTATCTGAACATGTCTTTAATCTTTTTCAGGATTTTTCTTTTGTTCAGCAACATTATTTTTCCTGACCAAGTCTGGTTAAAATCAACACCTTTTTACGTGAGGCACAACACGTCTTAGGTGAAGTGACCCAGTTACTCAGTGTGACAACCATATTGCCTCTTAATTAGAACAGAGTTAGCAATTTGGAGTGTCTTATTACATGAGGAGACATCTTGATCAGAGGCCAGAATCCTCTAGTTACTCAACACAACCATGTCATTGCTCTGCCAGATTTTCAATTATTTTTATAGCAG
This sequence comes from Amorphophallus konjac, assembly GCA_022559845.1. Classification (NCBI taxonomy): domain Eukaryota; kingdom Viridiplantae; phylum Streptophyta; class Magnoliopsida; order Alismatales; family Araceae; genus Amorphophallus; species Amorphophallus konjac. Next base: position 93,769,306 of record CM040117.1, on the reverse strand, counting down.
AGGTAACTATGGCACTTCATGACATGGGTTTACTCTATTTCTTTGATAGGGAACCCAGTTTCTCTGTGACCAAAGTCATTGCTCTGACTTTAGTTTTCTTTCAAATATTTTCAGATTTTTCAGACAATGCTCAGTACGCTGACATGTTTAAGAACAACACTTACTACATGTATTTTATCCAAAGGAAGTCATGTTTTTAAAGTTTCAGATTTCAGAAGATTTTGCATGGAATTACATGAGACAATTGATTAAGATTTATTAAAATGATGATTCAGATATTTTCAAGTCTTTTACATCCAAACTTAATGAATACATTAGACTTAAATCAATTTGATTCATCAGACATTCTTAAACCAATATAATAGAAGATTCTTCTTTTCGAAATATGTCGGATTTATGATCAGGGTACTCAGATTGAAATATTTCCAATTTCAAATGGATCAACATTGACAGTGCAGCCAATCAATAGAAGCAACAAGAAATTTCATATAGAGAACAGTAGAGGACAATTACAAGCATGCATATGAAGTGAAAGAATTGGAACACATGCTTATACATCAACCAAATTTTCAGGAGACAGTGAGTTTACAAGGATGCAACGAGAGATATACACTAGAGTAATTCAGATTAGAAACAATAGTTGAGTCTGGAGTACAGACAGATCAGCTTGACAATAGTGACAAGAATGAGTTCAAGTGAAGCTCTCCTTCAGCAACTTAAAGAGTAGCAGATATAGATTTCAGCTTCAAGAAAATTGAGAGCAACACACACAAGAATAGGAGAGTGATTTGAGTGACTAGACAAGAAGGGTTCAGATTGAAAAAGATTAATGAGTCTAAAATGCTCCCCCTGTCTAGATGTAGTGAGTCACTTCTTTTTGAATTTTTCAAATTAACGATATGCAGTGCAAATCACTATATGTATGCATATGCAATGATTTTCCTAAAAGCATTACATGAATATGAACATGAGTGGCATGACCATCATGTAGGGGCAGCCAACCCCCCTAACAATATGCAATAAAATCCAGAATTCTAAATGCCGCAACGCATGACCATTTATGCATCTACTCCCCTTGACTAAATGCATTATATGCAATGAAGACTGAACACATGGTTTTATGATCTATGCTCATGAAGTAAACATGCAATTACAGCCTGATATGGACTATAATAGACTTCACGTGCATTTCAGATTTTCAAAGAATTTCATTTAGAGGATGCACAAATGAATTTCGTTATGCAAGAAAAGATTCAAATTGAGCAGTGCAGATGACACACAAGAATGCAAGTATGTATGCTTAACAAGTTATGCAAACATCTAAATCAGAAATTTCAGATGGCACAATTTAGATTTTTCAGAAAATAGCATTCAATTCACTTTCAGCTTAAAGTATGCACAATTAATTCAGCAAATGCATTTGATAATCTATGATAGACAAGTTAAACTCAGATGTGAACATGTATGCATGAAATGCAACTGATTGAAAGAAACTTTCTAAAGTTAGAGGATCGAACCTGTCAAGTGCAAAGATGGGGTTTTACCAAACTTGGGTGCCTTGGTTTATACAACCCCTTTATTCCTCTCCAAGGCACACCTGCAAATTAGCAAACTACTTTGCACCAACAGATACCCAAGAAGTCTTGGGTCCTGCAGAGTTAGTGGCACCTTTGACAGGCGTTTTCAACATTTTCTTAGCTAGATAATCATCAAACTCCATCAGAAAACAATCGGCCATAGTGTGTCCAAATTTTTCACAATATCTACATGAGACAACAAACTTTTTGGTCTTTTTATGCGCATCAACATAAGTATGAAATCTATGTGCACGAGCATGAAACTTTCTGTTGTTTACATGAACGTTTTATCTCTTATTGTCGGGTAGCCAACAATTTGCAGATTTATGACCTGGCTTACCACAATTGAAACATGGAGAATTTATTCCTTTAAGGCTCCTATCAAAAGCATGTCTTTTTACATGAGATTTAGCAGATGTGGAATTAAATGTGTTTTCCTGAACATGCCAGCAGTCCTTGACTGTATGGCCATGCTTTTCACATTCGAAGCACCTGATGTGCTTTCCTCTAGAACCAGTATTATCCCTATGTGACCCTAACCAGCATTCAATAGTCTTGTGACCCGGCTTGTTACAATTGAAACATATGATGTGCTGTTTTGAAGCAGATTTGTTTTTAGTAAGACCATGATGATTTACAGAAAATTTAGCATGCATCCTATCATCTTGTTTCATGACAAAGCATTCGTTCATGAAATGACTATACCTACCACAGTAATGGCATGAAGCATCAGATTTCCTAGTAGCATGGTTTCTATCGGATGAATTCTCAGCATTCATTGTTCTAAAATTATGATTCTTCTTTTTATGTGCATGTTTGTGTGTGTTCGTGTTGTTTACAGAATGCACACTCCTGATATTGGTTTGAGTAGGCTTCTTCTACAGGTCGTCAACCCTTTTAATCCTTTTAGTTGGTTTCTGACTTTTCTGAGCATTTTGCTTCTGACTCCTTTGAGCAGTAAATTGAAACACAGGTGGGTTCGGTGAGCTGTGAGAACCAACATTGGAAATAAAGGATATTTGCGTTTTATTTTCAAAGCTCTTTTTCTTTGCAGGGTTATAGTCCAACCCTTCTTTCTGAAAATTTATCTTGACTCCTAACAACTTATCCAAGCTTTCTTGACCATTAACAAACTTTGACAAAGAGTTTTTCAAATCATGAATTTCATTTTCTAGAGATGCAATATGTATCTCATAACTAGCAATCTCTTGTTCACTACAATTAACGCATTCACTCAGCACCTTGTTTGCAGTTTTATATTTCTCAACATCTTGTTCTAGATTGCTCAGTTTTTCAGATTCTTCGATGCAGACATATTTTCCTTTTTCTAATGTGAGAAGTTTTTCGGACATAGCAGTGTTTAACAGTTTTAATTTTTCAATTTCAGCTTTCAATTCAATGTTTTCTTTTACCAGCTTCTCGATTTCTTCATCATATTTTTCACTACTGGATATCAAGTCCAGTCTTTCAATCAATTTCTCCTCTCTTTGTTCAAATTCAAGTTTCTCATTCAACAACTCTTTGTTTTCTTCTTTAAGGGAGGCAATCAACTTCCTCTGCCATTCATTTTCAAGGTAGAGATCTTCATTACGTTCCTTTAGGAGAGGGCATGTGTTGCAGGCTGACTTTATAGAACAATTGTGTGAAGCTTTCTCCTTGAATTCTTTTATACAAGATACAAAGTTTTCATTATTCTTCTGAAGTTCAGCATTATCAATTTTCAGTTTATCCACTTCAGAATTAACCTTATTCAATTCTTGCAATTTCATTAGATGTTCATCATTTTTAACATTCAGCTGATCTTCCAATTTAGAAATTTTGTTCAGACATTCTTGGTTTTCATTTTTCAAGGACGAAATCTGCTCTTTATTGTTATGAACATCAACCAAGCACATATCATAAGATTTTTTCAACTTTGGACAATTTTCACAAGAGAATTCAGATTTATTCTGTTCAATCTTTTTCTTCAACTTTTTATTCTCAGATTTCATTTTCCTAGACAACTCTAACAACTCTTCATACATCACAACCAATTCATCAAACGAAGGTTCTTCTGATCCAGAGCTTATTTTGGATGACGTTTTCTCCTGTTGATCAGAGTTGTGATCACCCCGGTTGGCCATCAAGCATTGATCCTCTTGCTCCCCATTTGTAGCAGTTATTCTATCCAAGATTTTCTTTCCAGAAGCGCACTTGAGAACAAAAGGAAATCTGTCAGTATTAACTGCAGCTTTCAAAATATTAAGAACTGTGACATTATCACGGTTCTTTACTCTGTCCTCTCTAGACCTTTTGGTCTCATCATGAGGTAATTGGTATGGGCCTTTTGAAACTAAATTCCATAGATTAGGGTCAATGAAATTCGTATAGACACATAGGCCGCCTAACCACTTACTAAAGTTAGAACCATTGAAAATCAGAGGGCGAGCCATTGAGACAGATAGCAAACAGTTTCACTGCACAAGACAATCTATGTAACGCACCAAAAATAAGATAGCAAGATCCTTTGCAGATCGTTGGATCTGAACAGTCAGAGACCCGCTCTGATACCAATTGTTAGTCTGTAAGGACTAGGTGCGAATGCACATACCTGATTCAGAGGGGGGGGGGGTGAATGAATCCCTCTTCAAAACTTTGCCCAATTAAAACAATACTGGACAATGATGCGGAATTAAATCGAGTTAAACTCTACAGAATATGGGAGTCAATGGTGTGCTAAATCAAACAGTTGGACTACTATAGTGCAGACTCCTGAGCAAATCTATACTGTTGACCGAACCCAATCAAGCGATCAAATGCAACTAAAACACTCAGATGGCTTGAGCAAATAGGACACTCTCCAGTAACAATGATTAACTATTCAAAGTGAATCTCTCAAGACCAATATCAAATGAACGATATGCAACCAAAATCCTCTCTAGACAGAAGATTCAGATCGAGCCTAAGTATACATCTAGCGGATCAGAGAAGACAATCAAACCACGATGGACAAAGGATTTTTAGATGGTTCAGTCTATTGCCCGCAGACCTACGTCCATCCCCCACTCAAACCAGAGTGAGGCTTCCCGCTGATACACAGCTTAAACCGCTGGGCATCACAGTTTGCCTACAACCGCTGAGCAACACAGCTTGCTTCCGCTGAGCAATCACAGCTTGCTGACCAGAGGAACCAATCCTCTGCAACCGTTGAGCAACACAGCTTGCTCCGCTGATTCACAGCTTGGAGAAACAAGGGTTTAAAAGAAAAAACAAGAGATGGAAAATCACGGCACCGGAAAGCTGGAAACAATCTTAAAATAGATATGGCTCTCGCAGGAACTGACTGGCTTGGATCTGATCCAAAGTCCAGTTGATCAGGTCTTCAATCAGCTTCACCTTCCTTTCCACGAGCTCTCTCTCACTCTTTCTTCCTCTTCCTCTTTCTCTTTCTTTCTCCCTCTTCAGCTCTGCTCTCCTTCTGTTCTTTTCTCTACTACGCTCTCTCTTACTCTTTCTTCCTGTTCCTCTTTCTCTTTCACACTGCTCTCTTGCTACTCTTTTTGACTATCACTATTCGTTATTCTTCTTCTCTACAAGTGCCTATATATAGAGAGAGAGGCTTCTGAGAGATGGGCGCGTGGAAACCTCGTTTCCCGCCCAATGAATTTGAAAAGCAGCGCTCCTTTAGAGTCCACGTGTCAGGCTATGAGAGTTTGCTGTCCACGTACTACGATCAGATGAGAGCAAGGAGCCACGTGTCAGAATCTCCAGGAAATGTATGCCTTGGATCACGTGCCAACTTCCAGCCAATCTCAGGATCACGTGCCCAATCAATGGTTCCGTGCTTTAATGAATTAATTAAATCTCTGCAAATAATAAAGCACTTAGTCAATACTATATGGTCAAAGTCAAGTCAAAATGCTCAGACTATTGTATGCTTATGCAGACATGCACCGACCAATATTGCACCGACCGAGTCCTCGTGCTATTGAAGATATTGCACCGACCTTAAAACATGTATAGACCTTATCACATGCTCAGACCCTAGGTTGCTCAGAGTTGGTATGTGCTCGGACCACAGTATGCCTTAGACAAAAACTAGCACCGACTCTAATATGTCTAAGACAAAAACCTGCACCGTCTGTGAATAGGCTTTAGCCATGCACCGAGGTAAAAACATGCACCGAGGCAAAACTGACAACGACCTTGACTTGCCTTTTCATAAAAGATGCACCGAGGCAAAACATGCACCGACTATGGTATGTGCCTTAGATAAAAGATGCTCAGACCTTTATATGCATAGGAACAGTGATATGCACCGAGGCAAAACTTGCACCGAGGCAAAACATGCACTGACTCTAAGCCACATGAGACGCAAAGTAAGACGCACCTCCTATATGCTTTAGAAAAATATGCACCGAGACAGAAGATGCACTGACTCTAAGCTACATGAGACGCAAAGTAAGACGCACCTCCTATATGCTTTAGAAAAACATGCACCGAGGCAGAAGGTGCACTGACCTCATAAGCCAGTAAGACGCACCTCCTATATGCTTTAGAAAAACATGCACCGAGGCAGAATGTGCACTGACCTCATAAGCCACTTGAGACGCAAAGTAAGACGCACACATGCACTTACCTAGGCCACATGAGACGCAAGATAAGACGGACACATGCACCGACTATATTGCACTGACCTTGCTAAGACGACATTTCACCGACCGACGCACACATGCACTGACCTAGGCCACATGAGACGCAAGATAAGACGGACACATGCACCGACTATGTTGCACTGACCTTGCTAAGACAAGACATTGCACCGACCTTATTTGTGCTCCCTTAGCGAGTGCACATATGCACCGACCTTGTATATATGCCTAGACGGACATGAGACGCACTCAGACATAATATATGCTTAGACGCAATATGAATATATGCTTAGACCTGGTATGTGCTAAGACGCAAGTGTAGACACATGAAACACAATTATGATGCATATACAACAAGTGTTCAATGGAATGTCTTGTTTCAATGTAGAGATGCAATCATTAAATCTTTCATGCAAACACATGATGACTTATAGTGTTTGCTATCATCAAAATCACAGGGGCACCACAAAGTATATGAGGCCTGAGACTGGACCATGGTGTAGTGACTTGTTAAAGTGGATAAGGAAGGGAAATATGAGTTCAATGCCAGCATGCTCGCAAAAATCCATTTGTACAACAAAACTACGCCCTACACCAAGGTGGTGGGAACACATTAGCTACCAGAAAGCCCGGAATGGAAGAATGCTATCCCTTCTCTTTGCATAAAAGCCAGACCCATTCCCTTACCTTATCACAAATGAAAGTAAACCCTTCCAGAGAACCTCTCTGTCCTGCTTCATATTGCTGTTCTTCTATAACTGAGAAGACTCCATCCTGGCTATTCTAACCAAGGTTTTAAAAACATAGGATTGGAATCTGGTGTTGGTGGGTGAGACCCAATCCTGATTGTCTGATCCTGGCCCATTTCGGCTGATCCATTCCCAATCTGGCCAACCATTGGTTTGCAGAAGTTTGCTGAGGGGAAGGAGCAGCATGGTGTAAGGAAGGACCCTGCTGCTTCTTGCTGCTTCCCAGCATCACTGAAGATGATGAGAGCAATAGGATGGTGTGCAATTAGAACCCCAAAATAGCCATCAGCTATAAGTAAGAGAAGAGGATGGCTGCATGCATGCTTCAAGAAGGCAAATGCAGGTGACAACTGACAGTCATTTGGGTGTCATCAATTGGCAGCCAATGCAAGGTTCTTAGGAAGCAGCAGCCTAGATGTCAACATTTGGAGCTGGCAGTGTGCAGTGCTTTGTGTGTGTGTGTGAACTCCTCTCTTTTGATCCGTATCTATCTGTCTGTTATGTGTATGTGCATGTTAAGAGGGGGGCTGATTAATGGCATTGTACAAGTGCCTCACAACTTTAGTTCCATGTCAGATATTCAGTAATACATTTTATTTTGAAAAGTTTTCTTCAAACTTTTTGCATGCAGATCCTCAAAGGCCTATATGCAGATTCTTTTTTTTTTTGGGGGGGGGGAGTGGATGGTGCCAATAATTGTATTAAAATAAAAAATGTGATGTGTTTACTACTTACAAGTATAGAAAGGTGACGTAACCCAAAAAATCCCTCTACACAAAATCTGTTGTCTATTTCAGTTTGAGATAAATTAGATCTGGCATGATCTGATCCAGCCAATTTAAGTGCGAATTGTCTGACCCAACTGCTCTCCACAATCCAGAGTTTTGAATGGAAAATAGTACAATGAAGATGCATTGTTTAAAAATATTCTGGTTTGGTCAATTCTGACCCAATCTGACTAACTTTTTAAACCTTACATTATACGTTTATGAGGTGCCCATCAGAATTCATCCAAGGGTAACATGGAAAGTGACAACTGATAAGATTCATTTCATGCATTAATTCAGACAAGTAGGAAAGCAATTTGGGGCATGAAAAGGGGGAGAGAACATTGTCTATCGCATGACAGAGTAATTTTTAATGAGTAGATATTTTATGAAAAAACTTGCATAAAGCATAAATTTTAGGAAATAAATAATTGTCTGACACGGAACAGGATGTTCATAGTGCACTGAAAGGCAAAATATTACAAAAATGATCTAATAGTGATCATTTAAGAGACAAATGTTGTGAAAACTTGCTGGGATCAGTCCTTGAAAAGCCCTAGTCCCAGCTGGATAATCTTAGCCTAAACAATAAGCTTGGTCTGTTGGAGCCATGGAGGACTGGTGTGTCGCTACATACATGCTCAAGTGGAGGAACTTTAGCATTGATCATAGCACTATGCCTCAAAAGTGTGATTCTTTCTTATTCACTTACAGATGCTTTTTATTTCATTTCTCTCTCTCTTGCATTGTCCTTTTCCATGTTTCAAGGCACTTAAGGCCCATTACTTTCTTACAAGTTTATGACTTTAGAGGAAAAAGATGTTTTTTGCTTATTTTGAAGTTATACCCCAGTTCAGGTACTGGATGATGTGTTGTATATGGTTGACTATGACAATCCTCCGAGCTTTTGGGAACTTGAAGTTAAATGAGGCAGGGAGGACCATTATTCTGTGTGGGGAGTGTCCATTATGAGTGTTCCTCTATAAGAGATCCAGGTAGCATTTAATTGAAGGACCTTTGAGATGTGGCATGAGTGAAACAGAATTGTTGAGCCAAGAGCCACAGCTCAGTTTTTCAACCAATTCGTTGACAATGATGAATTGAGCATTCAAATCCTATCGCAAAGGAGAAGAGGAGAGAGTGATAATGTCAATGAAATGGTTTCTAGTGGATACATGTGTTTGTTGAGCACGGGAATCTTGAGTGGTAAATCCATCCATACTAATGTTAAGCCAACAGAGTATAAGTAATGTCAAAAAACTCATGAGCTGGGCTCTAGGCAAACTTGGTTTGCGATTTGTTTTACTGGATTATTGAGTTGTTCATTTCCTCTGTATATGTAGATTTGCTGGTGCGTCTGGTTGGTTGGCTGGACATTGTGTAGGATGAGCTGAGAAATGAATTTGCTTGATTTGACTCAGAAATAAAATTGTACATTCTTCTGTTTGTATCACCTCTGTTTACTTCATAAAATTGGTGTTGCAATCTGCTTTTTCTTAAAAAAAACTCTATTTGCCACACATGAATTTATATGTTCATGTGAATGAAGGTTGGATTTGATAGGGAACGGTCATGTAAATTTTGCTCAGGGATCATTAGGTATTATGATTTCTGTATAGGATGTGTGCTCATACTGTGTTTTTGCCCATCTCATATTGTACACTGCAGAATGTTGCCTTTTATTTTCAAGTTATTTGCCTTTTGCTGCTGATGTTATGCACTTTGTGACTATGCATCGGGAGCATCTACACTCTAATTTGTTTATTTATCTTCAGTGAATCCTTAATCCTGCTAACTGTTTCTTCTTCAACTTCTTGCGATGTCAGGAGCGACAAAACAGGCCTATGCGCCAGAACCTTTTGATGTGGGGCGATTTTTGCAAGCTGAAGTTATCTTGGATGACCAAAAAGTTACTGTGACAACATCTGGACCAATAGATCCTGGTTTGTCTCCTCCCCGCTACCCCCCCAACTCCCCAACCTCTTCCACACATGCACCCACACACTTTCTCTCTTCCATGGTGGCTATTATGGTATCTCTGGGAACCAAGTGCCAGTTAGTTGACTCCGTACTTACCTGTATGAGTAATTGCATGCAAGTGCTTCAGATTGCTGTTCTTTAAACATGATCTTTTAAAAAAATTCAAATATTTCTGGCTTATTTATTGTGAGTAAGTTTATTTATAGAATCTAAGGATCTCATTTCAAAATTGTGGCATGTAGTCTTACTTTCTTCTGCATACCTCTCTTAAACATGTTTTCCCATTAGATTATTTATAGCTTTTTTAAATTTGAAAATTTTCTCTGACTTGAACAATCTTTTCTTTGCATGTTTCGCTAGGAGGATGCTTATGGAGTAATTTAGAAGAGCTCTAGAAACTATTAGGATGTTTTGATTTTTCTGGCCACATGAACAATTTCTATTCATTGGCTTTTGAATGTATTTTTATTGTTCTACCTGCTTGCAAGAAAATGAAATGAATCTTGAGGCACTGGTTGAGGGGCAGCCTTGTGCAAATGGTAAGATTGCCCCATTGTGACCTGGAGGTCATGGCTTCAAAACTGGAAAGGCAGCCTATCTGCAGAAAGTAGGGTAACACTGTATTAAATTAACCCTATCTAGGTGGGCCCTGATCCCATAGTGGTGGCAGCCTTATGGCACTTGGTTTCCTTTTTTAATCTTTGAGGCACTGGTTGCAATACTGCTGCAAGATTTTCTTGTAGCTAAGAACACCTTATTCTTGCATGTAAAAAGAATCTGTTTTGCAAGTCCTGCACATGTAAATGTTTGACATCCCTTGGTGTTAATTCCTTATGATGTACCATTAATTGCAGAGCCATTGAACCATATCAAAATGATGCTTGTTTTCATTTATCTAGCTTCATACCATCTAAACACGTTCGAAAGATGGGCAGCAAACACTAATTATGCATAATGATCTGCTTACCTGCATGAGTCTATTTTAATCTATGTTTTTGATTATTACACATAACCTTCATCTGAAATTGTTTCTTTTGAATAATGTTCAACAGCTCCAGGGTTGGGAAGTTATGTTGAGGCTCTTGTAGGGAAAAATGATGTCGAGTTCAATGTATGTTGCTTTAAACATTTCTTGCTATGTTTCTTGGATAAATTTGTGACATCAAAGACTGTTTTATGTTGCATTATCTCATCTAGTCATTCTCAACTTTGTTGGAGTCTTATTTCCTTTTTCTTGTTATCTCCGAGTGTTTCCATGTTTAAGTTTTGTACTCAGTATCAAGCAGATTTGTCCTTTCACGTCCTTGTTTTATCTAAAATATGTGACGCTCTACCTTGTGTACTTCACAAGTTCTTCACTACCAATTGTATTCAAAATAAAGTTAAATCAAGTGGGAAGGATAGGTCCCTCACACTTGAAAGCTTCTCCTGTACTGCAGACTGCTTTCAAGTAATATCTAAGGCCAAAAAATATACAGCCATCTCTTACAGCTGTACCTACAAAACTAGGAATAATGATATTGGTTCTAATTGCAAGGAAGAAACAAAACTACAATCCATGCCAAACTCATTGAATTTACATTCCAAAATTGTTGGAGATGCATTCGTTTGTATATGCTGACGGACATGAACATCTCCGCTGTAAATTCTGCTTACTTGTACCACGATCTCACTGACATTACTGCTTGAAGATGATAGAGATATTATAATGGTTCCTCAATGCCACATCTGATGGTTGTCCTCTACTGGCTCAATGCACCATCTATATATAGTTCTACCTTGGAAACAATTGATCATTCCTGCCACTCTCATATTCTTTGATGTTCTTCGCTATCCCAAAGACTTGTGCTCTGTGGATTCTTCCTGCTACCCACCTGAACCCACTTGTGCTCCACTTTCTGTTGGAGAAGAGGATCTTTTTCACCCACCTTCCGTTCATCCTCACTCTGCATGCTTGCTCTCCTCGTTTTCCAAGTTAATGGCCTTCTACGACATTAAATGATAAAACAGACTTGCGTGTGTAGTACAACTTACATTATTTGGATTCGGTTTATAAAGTAATGCTGCAACTCAGGCCAGGTTAAGCTAGGTTCATGCCAACCTAGTCCAACCCATGACTGTATCTGTCATTCCTAACCTGACCCAACCTGAGAGGTCCAACCCTAACCCACTCCTCTAGAAAATGTATCCAACCTGTGTAAGCTGTTCAATGTGAGTTGGTTTGGTTTGGTCAGATTGGGCTTGTAAGCTGGTGAAGCCTGAACCAGCCTCAGTTGTTAGGCTGGTTTTATGTCCATGTAGATGCACCTATAAGTATAAATCAGCCCTAAATTTTAGGCTGGTTTTAAATCAATCAACACGTACATTAAATAATATACACTTACTGTTAAGCATGCTCAGTGCAGGCAACAAAAATGATGGGCTTGTTCTCTCAATGTTAGCATGTTTATCACCACTAAAAATGCAATGCAAAAGAAAACATACTTCTCTGCCAAGATTATCAGGAAGAATGGAAGGGAAAAGTCTTCTCTTGAGAGTTTAACAGATATTCTTTCTGAAAAGTTTATACTCCCATTTGGGGTTCTGAGCATGAAATCATTGAAGAACTCTGATTGAAAAGATTGTACAAAGAGTCAACGGGTCATATAGAGAGACTCAGAGCAGAGGGGTGGGGGAAAGGGGGGGGGGGGGGGGGGGGGGGCGATCATCAGTGAACATTCCCCCACCAGGCTGGAGGCAGGCACAGCTGCTGCTTCCGGCCATATAGAGAGAGAGGGAGAGACGCAATGCTAGTTCTCTGCACCATTGTGTTTTTTCTGTCTTTGGTGTTTCGTCACTGCCGTGCAAAGAACCACTTATACATGTCACCACCATATGAGGAACCATGGACACTGGTCCCTGCCGTGTCCATGCCATTGCTGCTCAATGCTGATCATAGACCTTTGAGATTTTTCTACTTAGTTTTGGCTGTGGAGGAGAGGGAGCTGGCAGCTGAGAGTGGAGGGGCTCATGGGGTATTCATGAAGGTGTGTTGGGCCTTTTGGCTGGGAAATAGAAAGAAAAAGGGCATCTGGGTCTCATAGATCTGATGTCTCTGCTTGAATCTTCAAGGGGATCTACAGATCAAATGATCTGAGCTTGGCCTGCCCAAGCTTGCAGCCCTACCTATAAGGTGGAGTGATATTGTTTTTTTTTGTGGGGTTTTTATTTGGGGGGGGGTGGTCTATTGTGGCTTTGGACTGCCTTTCTTATATATTTAGGAGATATTGTTCTCTGTTGCATATAAAAAATCCTCCACTAGTTATTACAATTCCTTCCTGATAAGTTCTGATTTCTGTGCATGGTTTTTGCAGGTGGTTGTTGTCCGGATGAATGGACATGATAATCCCTCATCTTCTATTCATGTTTTTCACATTGGAAAGATGAGGATCAAACTTCGAAAAGGAAAGTCTACAAAGGCTAAAGAATCATATTCTACTTCAATGCAGGTACATCCTCAATTATTCCGCACCACCTTTTTTTTAAGGTTTGAAGAACTTTCCTGTTTGAACTAAACACAAATCATATACCATCTCAATCCTTTTGTTGTAAGTTTTGCTATCTTGAAGGCTCTCAAAGTTCTCCAGTTGTGAGAATGGATCTTTCTTTATTTTACATTACTGAAAGACCATTTTCATCGTTTCATGATGAAACCTAGCCCTGTTTTAATAATTCTACCATTCTTCCACCGAAATGTGATCCAACCTCTGAACCGTTCAGTGTCTCCAAGTAATTGACGTTGTCAAGTCTGAACAGGGTCCTATTGGGCCCATTTTGATGTTCCTGATTTTGTATTATTAAACATGGGGGTGCTTGGTGGTTCAGATTATAGGTATCAACATATCATTTCTATAACCTTTTGTACTGCCAGATACTTTGTTCATCACTCATCAGTAGACATCTATGCTCCTAAAATATCAAATCTATTATTCAATCCAACACAGACATTTAGACGTAATGCTGTTCCTTTAGATATGCATAGGTTGTGGTTCTATGTGGGAAGTAGGTTTCTGATCCTACATAACTGTTCATGTTATAACTTCTAGTGATTTTCTACCTGCAAAGGCCTTGTATACTGGAATTTGCCGATGAACAGATGCATGCTCAATGTTAACTTATAATATGTAGTCAATCTTATTATATTGCATTTAATACTGATAAAAAGAAATGTGCCCCAGATATTCATAGTGCTTTAAGTGAGCAAGGAGAATGCGGCATTTTTTGCATTAATAAACAAGTTGTTTGCATATATAATTACAAGTTTGAGAATCATTTATACAACTAAGTCTTGTATGCTTGTAAGTATGCATGATGAGTGTTTGGCAGACTGAAGAATTTGGGGATATGGGTCTGCAAACTGTCAGTGCCATGAGCATCTTTGTGATGAACTATCATGAGGATAGGATCTTTAGATGGATTGGGATTCAGAGACTACCGAATCATGTTGGCGAAAGCTGTTTAGTCCCACACCAGATATTCACAAGTCATTCTGTTTCTGTATCAGTTCTAGGCCTCTCCACCACTGAACTTGAGTGTGTCAGAGTTGGTTAGCTTACTGGGTTTCCCTCATTTGGCTTTACCTTGATTTTAGGGGGTGCCATCTGTGGTTGAGTCTACCCATTATTTGGGTTGGGGTGGGGGACACTAGCTTGAGTTTGGGTTGGCTGTTTGGTTCAGTAACAACTTGAATAAACTTGAACTAAAGGGGAGGATCTTGTTTCTGTGTCTACGTTGTAGTTGGTTGATCACATTAATGGATCAACTTGGGAGGACGATGAAACACTAAGAGCATCCATTGCAGAATTCACATTTTCAAAATACAAAATTCATAGCAGAATCGAATGGAGGCACTATTCATGAATTATGTTTCCTTGTTCTGTATGTGTAATTGTTTAGTATTTCTCTGTATACATGAAGAATAATTGGTTTTCCACATCTAACTGGTAGTTATATCCACCAAATTCTCTAGCTGTGTGGTGTCAGAGGTGGTGGTAGCGCTGCTGCTCAGGCTTTATTCTGGCAAGCCAAGAGAGGGCTTTCATTCACGTTGGCATTTGAGTCAGAAAGAGAACGGAATGCGGCAATTATGCTTGCCCGGAGATTTGCATTTGATTGTAATGTGAGTGTTCTTTTCTTGGTCTCTCTCACCGAATGTTATGAAGGCATGCTTTTCATTGAGATTTGACGCGGTCTTTTTAGAATTCTCTAACAAGGATTATTTAGTTATCTTTTCTTGCTGTGACTCTTTTCAGTATTCTTAATTCCAGATAATGCTTGCGGGACCAAACGACAGGGCTCCTGTGGGGTCCCTATAAATAGCTAATTTTGATAGTAGTTCAACTGTAAGTATATGGAATTTCTGCCAATTCAAAATTTTATGGTTGCGTCAGTGAAAGTTTGTATTGTGAATGAGGTTTGGCCTAACATGGTTGCAGCACAACATCAAGGCATCCTTTTATTTGCCTTCACATTGTGTTGTAACACTCTTTTCTGTTTTCTTCCAGAGCTTTGATCTTGAGATTGCTGCTTGTAGAAATTTAACAATATCTTGTTTTCAGAATACAGTGCAATTTTTTCTCAGGCAATTCTTTTTCTTCTTTGTATACAATGGCTGATATGCTTTTGTGCGTTAAAGATGGCAAATTAATCCTGTTTATCAAACTCTGCTTGTCTTTTCATCTATATGCATTTGGGCAAGAACTTCAGGGCTCAAGAATTTTTTAAATTCTTGTTCTCAGCCAACTTCTCTCGGTGTCAAAACTTCCTTGATGACATCTAATTCTGTTTATTTAGTCCTAAAGTTAAGCCAATTATAAGTTTTAATGTGTATAGGGTATATTTGATGGGTTAACATCTCACGTTCAAGTGAAATCATTGAGTGTTAAATGAAAATTTTGTTATTCACTTATGTATATTGATTTAGGTGATAACAAAACCTCCTCACTGAATTCCGTGATAACAAAGTCCAAGGCTCAATCGTCACAAAATTGTGTGGTAAATTTTGATGATTACAAAATCTTTTTTTTTGATAATGGGGAATCTAACAGAGTGATATGGAGAGTTGAGCGATTATTAGGCCATCCGAGTTTGAGTTTTATCTTATACATTTTGTCACCCTTTTTTTTGTACCGTTGTCGTAAAATCTCGGACTCATATCTCTCGAGGATTAAATGTGAGTTAGGTAAACCTCCTCGAGACTTAAAGAGGTTGCATGAGGGGGGATTCGAATCAGGGACACCGGTTAAAATCGCATAACATCTGACCAATTGGGATATAACATGTGTAGCGGCAGGAAAATGGTTTCAAGGTCATGTATCACCTTCTCTATTTATTTGTTGGGAAAAATCGTCTCGTGCCCGTGGATGTCTGCACACGTCAAGAAATCAGAAGGGCGGCAGAAGGAGTCTCGGGTGTTATCCCAAGAAACAACCCTCCGATGCTTAAGTCAGCAAAGGATTTAATGAGCGATAGAGCAGAGCAGAGTAAGAGAAAGGTAGGGGCCGTAGGAGTCGATCCAGGAGGCGTGTAGATCCTCTATATGCGTGCTCGCTGGTCTCAGTGGGCTCTCGGAGAGTGTTCGCTGGGTGGTAAGGCCGCTTCAGGAGGTAGAAGCTTTCTGACGTAGTGGCCCTCTTGTCGTTATCACTGGTAGGGCTGCTCTCTTCTCAGTAAAAGGCTCGGGGGTAGGAGTATCCTCTTGCGTAGCCGTGCGGGATTTTTAGTAGAAGAATCTACCGTGCTCTTCTCTTCTGTCGATGTCCCGTTTATATGGGTTGTCCTAGAGCGAGGGCCTCATCCCTTGATAGGGAAGGGCCCGTTTAGTTGGAGTAACGTTCCCCGCTATGTCGGCGAGAGTTTCCCGTTGGAGGGCGATAGCCCCGGCGTAGGCCGGTCCCTGGGCGAGCCTTACGGCACTCATGGAGCATGCTCGCCTGTTACGGGGTCAAGGTCGGCGTCGTGGGGGCAACGGTCGGTCGTCGGAGTGTCCTCCGGTGAGAACTGCGCTTGGGCCAGCTTCATCGGCGTCGTGAAATCCGATGCTCCTTTGGGCTGGTGATCCTCTTATTGGATTGGACGTGCATGTTTGCCCCTAGCGTGGGCTCAGCGCTTCCGAACCTTAATGGGCCGCTTGCGCCTGGGTCATTCCTGGGTCAAACCTGATTTACCCTCCTCACTTCCCCCCTACTCTTAGTTGTCGAGCACTCATAGGGGACTGAGAGTATCCAAGAGAGGGTTCCTCTGGAGGGTGTGATTCGAAGGCGATTTCCTCGTACGGCGGGAGTTGGTGGCTTCGAGGCCTGCTTGGCGCACAAGGCGCCTCTGGCGGTGGTAGAGGCTACGCTGGCAATGATGACGCCGTGTCTTATCTCATTTTTGGTATGTGGGCTTAGAACGGTCATCTGGCCTCGATAGCCGTACCGCCGTAGCGGCAAGCGTCCCTTCGCCTGACCCTCAGGGGGCAACCGTCGGACAGTAGTGGGCAGTTTATAAGGAGCGTGGAAGGGGTTCTCGCAAACCATACCCAAATCTCGCTGGTCGCCGTGCTCTGTCGTAGGCTTCCGCTTCCTTTTGCCTGGTGAGGATCCTTCTCCCTCGGTTCTTCTTTTCTGCGGTAGTGATGCCTCCACGTAGGATACCTCTTAGCGTCGAGTCCTCCTCTTCGGAGGAGATGCCTCAGAATCAAGGTGGTGTGCCGAGCACCTCTGGTGCGGGCACTAGTCGGCCTGACTCCCAGCCCTTAGTGGCCTACCGGGTGTTCCACGGGTTGCGGGAGACCTTCCAGATCCCCCCCGAGTACGACATAGTCTTTCCTGCTGTGGGAGACGACATAATGAGTCACCCCCCTGGCGGGATCATGATCCCAGTAGATTCCTTCCAGGCGGGTCTCCGTATTCCTGTCCACCCCTTCATCCGGACGTCCTCACCCATTACGGGCGGAACCCTGGGGGATTATCCCCCAATTCGTACAGTATCCTCTGCGGGTTCGTCTACGCGTGCGCAGAGCGTCGGTGGTGCCGAGCGTCGATCTATTCCGGCAGTTCTTCCACCTTCAGAGTTGTCCGTCCGACACTTTCTTCGCCTACTTCAAGGCCCACGCCAAGGATCACTTTATCTCCGTCTCTCGTACCGCGTCTAACCGCAAGGGGTGGGCGGAGCGGTACATATACTTGATCAAGTAGAAGGACTGGGAGAGGGTCTCCGATGGCTGGATGCGGAGTGGCTACCCTCGCCCTTGGCGCGACTCGAAGCCCCCTCTGAATGTTGAGGGTCGCCGGAATCTGAGGGCGGTTTCTCGATACCCCCTCGTCGATGCGGACCACGTTCTGACCCCGACGCTGCTTTGAGAGCTGGGGTTATGTCCCCCGTTGCCGCAGGGTACTGGCCGTGCTTCCCCGTAGGGTTGTGGTGGTAGTGGCTGATGCTTGACCAACCTCTTCTTTGTTGCCAGGGGCAGTTGAAGCGCGGGGTTGGACTCCTGAGATCGTCCGGCTGCCGAGACTTGTTCCTCGGCCTGTGAACCACGTCGCTCCAGGAACTGGCCGGGTGTCGGTCGCCGCCCCCCCCCAGTCCAGGTTGCTTTCGCTCCGGGGAGGTTGCAGTACCCGGCCCCTGGTCGGCATCCCCTTGGCGCGCTCGCCCGAGGCGTCAGTGGCCAGTGGAGGGCCCGGTTCCCGACGGAGTCTCTCTGAAGCCGTTCCCAGCGTGCCCGGAGAGGAGTCTGCCATGGCTGGCGGTTGTCGGACCTATCTGACCGAGGATGAGTTGGCGGCGATCGACAGTCGCCGCCGGTCGAGGAACAGGGGGAGGGATTCAACTCCAGCCAGGAGCCGGGTCCCACCTTCGCCTGGGGCGCTTCCCCCCAATGTTCGCCCGTCGCAGACGTCGGCAGCACCGGAAGCTGCTACTCCGGCGTCCTCCTATGGTAACCGGGGGCGTGAAAGGGGAAAGGCCCCTACTATTGCCGAGCCAGATCCTTCTCCCCCACAGAGGGTTCCTCCGCGCGATCGATCCTCATCTCCGCATGATCAGTCCTCGCGGCCTAAGGACCTACCGACGGGGGTGCCCGGAGTCCCGGGCGTCGTCGATCTTATGATGCGGAGTGCTCGCTGACATGAGCACGTCGGGGAGATGGGTCCTGGTGTCGTAGATGAGTTGACTGATGTTGCTACGAAGAGCGTATGCCTGGTCACCAGCGCCTTCGGGCTGTGGAGGCACCGTTTCCTGGATGCCGCGCGTGAGCTGGAGACTAGTCGGGCGCGTCAGGCTGGGGTCAAGGGACGCTTGGAGGAGTCCGAGACTGCGAACACCGGCCTTCGGGAGTAGCTGACTTAGCTGAGTTGGCCCTGATGGGCATGGAGTGCGACCGAGACTCCTTCATGGCGCGGGCCGACGCGGCTGGCGAGAGGGCGGCAAAGCTGGAGGCGGAGACCCGAGCCATGGATATCCGCTGTCAGGAGATTGAGGCGGAGCTCGCCAGGGCGCGTATGTCCCTGTCCTCGGTGGGTGATGAGGCTGTGGAGGCCTTCCGCTCCTCCTCAGCTTATCGGGCCGAGCTGACGGAGGCGGCCCTACAGTATTATGGGTCGGCCCATGACCGCGGCTTCCGGGAGGGCGGGAGTGCCGCTGTGAAGGCCACCGTGAGATATTTTGACCTCGAGGCTCCTGTCCTCCCTCCTCCTCCAGATCCCTATGGCTCGGGGGCCGAGGATGAAGAAGAGGGGCCCGACCCCGTGGGGGCGGGCACCGAGCAGTCGGTGTCGAGCACGGGCGAGCGGGCGCCCTGTCAATGCTGTCGTGGTGGACTTGAGTGACGAGCCACCTCCTCCTAGTGCCGCTGATGCGCGTGCGCCTGCTGAGCTCAGGGCACGTGATGATGTAACCGGGGCAAGTCCTTGAGAGGATGCCCCTTGTTGTCTTTTCTTTCCTTTTCTTGCGCTTTCGAGGCAGTAGCCTCTTTTGTAATTTCTCCTTTTGGGAATGAAAGGCTTTCCTTCTTTGCTTCGCAAATCTTTGAGATTTCTACTGTGTACTTCCTTCCTTTGAACCGTCATGAGATCCTCTGGGGATACGAAACGGCGCCCTTAATGAGAGCTTCTGAAGGAGCGCGACTTTTCGGGATCCGTCGCTTCGACTTCCACGGATTTGATTGAGGCGGTAGGAGTCCTCACACTTCTGGGGACTTAGTTTCTCACTATAAATAGTGGCCTTCCGCAGCGTTCTAGCGGTCGTCTTGTGCCGACGAATTGTGGTAGGTAGGCTCCACCGAGAATGTCCTCAGGAGAGTCTGGTACTTCGTCGGATGATGAATCTCTGTCGACTTGCCGCCAACCTCTGGTCCTCCGGAGGAACCTGCGCCAGCTCCCTGGCGGCCGTGGCCTGAGCCCGGAGAGGGTGGCCCGGCCTCTGAGTAGTATAGGCTTGGGTACCTGGACGGCTGGCGGGAGGCCCTGGAGAAGGTTAACCGCTTGTACGCTGGCAGGGGAGTCCTGCTTCTTGAGTCGGATAGGATCCGTCCTTGACGGGACGAGAAGAGTCAGGGTAGAGCCGTCTTTCCGAATTCCGCTATCTTCTTCTTGCTCATCTTCGTGGTGCATGACCGATGTTTGCTCCTTGCAGGTGCTTGGTGAGATGCTCCTCGTTGCTGGAACATCTTCCTACTTTCTGGTAGGAAGGATCGTAAGGAAGGGTGGAATCTGTTTTCCATTCTTCCACTCGGTGGGCCTGACCGTGCGGCTTGGACGACGGCGGTGGGCTCCTCAGTTTTGAAGGCATGGCCAGTACGCCGAGGTGGCCATCCTAATGTGTTGGCCTCGTGGTACTGCTGCCTTTCGCTGGCTTGTGTGGGCCTGCTGGTTCCCTGTAATGGGTGGAGCTTGCCGGTCTTCTTCCGAGCACGGGTGGCCGGAGCTACTGGCCAAGTTTTCCTCGTGCAGGCCTTCTACCAGTGAAGCCCTTTGTTGGGCTGGGGATCTTGTCCCTCTTCTCTGGCATAGGAGGCTTCTCCGTGGGTACCCTTCCACGGAACAAAAATGGGTACCTACGCCTGCTTGAAGACTCTGCATGATCGTCGACAGAGGATGGTGCCTGGGAAGCGAGTTGTTGGAGTCATACGTCGCCATCGTCGAGCACTTTTGTTTCTCCATGTACTTATATTTGGCCCGCGTGGGGGTACTTTACCGATTTTCTAGCAGCTTGTAATTTGACTAAAGAAATACAAATTCTTTTATTCTGAGTCGATATTGGTGTGTACCTTTTGTTGGAGTGCTTCTGCGTGCTTTTCTTGGCGATCTTCCGTACTCGTCTTCCACGGTGTTCGTGTCCTCTGTCGGGACCCTTAGGTCGCCACTTCATTTTCGAGGGGAGCCGTGCTCGCCTCTAGGGAACCCGTAGGTTACCTCCTTGTTTTCAAGGGGAGCGGTGCTCGCCTCTAGGGAGCTCTTAGACTGCCTTCTGGTTTTCAAGGGGAGTAGTGCTCGCCTCTAGGGGGCCCGTAGGCTACCTTGTTGTTTTCAAGGGGAGCGGTGCTCGCCTCTAGGAAACCCATAGGCTACCTTGTTGTTTTCAAGGGGAGTCGTGCTCGCCTCTAGGTAACCCGTAGGCTACCTTCTTATTTTCAAGGGGAGCGGTGCTCGCCTCTAGGAAACCCATAGACTGCCTTGTTATTTTCAAGGGGAGTCGTGCTCGCCTCTAGGGAACCCGTAGGCTACCTTTTTATTTTCAAGGGGAGTCGTGCTCGCCTCTAGGAAACCCGTAGGCTACCTTCTTGTTGTCAAGGGGAGTCGTGCTCGCCTCTAGGAAACCGTAGGCTACCTTCTTGTTGTTTGTGGGCAACTTACCTTAGTGGAGTACGGCTGGTGACGTTTTACTGGAAGTATTTCCTGAGGTTGACGGAGTTTCACATTCTGGGTACCTCTCTCCCCCCAAGCGTCACTAGCCTGTACGCTCCTTTTCCGAGTGCTTCTGCTACCCGGTATGGGCATTCCCAGTTGGGTGCGAGTTTTCCCGTGGCTCTTCGCGGACCAGCCATGCTTGCTCTTCGTAGAACTAGATCTCCGGGGAAGAAGTGTCACTCCTTAACTCGGGCGTTGTAATACTGTGCCAGCTTCTGCTGGTACGCCGCAAGCTTTATCTGGGCACTGGTTCTTCTTTCGTCGAGCAAGTCCAGGTTTTCTCGCATCGCCTGGTTGTTTCTGGCCTCATCAAAGTGTCCCACTCGTAACGAGGGGTTGGATATTTCCACCGGGACTATTACCTCAGCTCCGTACGCGAGATGGAAGGGCGTCTCTCCGGTGGCGGCTCTAGCGGTGGTCCGATGAGCCCACAGGATGCTGGGGATTGAATCAATCCATGCGTCTCCTGCTTGATCCAAGCGAGTCTTGATGCCGTGGAGTAGAGTTCAGTTGGCATTTTCTACGAATTCGTTGGCTTGGGGATGTCCCACCGAGGTATAGTGGTTCCAGATCCCCAACTCTGAGCACTTCTCCTGAAAGGCGGTGCTCGCGAACTGTCTGCCATTTTCGGTAGTGAGAACTCTGGGGATTCCAAACCGAAAAATGATGCTCCGCAGTACGAATTTCCAAGCTGCTTTGCTTGTTATCTTTCCCAAAGGTTCAGCTTCGATCCATTTGGTGAAGTGGTCTATGGCGACTATGAGGAATTTCTTCTTCCCTTGTGCTTCAGGGAAAGGTCCCAGTATGTCGATCCCCCACCGCGCGAACAGGCGAGGCTCCGTCAAGGCGTGGAGCTGCTTCGTAGGTTGGTGGTGCAGGTGGGAGTATTTTTGACATTGGGGGCACCTTCGAACGTAGTTGAGGCAGTCCTGCTGCAAGGTGGGCCACCAGTACCCTTGTCGGATCAGCGTCCTCGCGAGTGCTCGCCCTCCCACATGACTTCCGCAGAGTCCTTCATGGACTTCTTGGATGGCCTGACCGGCTTCCGTGGGAAGAGGCACTTGAGTAGAGGAGCTGAGAGGGACCGGTGATATAGCCGGCCGTCCACCATAGTGAAATGGGCCGCTCTTGCCCGCGTGCGCCGTGCTTCGGCGTGATCGCTGGGGAGCTGTTGCCGAAGGAGGAAATCGAGCAGGGGATCCATCCAGAGGGTTCGTAGTCGATGGCGTTTACCTGGAGCATTGGATCGTCTATGCTCGGTGCTGACAATTCCTCTATCAGGATCGATCTCGAGCTGGAGACCGTGGTGGCTGATGCCAGATGGGAGAGGGCGTCTGCTCTGACGTTCTCTTCACGCGGGATATAGACCACTTCGAAGCGGGCGAACTCGCTCACCGCGGCCTTGGCCTTCTCCAAATATTTCATCATAGAGGGGTCTCGGGCCTCGAACTCCCCCCTGACTTGGTTGGCGATGAGCATGGAGTCACTGTATGCTCGCACGCTCGATGCCCCCAAGTGTTTCGCCATGCGCATCCCGGAAAGAAGCGCATCATATTCGGCCACATTGTTCGTGGTCGGGAAGTTGAAGCTGTACTATAGCTCTACGCCCTCTGGTGAGAGTAAGACCAGTCCCATGCCGCTGCCCGTGGCGCAGGAGGACCCGTCGACGTATAGCTCCCAGGCGGCGCCCGAGGTCTGCTCGGGCGAATCCTCGGTGGGTAGGGTGCATTCGGTGACGAAATCCGCGAGCGCCTGGTCCTTGATCGCTATCCTCTGTCGGAACTTGATGTCGAATTCTCCCAACTCGATGGCCCACTTGACTAGTCTTCCGGACGCGTCCGGGTTCTGCAGAATTTGCCGGAGGGGCTAGTCGGTGAGGACGGCGATCGGGTGGGCCAGGAAGTATTGCCGTAGCTTGCGAGCGGCCATAATCAAAGCGAGGGTGAACTTTTCAGTCCGCGAGTACCGGAATTCTGGTCCTTGCAACGCTCGGCTGACGTAGTAGACGGGCTTCATGACTCCTGCTTCCTCCCGTGTGAGCACAACACTCATGGTGCTGGGAGTCACGGACAAGTATAGGAGCAGCAGTTCCCCCCCTTGGAGTTTGGAGAGTACAGGAGGCGCTGTCAGGTACCGCTTCAATTCTTCGAACGTCTGCTCGCACCCCTGGTCCCAGTCGATCCATCCTTTCTTCTCCGGCGCCAGGTTGGCTTGCTTGACCAGCCGCAAGAAGGGTAGACATCGTTCGGCGGCTCGAGATAAGAACCGGGCCAGAGCGGCAACGCGCTCGGTGAGACATTTTACGTCCCTCACCCGTCGTGGTCGCTCCATCTCCAACACCGCTTTGATCTGGTCGGGGTTGGCTTCGATCCCTCGGTGGGTTACGAGGAACCCTAAGAACTTGCCTGACCGTACCCCGAACGCACACTTAGCAGGGTTGAGTTTCATGTTGTACCTTCTGAGCGTAGCGAAGGTCTCAGCCAAGTCGCGCAAGTGCTCGGCTGCTCGGAGGCTTTTCACGAGCATGTCGTCGATGTAGACCTCCATGTTGCGGCCGATCTGCGAGTCAAACATATGGTTGACTAGGCGTTGGTATGTAGCTCCCGCGTTTTTTAGCCCGAACGGCATACGCGTGTAGCAGTAGAGGCCGTGGTCGGTGATGAACGCGGTCTTGTCTTGGTCGGGCTGATGCATGCTGATCTGATGGTACCCTGAATAGGCATCAAGGAAGCTCAGCATCTCGTGCCCGGCCGTGGCGTCGACTAGCTGGTCGATCCGTGGCATGGGGAAGCTGTCTTTGGGCGTGGCTTTATTGAGGTTGGTGTAGTCCACGCACATTTGTCACTTCCCATTATTTTTGGGTACTAGGATGATGTTGGCTACCCAATCCAGGTACTGGGTAGGCCGGGAGTAGTCCTGATCGCAATTTCTCGCCTACTTGTTGCCTGATGACGGCCTGTCGCTCGAGGTTGCATCGTCTTCGGCGCTGTCGCACCGGGCGGCAGTTGGGGTCCAACCTTAGTTGGTGCGTAATGACCTCCGGGGGAATACCGGGGAGCTCGTCCTCAGACCAGGCGAACACGTCCTGATTGGCCGCGAGGAAGCTCGCATACGCTCGTTTGTCGTGCTCGGGCAAGGTAGCACCGATCTTTAATGACCTACTCGGGCGTCCCCAACCTGGATGAGGTACAAGTCCTCGGCCGGAGCGCTCGTGCTCGGACCCGGGTCTTCGGCCCTTGCCTTCTTCTCTGGAGCCGCTTCTTCGGGGCGTCGGTCGCAGGTGGAGATGAGGTAGCATCTCCTCGATTCCCGTTGATCGCCCCGGACTTCCCCTACCCCATGGGAGGTGGGGAATTTCAGCTTCTGGTGGTAGGAGGAAGGGACGCCTCGAAGCGTACCGAGGATTCCTCGGCCGATGATAGCGTTGTATCTCGTCATTGCACGGACCATAGTAAAGTCGGCGAGGAAAGTTACCTCTCTCGGTGTCCTCCCGAACGTGATCGGGAGCGTGATACACCCTTCTGGGCGAATAGTCGTGCCAGAGAATCCGTATAGCGGTGTGTGCAATGGCACGAGTTGTGATACATCCACTCCCATGAGTACTAGATAGTCGTACGCAATAACATCAGGTCCGCTTCCATTATCCACCAGAATGCGTCGCACAGTACATTGATTGATGGTGGCGGACACCACCAGAGCATCGGAGTGGGGCGTCGTGATGCCTTCAAGGTCATCCTCGGAGAAGACTATGGGGTCTCCCGGGTGGCCTGGGGGGGATAACCCCCTCGGGGTCCCTTCGCCCTGCTCCGCTGTTTCGAGGGCCGTCGCGTACCGACGCCTTCTGCTCGCGCTATCTCCCCCGGCCGCGGGCCCCCTAGAGATCATCATGATCTCCTTTCCGTTGGGCCGGTTGTCGATCGGGGGAGGCATCTTCTATCGTCTCTCAGCGGCCTTGGCGAGGAACTTATCGAGGAGCCCTCTGCGTACGAGGTCCTCGATGGCATCCTTCAGGTTGATGCAGTCGGCGGTGTCGTGGCCATGGTCCCGGTGGAACCGGCAGTACTTCTTCTTATCCCGCGAGTTAGGATCTGACTTCATCCGTGAGGGCCATTTGAGGAACGGATCCTCACGAATTTCATCAGGATCTGATCGGGCGGGGCCGACAGGGGCGTGTAGTGGCGATATTCGCCCCTTTCCTTCTCGGAGCGGTCTCGCATCGCGCCGCTCTCGCTTGCTCCGACCCTCGCGCGGTGGGTCGGCGGTTCTTTTACGGTCGGGCTGGTCGGTCCGACCGCGCGGCGCAGGGCCGCAGAGTTCTCCTTGCAGTGCTCGTCCTTCTGGGCCAGCGTGAGGAGGTCTGGAAGGGTCGTCAGGGCTTCGACTCCGAGCGCGCGTCGGAGGATGTGACCTCACATCTCCTGAGTGAGTGCCGTGGTGGCGATGCCGACGTCGAGGTGGGGGATCCGGAGTGTCTCCGCGCGGAAACGAGAGATGAAGTCCCATAGCACCTCTTCCTTCCCCTGCCTGAGGGCGAGCGGGGTTATTGCTGATTTGGTTACCTTTCGGCAGCCTACAAAGTTATCCTTGAGCAGCCTCTTGAGCTCTTGGAAGGAGGAGATTGTCCCGGCCGGTAGGGACTCGAACCACGCCCGGGCGTTCTCTCGAAGAGTGGTGACGAACGCTAGGCACTTTATGGTGTCCGAGGCCTGGTGGAAGATCAGGTGGGACTCGAAGCCGTGCAGGTGGTCGACCGGGTCGGTGGTGCCATCGTAATAGGCGAACGACAGCAACTGAAGCTTTGGCAGGATGGGGCTTCCATGATCTCCCTAGAAAAGGGGGCGTGGAAGTCTTGGTCGTCGTCGATGAGGCCGCGATTCTTAGCGGCCAGGAGGACGTCGTCCAGGTACCGGACCTTGTCCTCTATCTCATCGAACCGCTGGTGCCGGCGGTCCATCTCCGGATTAGAGTGGAGGGGGCTGCGTCCCCTAGACGCGGGTACGCTGCACGATCGCCGATTTCTTGTGACGGAGGCGCGGGACGCCTCTTGTACCTGTCGAAAATTTTCTCCGGCTTGGCCTTCTCCGCCCTCCCGTCGCTCGGGCGGGGGGTGCTGAGGCCTCTAGTCTCGGAGCTCCTGGCAGAATTCCGCCAGGACTTGTATTTCCTGGCGGAGCTCATCTAGGTCACCTCGGGTGACCTCTTGTCGGCGGTGCACAGAAGAAGCTTCTTGCGACTCCCGGCGGGAGTTGGGTCCCTGGTGGGATCCTCGCCCCCGATTGCTGGCATTGCGAAGACTTCCACGGGGCGCCATAGCTTTTCGCTCATAGTTCCCACAGACGGCGTCAAGAAGTGTAGCGGTAGGAAAATGATTCCTAGGCCACGTACTGCCTTCTCTATTTATTTGTTAGGGAAAATCGTCTTGCGCCCGTGGATGCCTGCACACGCCAAGAAACCAGAAGGGCGTCAGAAGGAGTCCCGGGTGTTACCCCAGGGGACAACTCTCCGATGCTTAAGTCAGTAAGGGATTTAATGAGCGATAGAGCAGAGCAGAGTAAGAGAAAGGTAGGGGCCGTAGGAGTCGATCCAGGAGGCGTGTAGATCCTCTGTATACGTGTTCGCCGGTCCCAGTGGGCTCTCGGAGAGTGCTCGCTGGGTGGTAAGGCCACTTCAGGAGGTAGAAGCTCTCTGGACGTAGATGGCCCTCTTGTCGTTATCGCTGGTAGGGCTTCTCTCTTCTCAGTAGAAGGCTCGGGGGCAGGAGTATCCTCTTGCGTAGTCGTGCGGGGTTTTTAGTAGAAGAATCTACCGTACTCTTCTCTTCTGTAGATGTCCCTTTTATATGGGTTGTCCTGGAGCGAGGGCCTCATCCCTTGATAGGGAAGGGTCAACGTTCCCCGCTATGTCGGCGGGAGTTTCCCGTTGGAGGGCGATAGCCCCGGCGTAGGCCGGTCCCTGGGCGAGTCTTACGGCACTCATGGCGCGTGCTCGCCTGTTACGGGGTCAAGGCCGGCGTCGTGGGGGCAACGATCGGTCGTCGGAGTGTCCTCCGGCAAGAACTGCGCTTGGGCCGGCCTCATCGGCGTCGTGGAATCCGATGCTCCTTTGGGCCGGTGATCTTCTTACTAGATTGGACGTGCATGTTTGCCCCTAGCGTGGGCTCAGCGCTTCCGAACCTTAATGGGCCGCTTGCGCCTGGGCCGTTCCTGGGTCAAACCAGATTTACCCTCCTCAACATGATTTGGATGACTATAAAATCTTGAAATAGTCTTGATAATAAATAAATTCTAGTTCTATAAGAACAAATTTTTAAGGTCAATCTTCGTATAAAACAAAACATCAGAGTTAATTTAGATAAAAATAAAAATTATTAAAAATAATAAAAAAATTTCATAAGTAAAATCTTATAAAAATTAAGAATATTTGAAATTCTTCTAAATATTATATAATTGTAAGATCATTCACATATGTACTGTAAATTTAGACTAAGTTTACGTAGGCGTTTGAAGAATTCAATTATGTTTCACTTAGTTACTTAACACGTGTAATAAAGTTCACATAGGCACAATAAATATAACATAGGCGTAGAAATTCACTTAGACGCATAAAATTCACATAGACATTTATAGAGGCGCAAAATTTCATATAGGTGTTTACATAGGCACATGAATTCACTTAGGCATTCACATAGGCTCAAAAATTCACATAGACGTAAAAACTCACACATGCGCATTAAAATTTAACCTAGTCGATGTACAAAGTTAAAGTGACTTAGTCGTTAGACTTAGTCACATATCTTAACATAGTCGACTATCTTCAAGTCATATAAGTGTAGAAAATGAAAATAACATAGTCGAAGAACTTGAAGTTAAGTTGATTTAGTCGTTTGACATATCCGACTATGTTAAACATAATCGACTATCTTCAAAGAAAGTCCCGTTGCGACTTGGAGACTGCGGGTGATCGCGTCCTCCCCTCCCCGCCATGTAGTCAGATCCCATGTGGTGTGGGATCCTTGCGTGGCTCCGGTGACACCCGCAGCATGCCACAGATGCGTGGCCTGCCCAATCGTGCTACCCTAATGGGTAAAACTCATAGTTGCCTTCGTCACAAAAATGCGTGGACTGCACATAATGTTGTGTATTAGAGTAAGAATGTGTATTAGAAAAAATGTACAAATATGAGAATTTTGCAATTCTAATGAAACCGTGACTAAAGGCAAGACCTGTCTCTTGTGATCAATGGATTGTAACATGAGGAAGAAGGGTGTAATGTAGAAAGAGAAGAGTGTGAACGGAAAATAAGGTACGTGCTCAGCCGAGTTACAATGCATAATTAAAATAAGGATAATAATGGTTTCATAGTTGTGGAGGGGTTTTTCCCATAAACCCAACAAGCATAACATGGCCCAATAACGCAAGGAGATCGACATGGCCCAATATCGCCAAGGGATCGACCCATATTTGACCTGCTTCTATAACATGGACATGGAGGCCCGTGTCCCACACCCCTGCGCTAGGCAGGAAGAAGGCACCAATGGGGTTATCTCGGGCCGTGAGGGCTTGACCTGACATCGAACTTCAGGAGATCTGGAGCTGTAGCTTGACCCTAGACATTATCCGGAGGCCTAGAACGCTAGTTCTATCCTGAGCCATTCTGGGGGGTTTAGAGTGCTGACTCGGTCCCGAGTTGTTCTCGAAGACCTCGAGAGATAGCTCGACCCCAACCTCAGGAGATTTGGAGCGGTAACTCGAATCTAGATGTTATCCGAGACCTGAAGCGCTAGCTCGATCCGGAGCCATTCTGAGAGTTCTAGAGCAATGGTTCAGTCCTGGGTTGCTCCTGAATACCTCGAGAAGTAGTTGACCCCAACCTCAAGAGATCTGGAGCAATAGCTCGACCTCGGACATTATCTGAAGGCTTGGAGTGCTAGCTCGATCCTGAGCCATTTCAAGAGGTTTGGAGCACTGACTCGGTCCCAAGTTGTTCCTAGAGTCCTCGAGAGATAGCTTGACCCCAACCTTAGACGATTTGGAGCAGTAGCTCAACCCCGAATGTTATCCAAACTTCTGGCGCGCTAGCTCGTTCCCAACACTTGAATGTAGGCTAGCAGAAAGCCTTGGCAGGGGTGTCACCTAAGGCCATCCGCTTGGATCCTCATGAACATCATGCGAGATTCATGACCTCCAATGGATGTGGTCAAGTTCCCACATTGATTCACGAGGTGACGCCATCAAAGATAAGACCTTAGCCATGCGGCGATCCCTTGAGAAGCGTAACCATGGCCTTGCTGGCAGTCGCCAGGGCTTCCTGCATGCGGGCACTTTGTGGGACTACCACGTGGCCGTTGTCCTTCCAAACCCGGGTGATCCTGCTAGGATACGAGAATTCGACGCACCATTATGACCTGTCGCTATCAGTAGATCCTTGTGCCTTTTCAATGCCGTAGAGTGCAGTCCCTTCAAAGTCTGGGGGCCAGGAGATCCTTGCCAATACGGAACCACTGTCTGCCAGCACCTACCTAAAGGTAGTCTTAGTGGCCTCTCAAGGTATGAGGAAAAAAACCCGGCCAAGAAATAAAAGGCAAAGGTGATCCTAAAGTAAGCTCCTGCTCCCTCATGGAAGAAGACCGGCCCGGTCCTTATCCTAGTTTCTCGGGCCACCATGAGAGTTCCCCTAGGGAGCACTTCTCTGGTGGAGACCCTTTCACCCTCCAGCCTTCTCCATCTCGTCGCTCGGTGGAGCCTGGGGCTTATCCCCTCTCAAGATTCCCTCCTCCATGTCCATGATGTCTTCGGACTTGAGCGTCAGAGGGTTCTCTCAAGGAATGCCCACTCAGGTGAGAACTCCCCTTGCAAGAAAAGAGTTCAACAAGGTTCTCTCAAGGCGTATGTGTCCTGAAGGTCCGATGGAGGGAGTTCAACGAGTGTCATAAATTATGATCTTGGGTCTTATATTTATAGTCCAATAACTTTTCTCATTTTTTGGTATGAGACTAGTTCACTTTATTCATTCTTTATCTCTTATACATAGTGGTAGTATCACGCTAGGGTGGTTTTATATTGGGACGTCTTACATTGTTGTGTCTGGATTGCCCCTTCTTACGGCTAGCTCTCTTCTTCTGCATGACTCACGATTAGGTCACTATAAGTCCACTACCTTCTGCCCAATTCATCTCTAAATTAACTCATATCATATTGGGCGGGTCCCATTTGTAATATCCTTGTAGTGATCTAGCCGTGAGTCATGTAGAATCAAAGGGCTATCCATAGGAAAAAGGATACTCAGATGCAGCAGTGTAAGATGTACTGGCTTGAAGTTGCTATAGTGTGGAGCTACCACCGTGTGTAGGGGCTGGGCATGAATAAATCAAATTAGTCCCGAGGAGGGTAAATCTGGTTTGACCCAGAAACGGCCCAAGCGCGAGCGGCCCATTAAGGTTTGGACGCACTAAGCCTAAGCAAGGAGCGGACATACATACTCGGCCCAATAAGAAGATGACCGGCCCAACAAGGCATCGGATTCCACGACGCTGATGAGGCCGGCCCAAGCGCAGTTCTCGCCGGAGGACACTCCGACGACCGATCGTTGCCCCCACGACGCCGGCCTTGACCCCGTAACGGGCGAGCACGCGCCATGGGTGCCGTAAGACTCACCTAGGGAACGGCCGACGCCGGGGCTCTCGCCCTCCAACGGGAAACTCCCGCCAACATAGCGGAGGAACGTTACTCTACTAAACGGACCGTTCCCTATCAAGGGATGAGGCTCTCGCTCCAAGACAACCCATATAAAAGGGACATCGACAGAAGATAAGAGCACGGTAGATCCTTCTACTAAACCCCCATACTACTACGCAAGAGGAGATACGGTGGATACTTCCACCACTAGAGCTTCCTACTGAGAAGAGAATGACCCGACCTACAACTACGATAGAGAGGCCATCTACTACGTCTAGAGAGCCACTTCCTCCTGCACGGCCTTACCCCCCAGCGAGCACTGTTCCAGAGCCCACTGGGAGCGGCGAGCACGCGTGCAGGGGATCTACACGCTTCCTGGATCGACGACTACGGCCTCTACTTCTCTCTTGTTTTGCTCCTCCCTATTGCTCATTAATCCCTTGCTGACTTAAGCATAGGAGGGTTGTCCCCTAGGGTAACACCCGGGACTCCTTCTGACGCCCTTCTGGTTTCTTGGTGTGTGCAGGCATCCACGGGCGCGAGACGACTTCCCCAACAAATAAATAGAGAAGGTGGTACGTGGCCTAGGAACCATTTTCCTGCCGCTACACTTCTTGGCACCGTCTGTGGGAAGACGAGCGAAAGGCTATGGTGTCCCGTGGAAGCCTCCGCCATGCCAGCAACTGGGGGTGGGGTTCTCATCAGGGACCCAACTCTCACCGGGAGTCGCAAGAAGCTTCTTCCGCGCACCACCGACAAGAGGTCACCTCAGGTGACCCAGACGAGCTCCGCTAGGAAGCCCGAGCCCTGGCAGAATTCTTCCGAGAGCTCCGGGACCAGAGGCCCCAAAACGCCCCACCCGAGCGACGGGAGGGTGAAGGAGGCCAGGTCGGAGAAAATTTTTGGCAGGTACGGGAGGTATCCCACGCCTCCGTCGCAAGGACCCGACGGTCCCGTAGCGTGCTCGCGCCTAAGGTACGCAGCCCTCTCCATTCCAACCCGGACATGGACCGCCGGCTCCAACGGTTCGAAGAGATAGAGGACAAGGTCCGGTACCTAGACGACGTCCTCCTGGCCGCCAAGAATCGCGGCCTCATCGACGATGATCAAGACTTCCACGCTCCCTTCTCCAGAGAAATCATGGAAGCCCCCATCCCGGCAAAGCTTCAGCTGCCGTCATTCGCCTCCTACGACGGCACCACCGACCCGGCCGACCACCTGCACAGTTTCGAGTCCCACCTGGTGTTCCACCAGGCCTCCGACACCGTGAAATGTTTGGCATTCGTTACGACCCTCCGAGAGAACGCCCGGGCGTGGTTCGAGTCCCTGCCGGCCGGGATGATTTCCTCCTTCCAACAACTCAAGAAGTTGTTCAAGGAGAACTTTGTGGGCTGCCGAAAGGTAGCCAAGTCTGCAGTAACCCTACTCGCTCTCAGGCAGGGGAAGGAAGAGGCACTATGGGACTTCATCTCCCGATTCCGTGCGGAGGCACTCCGCATCCCCCACCTCGACGTCGGCATCGCCACCACGGCACTCACCCAGGGGACGTGAGACCACATCCTCCGGCGCGCGCTCGGAGTCGAAGCCCCGACGACCCTTCCAGATCTCATCGCGCTAGCCCAGAAGCATGCACACTGCGAGGAGAACACCGCAACCCTGCGCCGCGCGGCTGGGACTGACCAGCCTGACGGGAAAAGGGCCGTCGACCAACCACGAGAGGGTCAGAGCAAGCGGGAGCGACGTGATGGAGACCACCGCGACCGCCCCTAGAAGGAAAGGGGTGGCTACCGCCGCTACACTCCCCTGACGGCCCCACCCAACCAGATCCTGATGGAGATCCGCGAGGAGCCGTTCCTCAAATGGCCTTCGCGGATGAAGTCGGATCCTAACTCGCAGAACAAGAAGAAGTACTGTCAATTCCACCGCGACCATGGCCACGACACCGCTGACTGCATCAACCTGAAGGATGCTATCGAGGATCTCGTCCGCAGAGGACTCCTCGACAAGTTCCTCGCCAAGGCTGCCGAAAGATGACAGAAGATGCCTCCCCCGGTCGACAATTGGCCCAACGGAAAGGAGATCATGATGATCTCTGGAGGGCCCGCCGCGGGGGGAGATAGCGAGAGCAGAAGACGCCGGTACGCGACGGCCATCAACACGACGGACCAGGGCGATGGCACCCCAAGGGAGCTTCCCACTTTAGGCCACCCGAGAGACCCCATAGTCTTCTCCGAGGATGACCTTGAAGGCGTCACGATGCCCCATTCTGATGCTATGGTGGTTTCCGCCACCATCAATCGATGTACTGTGCGACGCATTCTGGTGGATAATGGAAGTGGGCCTGATGTTATCGTGTACGACTGTCTTGTACTTATGGGTGTGGACGTATCACGACTTGCACCATTGCACACGCCGCTGTATGGATTCTCCGGCACGATTGTCCGCCCGGAAGGGCGCATCTCGCTCCCGATTACGTTCGGGATGGCACCGAAAGAGGTAACCTTCCTCGTCGACTTTACTGTGGTCCGTGCAATGACAGGGTACAATGCCATCATCGGTCGAGGAATCCTCGGCACGCTCCAAGGCGTCCCTTCCTCCTACCACCAGAAGCTTAAGTTCCCCACCCCTCACGGGGTGGGGGAAGTTCGGGGTGATCAACGGGAATCCAGAAGATGCTACCTTATCTCCACCCGAGATCGACGCCCCGAAGAAGTGCCTCCTGAGAAGAAGGCGAGGACCGAAGACCCGGGTCCGAGCACAAACGCACCGGTTGAAGACTTGTACCTCATCCAGGTCGGGGACGACCCAAGCAGAACACTAAAGATAGGCGCTAGCTTTTCCGAACACGATAAACTGGCGTACGCGGGTTTCCTCGCGGCCAACCAAGACGTGTTCTCTTGGTCCAAGGATGAACTCCCCGGAATCCCTCCAGAGGTCATCACACACCAAGTAAGGTTGGACCCTACCTGTCGCCCGGTACAGTAACGCCAAAGGCGGTGCAATCCCAAGTGACAAGCCATCATCAGGCAACAAGTGGGAGAAAAATTACGATCAGGGCTACTCCGATCTACCCAGTATCCAGACTGGGTAGCCAACGTAGTCCTGGTGCCTAAAAGCAACGGGAAGTGGAGAATGTGTGTAGACTACACCGACCTCAACAAAGCCACGCCCAAAGACAACTTCCCCATGCTGTGGATCGACCAGTTGGTCGACGCCACGGCTGGGCACGAGATGCTGAGCTTCCTCGACGCTTACTCTGGGTACCATCAGATCAGCATGCACCAGCCCGACCAAGACAAGACCGCGTTCATCACCGACCACGGCTTATACTGCTACACCCGCATGCCGTTCGCGCTGAAGAACGTGGGAGCTACGTATCAACACCTAGTCAATCATATGTTTGACTCGCAGATCGGCCGCAACATGGAGGTCTACATCGATGACATGCTCGTGAAAAGTCTCTGAGCAGCCGAGCACCTGTGCGACTTGGCGGAGACCTTCACCACACTCTGAAGGTACAACATGAAACTCAATCCTGCTAAGTGTGCGTTCGGGGTGCGATCAGGCAAGTTCCTAGGATTCCTCGTCACCCACCGAGGAATCGAAGCCAACCCCGATCAAATCAAAATAGTATTGGAGATGGAGCGACCAAGATGGGTGAGGGACATACAGTGCCTCACCGGGCGCGCCGTCGCTCTGGCCCGGTTCTTATCCCGAGCCGCCGAATGATATCTACCATTCTTCCAGCTGATCAAGCAAGCCAACCTGGCACCAGAGAAGAAGGGATGGATCAACTGGGACCAGGAGTGTGAACAAGCGTTCGAAGAATTGAAACGCTACCTGACAACACCTCCTGTCCTTGCCAAACCCCAAGGGGGGGAACAGCTGCTCCTGTACCTATCCGTAACACCCAACACCATGAGTGCTGTGCTTATGTGGGAGGAGTCGGGAGTCATGAAGCCGGTCTACTACGTCAGTCGAGCACTGCAAGGACCGAAATTTCGGTATTCGTGGACCGAGAAGTTCACCCTCACACTGATTACAGCTGATCGCAAGCTACGGCCATACTTCCTGGCCCACTCGATCGCCGTCCTCACCGATCAGCCCCTCCGACAAATTCTTCAGAACCCTGACGCGTCAGGAAGACTGGTCAAATGGGCCATCGAGTTGGGAGAATTCGACATCAAGTTCCGACCAAGGATGGCGATCAAGGCCCAGGCTCTCGCGGACTTCGTCGCCGAATGCACTCTACCCGCCGAAGACTCACCCGAGAAGTCCTCAGGGCCTGCCTGGGAACTATACGTCGAGGGATCGTCCTGCACTGTGGGTAGCGGCGCGGGGTTGGTCTTACTCTCACCAGAAGGAGTAGAGCTACAGTACGCCCTACGCTTCAACTTTCCGACCACGAACAATGTGGCCGAGTACGAGGCGCTCCTCTCCGGGTTGCGCATGGCAAAACACCTGGGGGCGTCAAGCGTGCGAGCATACATCGACTCTATGTTCATCGCCAACCAGGTCAGGTGGGAGTTCGAGGCCCGAGACCCCTCCATGATGAAATATTTAGAGAAGGCCAAGGCAGCGGCGAATGAGTTCGCCCACTTTGAAGTGGTCCACATCCCACGCGAGGAGAACGTCCGAGCAGATGCCCTCTCTCGCCTAGCGTCAGCCACTACGGTCTCCAGCTTGAGATCAATCTTGATAGAGGAACTGTCAGCACAGAGCATAGATGATCCAGCACTCTAGGTAAACGCCATCGACTATGAACCCTCCTGGATGGATTCTCTACTCGATTTCCTCCTTCGGCAGCAGCTCCCCAGCGATCACGCCGAAGCATGATGCACGCGGGCGAGAGCGACCCACTTCACTATGGTGGACGGCCGGCTATATCGCCGGTCTCTCTCCGCTCCTCTACTCAAGTTCCTCTTCCCCACGGAAGCCAACGAGGCCATCCAAGAAGTCCATGAAGGACTCTGCGGAAGTCATGTGGGAGGGAGAGCACTCGCAAGAACGCTGATCCGACAAGGGTACTAGTGGCCCACTTTGTAACGAGATTACCTCAGCTATGTTCGAAGATGCCCACAATGCCAGAAATATTTCCACCTACACCACTAGCCGGCGACATAGCTCCACGCCTTGACGGAGCCCCGTCCGTTCGCCCGGTGGGGAATCGACATCCTGGGGCCCTTCCCTGAGGCACAGGGAAGGAAGAAATTCCTCATAGTCGCCATCGACTACTTCACCAAGTGGATCGAGGTCGAACCATTGGGGAAGATAACAAGCGAAGCAGCCTGGAAATTCGTGCTGCGGAGCATTATTTGTCGGTTTGGGATCCCAAGAGTTCTCACTACCGACAACGGCAGACAATTCGCGAGCACTACCTTTCAAGAGAAGTGCTCGGAGTTGGGGATTTGGAACCACTACACCTCGGTGGGACATCCCCAAGCCAACGGCATGGTGGAGAATGCCAACCGTACTCTACTCCATGGCATTAAGACCCACCTAGACCAAGCAGGCAACGCATGGATTGATTAAATCCCCAACATTCTATGGGCTCACCAGACCACCGCTAGAGCCGCCACCGGAGAGACGCCTTTCCACCTCGCTTACGGGGCTGAGGCAGTGGTCCCGGTGGAAGTATCCAACCCCTCCTTACGAGTGGGACATTTCGATGAGGCCAGAAACAACCAGGCGATGCGAGAGAACCTGGACTTGCTCGAAGAAGAAAGAACCAACACCCAGGTAAAACTTGCGGCATATCAGCATAAGCTGGCTCAGTACTACAATGCATGGGTTAAGGAGCGACACTTCTTCCCCAGAGATCTGGTTCTACGGCGAGCAAGCGTGGCTGACCCGCGAGGGGCCGCAGGAAAACTAGCACCAAACTGGGAGGGCCCGTACCGGGTAACAGAAGCACTCGACAAAGGAACGTACATGCTAGTGACGTTGGGGGGGGGGGGGGGGAGAGAGGTGCCCAAGACGTGGAACTCCGTCAACCTCAGGAAATACTTTCAGTAAAACGTCACTAGCCGTACTCCACTGAGGTAAGTTGCCAACGATAAAGAAGGTAGCCTAAGGGTTCCCTAAAGGCGCGAGCACTGCTCCCCTTGAAAATGAGAAGGTAACCTAAGGGTTCCCTAAAGGCGAGCACTGCTCCCCTTGAAAATGAGAAGGTAACCTAAGGGTTCCCAAAAGGCGAGCACCGCTTCCTTTGAAATTGGCAAGATAACCTAAGGGTTTCCTAAAGGCGCGAGCACTACTCCCCTTGAAAACGAGAAGGTAACCTAAGGGTTCCCTAAAGGCGCGAGCACTGCTCCCCTTGAAAACGAGAAGGTAACCTAAGTGTTCCCTAAAGAGGAGCACTGCCCCCCTTGAAACCGAGAAGGTAACTTAAGGGTTCCCTAAAGGCGAGCACCGCTCCCCTTGAACACGAGAAGGTAACCTAAGGGTTTCCTAAAAGCGCGAGCACTACTCCCCTTGAAAATGAGAAGGTAACCTAAGGGTTTCCTAAAGGTGCGAGCACTACTCCCCTTGAAAATGAGAAGGTAACCTAAGGGTTTCCTAAAGGTGCTAGCACTACTCCCCTTGAAAATGAGAAGGTAACCTAAGGGTTTCCTAAAGGTGCGAGCACTACTCCCCTTGAAAATGAAGAAAGTAACCTAAGGGTTCCCTAGAGGCGAGCACTGCTCCCCTTGAAAACGAAATGATAACCCAAGGGTTCCTGCGGAAGACGCGAGCAATATGAACACGAGCACGGAGGATCGCCCAGAAAAGCACGCTGAAGCACTCCAGTAAAAGGTACACAATAGTATTGGCTCAAGAACAAAGAATTCATATCTCTTTAGTCAAAATACAAGCTGCCAGAAATTGGCAAAATACCCTCACATGGGCCAAGTACAAGTACATGGAGGAACAAAACGTGCTCAACAGTGGTAACATGTAACTCCAGCAACTCGCTCTTTCGGCATCATCCTCTATCAATGATCATGCAGAGCCTTCAAACAGGCGTAGGTGCCCATCTTTGTTCTGTGGGAAGATACCTACGGAGAAGCCTCCTATGCTAGAGAAGAGGGACAAAGCCCTCAGGCCAACAAAAGGCTTCACTAGTAGAAGGCCTGCACGAGAAAAACTAGGCCAGTAGCTTCGGCCACCCCTGTTGGGAGAAGGACCAGCAAGGCCCACCCGTTACAGGGAACCAGCAGGCCCACACAAGCCAACAGGCGACAGCGGTACTACGATGCCAACACATTAGGAAGGCCACCTCGGCGAACAAGCCCCCGCTGCCCCAGCTACCACCAGCACCTCCCTTGAAAGGAGAGGTTATCTTGTGTCTCGCCGCGGACGACGTGCGACAGCAGCGGCGGGGAGAGACGTGTTGGCCATGCCTCCAAACTGAGGAGCCCACCGCCGTCGTCCAAGCCGCACGACCGTGCCTACCGAATGGAAGAATGGAAAATAGATTCCATCCTTCCTTACGATCCTTCCTACCAGAAAGTAGGAAGATGTTCCAACAACGAGGAGCATCTCACCGAGCACATGCAAGGGACAAACAACGGTCACGTACCACCAAGACAAGCAAAAGAAGCTAGCTGAAAAAGAGAAAGCGACATTACCCTGACACTTCTCGACCCTTCAAGGACGGATCCTATCCGACTCAAGGAGCAGGACTCCCCTACCAGTGTACAAGCGGTCGACCTTCTCCAAGGCCTCCCGCCAGCCATCCAGGTACCCGAGCCTATATTTCTCAGATGCCGGGCCACCCTCACCAGGCGCAGGCCACGGTCGCCACAGTACCGGCACTGAGTTTCTCCGAAGGACCAAAGGTTGACGATGAGCCTGCAGAAATTCATCATCTGACGAAGTACCAGACTCTCCTGATGACATTCTCTAAGAAGGCTACTTACAAAGACTCTCTATTGCGGAAGCTGATTGCTGGAATGCTGCGAAAGCTACCATTTATAGGGAAGGCGAAGTCCCCAGGAGTGTGAGGACTCTTACCACCTCAATCAAATCCGTGGAAATCGAAGCGACGGATCCCGAAAGTCGCGCTCCTTCAGAAGCCCTCATCGAGGATGCCGTTTCGTATCCCCAGAGGATCTCACGACGGTTCAGGAAGAAGGAAATACACGGAAGAAATCTCAAGATTTGCAGATAAAAGGAAGTTTTTCATTTCCAAAAAAAAAGAAGTTACAAAAAGAGGCTACTGCCTCGGAAGGTGCAGAAAAAAGGAAGGGAAAGACGACTAGGGGCATCCCCTCAAGGACCTGCCCCAGTTACATCATCACATGCCCTGGGCTCAGCAGGCGCACGTACAGCAACAACACTAGGAGGAGGTGGCTTGTCACTCAGGTCCACCACGACAACATCCGCGGGCGCTCCCTCGCCCACGCTCGACACCGACCGCTCGGTGCCCGCCTCTACGGGGTCAGGCCCCTTTTCTTCTTCTTCGGCCCCCAAGCCGTAGGGATCTGAAGGAGGAGGGAGGACTGGGGCCACGAGGTCGAAGGGCCCCGCTGTGGCCTTCACGGCAGCACTCCAGCCCTCCCGAAAGCCGCGGTCACGCGCCGGCCCGTAGTACCCCAGGGCCGCCTCCGTCAGCTCTGCCCGATAAGCCGAGGAAGAGCGGAAGGCCTCCACAACCTCCTCGCCAGCCGAGGATAGTGACATACGCAGCCTAGCGAGCTCCGCCTCGATCTCCTAGCCACGGGCCTCCATGGCTCGAGCCTCCGCCTCCAGCCTGGCCGCCCGCTCTCCAGCCGCGTCAGCCTGTGCCCAAAAAGAGTCCCGGTTGCGCTCCATGCCCGCCAGGGACGACTCCAGCAGAGACAACTGCTCCTGAAGTTCGGCGTTCGCAGCGTCGGACTCCTTCAAACGCCCTTCGGCCCCTGCCTGAACGGCCCGGCTAGCCTCCAACTCACGCACAGCATCCAGGAAACGGTGCCTCCACAGCTCGAAGGCGCTGACGACCAGACACGCTCCTTGTGGCGACGGCCGTCAGCTCGTCCATGATACCAGGACCCAGCTCCCCAACGTGCTCATGCCAGCGAGCACTCCACATCACGAGGTCGACAATGCCGGGGACACCAGGCACCCCCGTCGGTGAATCCTCGGGCCGTGAGAACTGACCGCGCGGGGGGACCCTCTGCGGGGGGGGGGGGATCAGCCTCGGCAGCAGCAGGGGCCTTGCCCCTTTCGCGCCCCCGGCTACCGGAGGCGGACGTCGGAGTAGCAGCTGCCGGAGCTATCGGCGACGATGACAGGCGAACACTGGGGGAGGCGCCCCAGGCGAGGGTGGGACCCGGCTTCTAACCAGGGTCGAATCCCTCCCCCTCTTCCTCGATCGGCGGCGACTGTCAATCTCCGCCAACTCATCCTCAGTCAGATAAGCCGGACCACCGCCAGCCATGGCAGACTCCTCACCGGGTACGCTGGGAGCGGCTTCGGAGGGACTCTGCTGAAGACTAGGCCCTCCACTGGCCACCGACGTCTCGGGCGAACGCACCAGAGGAATGCCGACAGGAGCAAGATACTGCAACCTCCCCGGGGCAAAAGCAACTTGGGCAGGGGGGGCGACGACCGACACTTGGCCGGTTCCCGGAGCAACATGATCCACGGGGTGGGGAGTGAGCCGCGGTAGTCGGACGATCTCGGGGGTCCACCCCAGCACTTCCGCCGCACCTGAAAACAAGACGAGGTTAGTCAAGCATCAGCCACTACTGCCACATCCCTAGAACAAGACAAGACCCAGCGTCATCATTGCCAGCGTGGCTTCTGCCACCGCAAGGGGCGCCTTGCGCCAAGCAGGTCTCGAAGCCACCAACTCTTGCCGTACGAGGAAACCGTCTTCGGATCACACCCTCCAGAAGAACCCTCTCTTGGGCTACACTCAGTCCCCTGCGAGTGCTCGTCAACTAAGAGTAGGGGGGAAGTGAGGAGGGTAAATCTGGTTTGACCCTGAAACGGCCCAAGCGCGAGCGGCCCATTAAGGTTTGGACGCGCTAAGCCCAAGCAAGGAGCGGAGATACATGCTCGGCCCAATAAGAAGATGACTGGCCCAACAAGGCATCTGATT
This sequence comes from Amorphophallus konjac, assembly GCA_022559845.1. NCBI lineage: Eukaryota > Viridiplantae > Streptophyta > Magnoliopsida > Alismatales > Araceae > Amorphophallus > Amorphophallus konjac. The sequence continues at coordinate 93,727,929 of CM040117.1, read as the reverse complement.
CCACGACGCTGATGAGGCCGGCCCAAGCGCAGTTCTCGCCGGAGGACACTCCGACGACCGACCGTTGCCCCCACGACGTCGGCCTTGACCCCGTAACGGGCGAGCACGCACCATGGGTGCCGTAAGACTCGCCCAGGGAACGGCCGACTTCGGGGCACTCGCCCTCCAACGGGAAACTCCCGCCAACATAGCGGAGGGACGTTACTCTACTAAACGGACCATTCCCTATCAAGGGATGAGGCCCTCGCTCCAGGACAACCCATATAAAAGGGACATCGACAGAAGATAAGAGCATGGTAGATCCTTCTACTAAACCCCCATACTACTACGCAAGAGGAGATACGGTGGATACTTCCACCACTAGAGCTTCCTACTGAGAAGAGAACGACCCGACCTACAACTACGACAGAGAGGCCATCTACTGCGTCTAGAGAGCGACTTCCTCCTGCATGGCCTTACCCCCCAGCGAGCACTGTTCCAGAGCCCACTGGGAGCGGCGAGCACGCGTGCAGGGGATCTACACGCTTCCTGGATCGATGACTACGGCCTCTACTTCTCTCTTGCTTTGCTCCTCCCTATTGCTCATTAATCCCTTGCTGACTTAAGCATCGGAGGGTTGTCCCCTGGGGTAACACCCGGGACTCCTTCTGACGCCCTTCTGGTTTCTTGGTGTGTGCAGGCATCCACGGGCGTGAGACGACTTTCCCAACAAATAAATAGAGAAGGTGGTACGTGGCCTAGGAACCATTTTCCTGCCGCTACAAGTCCCATATCGAAAAGTGAAAAAAGTTACTAGGTCATATATGTAGGGCTCATATTTTGACAGATAAAGTGACTCTTGGGTACAAAATTATGTGAGCTTGGCCCAACGTAGACAAGAACATACAAGGGTTACATCGGGTTGTGACATTGTGATATTAAAATAAGATCTATGTAGTATAATATTGATGGGGACATCGCTTACCCCTTCACATGGTCCTGCTGCTCGCCATTTTGTTCGCCATCATTTTCTGAGTATAGCCATGTAGTTTTCTCATTTTTTTCTTGAGTCTTATCTATGTAATTTTCTCTTCATTGAGTCAAGTACCTAAGTAGGTAATGTCATCTACCTAAGTCCAAGGTCGCATTAAGTGGTTTAATAGGATAGTGGGTTAGTAGGCCTTAAGGGGCCACTTCTTTGGGCCTGGCCCATGGGCGCCCCATTCCCCACCCCTTGGTCTACTGTCATTAGTCCATTTTCCAGGGACTTCTATGTAATTGGGGTTTCCCTATAAATAGGGCCCCAAGCCACCATTTTGAGGTAATTGATGAATGAATGAAAATTGAACCCACTTGAATCCCCTTGAGTCTTCTCTCTCTCTCTCTAGCTCTCTCTCTCTAATTCTCTCTCTCCCTCTCTCCTAGGGGCGAACCCCCTCTCTCTCCTCCCTCCCTCTCTCTCTAAATTTCAAAATTCCCCTCTCTCCTCACCCCTTGCCACCTCACTTGCCACCTTGGCAAGTCTCTTCACCTCCCAAGACCCCCATTACTTCACCATTAATCACTCCACCTCCCCAAGCACCCTTTCACCTTCCCAAGGCATCCCTCCCCCTTCCCCAAGCAACCTCCCACCTCCCTAGGGCCCTTTCCCCTCCCCAAGGAGCCCCTTCACCTCCCTAGGTCGTCCACCCCCTTCCCCTCCCTCCTAGGGTCGACCCCCTCAACCCCTCTCCACCCTCCCATTGCCTTGGCCGACCCCTCCACCCCCCCTTTTGTCAACTTCAGTTCTGTCTGCAGGCTGACCTGCAGACCAGCCTCGAGTTGCAGAGACTACCACGACAACATCTTGAAGCTTCTGGGGGCGTGGCCTACCTTTCTGGAAAGGCCTCCCTTTCCTCTTCGCAGGCGAGGTGGAATCACCCCATTCGGAGTTCGTGACCGTCCGGGATGGCTGTTCTACCCCGACTGCGCAGAGCTCCATCAGCAGAGTCCCTGAACCCTGTTCAAAGCTACACCACGGCCGACGGTGAGAGATTCAAGTTGTGAGTTCTTCTACAAATATCTTCCTCCACCAGTCCTCTTACTGGATCAAGAAGCGGAAGTGCGTTCTCCATCCGGAGGTCAGAGTTTTGGTCTTTCTCCCTCGACTGGTCGGGTCTGCCTCCCACAGTGGGCAGTGACCTGCCTCCACTCATTGGCATCCCCCAGTCCACCCCGACATCAGACGGCTTCCCCGTCAGCTTAGAAGCGCAGAGGGATTGTCCACGGTTCCAGCAACTCCGGCGGCTCGAGATTTGGCATCCGGGAGCGGCCGGGACAACGTCTGCAATCCACTGTTCGTTTCTGGTAGCCGTTGTGGCCAGAGTCTGCAACCCGGTTCGTTGCTGCACCACGACTAACCGTGGAGGAATCAGGCTGAACTCTCTTCTTCAAAATTCTTCCTCCATCTGTCCACGACCAGAAGCAAGAAACGGAACGACATTCGGCGTCCAGGATCCAGAGTTACAAATTTTATCCCTCCGTCGCGCGGATCTGCCTCCTGCAGTCTGCAGCGACCAGTTCCTACTATTCAGGGCACACCGACCGTCCACGGCCTTGGATCATAGCCCCATCGACTCCAGCTGAAAGCTACCTCGACCACGGAGACGACGACGCTGGTTTCGTGCCATTCGGAGTTCGGGAGAGCTCACAACAGCATCTGCAACCTGCTGCTACAGAACAGGTCCGGCCAGAGACCACATCTGCTGACTCGGTTCAGTCGCTGGTGTCGCCAGTCCCTGGCTCCAGAGGCCGCCCAAAAATTCAGACAACACCGGCTTCAAGTCAGGAATCATTGCGAGGTGGTTTCGCTCAATTCGGAGTCCGGACGAGCCCGGGACATAGCCAACAACAGCACCCTATCCAGCAGTCCAGATTGCAGCTGAACCCACATTGATTTCCTTTTTAACCACTTCGGTCCGTCCTCCCATCCCCGCCTGGCCGGCTTACCGCCCCACCCTGCGTGGTGGTAGTGTTTGTCTGTAATTAACCAATTTCCACCCTCGAGATCACCCTCCTGCGCGAGGTGTAGTAATTGTACTCTTGACAGGTCTTAGAAGCTACACCGGCGCAGTGTGCGGGGACCACACTTCCCCGCTCGCCCTCGTCTCCGCCCGGGATCGGCGTCTTCACGCCGATCAGGTGAGCTCTTGGCCACTCTTCTTTGCTGGTTATTACCATTGCTAGCTTAGTATTGCTTTTAGTTGTCCGTCGGAGGTGAGAGGAGCGCCCGATCCTCAATTCAACCAATTATAGTGTTCGCCGCGGAGCGAGTTGAGAGAGTTCCATCACATCCCACGCCCTCGGCGTGCCGGCTACCCTTGAAATCGAGCATCCCTGGCCCATTGGGGTCCCTTCCGAGCTAGCCAAACCCTTGGAACCTTGAGGTCCAACCCCGGACCCTCACCGTCATCGCCGGTCCTCCTTCGGACCCGAGTGTGCCTACGTGAGTGAGTCCGCTAGTGCGACGTTGCCAACTCATGTGTTGCTTGCTATCCTAGGTCCAAGGGAGTCATATCACATCAAATTGGTATCATTGTCCTCCGCTGCATGTTGTGTCACATCAAATTGGTATCAGACCAAGTTCTAGACTTGTCTCTACTAAGTCTTGTCCTAGGGCAGTTGCATTCATCACCCGATCATCATGCATACCCCTTGTTGGCCAAATGGTCCGATTAACCCCCTCCACATGGACTACATTGTAGATGAGGACCTTCATTTTGATGGAGATCCTCATGCCTATCTTAGGTGGGAGAATACCATGGAAAGGGACTTTGAAAGAACTTGGGTATAGGGATCCGAGAGAGTCCGCAGGGCCAAGGCACGACTTCGGGGTCTAGCTAAGAAAATGTGGGAACACAAAGAGAGATTCAGAAGGGTTTGGGGGCAAGAGCCCATTCACTCATGGGAAGAGATGAAGAGTGAGCTTAGGAAGATCTACGCTCCCCGACCGTCCCACTCCTACCGTGAGGACCATAACCCGAGGAGCACTCCCACTCCCCCTTTTCCTCCCAGTCAACCCAAGGCCTCCACTAGGACCCAAACCCCACCACCCAAAAGACCCCAAGACTCATTAGAAGAACTAAGGATTGAGATTAAGAATATCTTCACCTCCCTCAGGGTCCAAACTCCACCACCCCAAATAATTCCAACTTGCACCACCCCAAATAATTCCAACTTGCACCACCCCAAATAATTCCAACTTGCACCACCCCATCGCCAAAAGGCCTTCCCACTCCCCTGGAGAGCAAGACCCCCACACCACAAAGGAATGAGATTGAAGTTGAGGAATATGAGGCCTCCCCCGAATGGGAAGAGGAGTATGAATCACAATATCATGGGTTAGGCCAAGAAGTTCCCATCCCAAGTGGAGGAAGCATCATGGCTCACTCCACCCTCACCATTCCAACCCGTATGGACCCCATGTCCACTCCACCTAGGCCCATGATGGCCACCACCACCCCACCCAAAACTCTCCCACAAACCCACACTCCACAAACTTCCTTGGTCCCCAAAACCACCCCTCCATCTTACCCTAAAAGAAACACACCACCTAAAACCAATCAACCCAATCCTCCTCAACCCATCCATCTTCCACTACCAATCCCTATCCAACCCCAACCTAGGCCTCCACTTCTCCCCTTACCGATCCCAAACCAAGTTCCCCTTTACCTCCCACCCCGGGGGTACCACACACCTACCCTCACCACCCCACCCTCAAGGGACCATCTCACCTCCTTGATAGAGGAACCCATGATTCCCATACCCGACCCCATAGAGGTGAACACACCAACCCCCGCCATAGAGATTGCCCATGTCCAGGAAGAAGAAGGAACTTCACATGGTGGTCTTCACCTTACACCACCCTCCTCAATAAGGACCGAGCTTATCATAGGAGAACCCCTTTCACACTGGCTAAAGGAGAACCCATTGGGAGATCTCGTGGTCCATGCTTACCCACCCATGGAGCAAAACCTTCCTATAGTACCCTTATCCACCTATCACACCACAATCCAATCATCCTATCAGGTGGAAACATTAGGGGATTTTCTTGAGGGTCTAACTTGGCAAATGAAGCTAACTGGCATGTTGACCACTGTAGTCGACCAACCTAGGAGTCTTAACCTCCTACATCTATGTGTCGGGTCCATCTCTTCCATTTACACTATGGGTTGCTACACTAGCGACCTTCTTTTATCCCTCCCCATTCCCGAAGAGCCCGATGCTATCCGCGAATTAGAGTTACTTATTTCGGGTAAGATGCCAAGCCCTCCAATCATGACCAACCAACCCTCCTCGAACTTCGGTTCAATTACTACATTTGAGGAGGAGGACTCACCATTTGGAGACCTTGAGGTGAAAGAATACCTCACCCTTGGTAACACATTCCATGACCCCTTTGATCCCACCCTATGGAAGACAATGAACCCATGGGACCTGACCGCCCTACCCACCACCCACTCCCTCCTACCCTCACCAACCATGCTAGAACCAACACACCTCGTCCTAGACCCAGTCCACACCAAGGGAACCATGACCATGGGCAGTATACACCTAGGGAACAAGGTAGTGCCCCACCCCATGATGCATACCTACTATGATCCCTTCGACCCTTACAAATGGGAGCTTAAAGGCCACCCCATACCCACACACATGGTCATCATCTCTAGGAGAAGAAAGCACCCATCTTGGCATGTCACATCATTCGACAAGGGTCATGAGTCCAGCCCTCCCATGCATGTCACGCACAGTTTAGGCTCAATGCATAACTGGCCTACATTTGGTTGTGCTGGTCCACCCACATTCTTCATAGCCCTTACACTTGATTGGAGCACACGTGGATGTCCGGGTCTCCCGGTAATTCTCACAGCCATACACAATAGATCCGCCTATGGTTTCCTAGCCCCCCCTGAGTCCACAAGATGCCTCATCACATCCATGAATGATAGGTCTATGTATGGTTGCCCCGGTCCCCCTTTGCATACCACATACTTCCCACCCCCACCGCACCATCACTCAAAGCATACTCATTCAAGCAAGCATCCAAATATGGGTAGTGACGATCATAATGAGCGGACTATAACTCACGGGTGGCACTTTAAAATCCAAGGAGGAAACCTCGCGATGGTGGCATTGGAACGACTCTATCTTAGGGCCACCTCCAAATCAAGGGCACGAGGACTTGGACCTTTCATGTTCCGAGTGGCTTTGGCAAACCTGGCTTTTGGATTAGATTTACTAATGGGCTATGGGATATACCCCAATTATCATGCGGCTGATCCGGCACCCTACATGGGCACCGTGGTGAATCCCATTGAGTACTTTGAGCCTATAACTTCCTTTAAGAGAGACACCCCGGACTGCTTCCACAAAACAGCCTTGAGAGCCCGACGTGTACACAGAGGGGCAATACAATGCAAGCAGGGTTCCATCGCCAGCATGAGGGTGTGTCCGGGCCACCTTGAGAGGATGAAGAGTCGTCCCCTGGTCGCAGGTGCAGGATGGGTTTGGAGATTGCAGGTCGCCCTGAGCTGCTTCCCCGGTGGGCCCTTACTCGACGAAGTCGAGTTCTCCGCACCCCGGGAGTATGATGGGGACATCGCTTACCCCTTCACATGGTCCTGCTGCTCGCCATTTTGTTCGCCATCATTTTCTGAGTATAGCCATGTAGTTTTCTCATTTTTTTCTTGAGTCTTATCTATGTAATTTTCTCTTTATTGAGTCAAGTACCTAAGTAGGTAATGTCATCTACCTAAGTCCAAGGTCGCATTAAGTGGTTTAATAGGATAGTGGGTTAGTAGGCCTTAAGGGGCCACTTCTTTGGGCCTGGCCCATGGGCGCCCCATTCCCCACCCCTTGGTCTACTGTCATTAGTCCATTTTCCAGGGACTTCTATGTAATTGGGGTTTCCCTATAAATAGGGCCCCAAGCCACCATTTTGAGGTAATTGATGAATGAATGAAAATTGAACCCACTTGAATCCCCTTGAGTCTTCTCTCTCTCTCTAGCTCTCTCTCTCTCTAATTCTCTCTCTCCCTCTCTCCTAGGGGCGAACCCCCTCTCTCTCCTCCCTCCCTCTCTCTCTAAATTTCGAAATTCCCCTCTCTCCTCACCCCTTGCCACCTCACTTGCCACCTAGGCAAGTCTCTTCACCTCCCAAGACCCCCATTACTTCACCATTAATCACTCCACCTCCCCAAGCACCCTTTCACCTTCCCAAGGCATCCCTCCCCCTTCCCCAAGCAACCTCCCACCTCCCTAGGGCCCTTTCCCCTCCCCAAGGAGCCCCTTCACCTCCCTAGGTCGTCCACCCCCTTCCCCTCCCTCCTAGGGTCGACCCCCTCAACCCCTCTCCACCCTCCCATTGCCTTGGCCGACCCCTCCACCCCCCCCCTTTTGTCAACTTCAGTTCTGTCTGCAGGCTGACCTGCAGACCAGCCTCGAGTTGCAGCGACTACCACGACAACATCTTGAAGCTTCTGGGGGCGTGGCCTACCTTTCTGGAAAGGCCTCCCTTTCCTCTTCGCAGGCGAGGTGGAATCACCCCATTCTGAGTTCGTGGCCGTCCGGGAAGGCTGTTCTACCCCGACTGCGCAGAGCTCCATCAGCAGAGTCCCTGAACCCTGTTCAAAGCTACACCACGGCCGACGGTGAGAGATTCAAGTTGTGAGTTCTTCTACAAATATCTTCCTCCACCAGTCCTCTTACTGGATCAAGAAGCGGAAGTGCGTTCTCCATCCGGAGGTCAGAGTTTTGGTCTTTCTCCCTCGACTGGTCGGGTCTGCCTCCCACAGTGGGCAGTGACCTGCCTCCACTCATTGGCATCCCCCAGTCCACCCCGACATCAGACGGCTTCCCCGTCAGTTTAGAAGTGCAGAGGGATTTTCCACGGTTCCAGCAACTCCGGCGGCTCGAGATTTGGCATCCGGGAGCGGCCGGGACAACGTCTGCAATCCACTGTTCGTTTCTGGTAGCCGCTGTGGCCAGAGTCTGCAACCCGGTTCGTTGCTGCACCACGACTAACCGTGGAGGAATCAGGCTGAACTCTCTCTTCAAAATTCTTCCTCCATCTGTCCACGACCAGAAGCAAGAAACGGAACGACATTCGGAGTCCAGGATCCAGAGTTACAAATTTTATCCCTCCGTCGCGCGGATCTGCCTCCTGCAGTCTGCAGCGACCAGTGCCTACTCTTCAGGGCACACCGACCGTCCACGGCTTTGGATCGCAGCCCCATCGACTCCAGCTGAAAGCTACCTCGACCACGGAGACGACGACGCTGGTTTCATTCCATTCGGAGTTCGGGAGAGCTCACAACAGCGTCTGCAACCTGCTGCTACAGAACAGGTCCGGCCAGAGACCACAGCTGCCGACTCGGTTCAGTCGCTGGTGTCGCCAGTCCCTGGCTCCAGAGGCCGCCCAAAAATTCAGACAACACCGGCTTCAAGTCAGGAATCATTGCGAGGTGGTTTCGCTCAATTCGGAGTCCGGACGAGCCCGGGACAGAGCCAACAACAGCACCCTATCTAGCAGTCCAGATTGCAGCTGAACCCACATTGATTTCCTTTTTAACCACTTCGGTCCGTCCTCCCATCCCCGCCTGGCCGGCTTACCGCCCCACCCTGCGTGGTGGTAGTGTTTGTCTGTAATTAACCAATTCCCACCCCCGAGATCACCCTCCTGCGCGAGGTGTAGTAATTGTACTCTTGACAGGTCTTAGAAGCTACACCGGTGCAGTGTGCGGGGACCACACTTCCCCGCTCGCCCTCGTCTCCGCCCGGGATCGGCGTCTTCATGCCGATCAGGTGAGCTCTTGGCCACTCTTCTTTGCTGGTTATTACCATTGCTAGCTTAGTATTGCTTTTAGTTGTCCGTCGGAGGTGAGAGGAGCGCCCGATCCTCAATTCAACCAATTATAGTGTTCGCCGAGGAGCGAGTTGAGAGAGTTCCATCACATCCCACGCCCTCGGCGTGCCGGCTACCCTTGAAATCGGGCATCCCTGGCCCATTGGGGTCCCTTCCGAGCTAGCCAAACCCTTGGAACCTTGAGGTCCAACCCCGGACCCTCACCGTCATCGCCGATCCTCCTTCGGACCCGAGTGTGCCTACGCGAGTGAGTCCGCTAGTGCGACGTTGCCAACTCATGTGTTGCTTGCTATCCTAGGTCCAAGGGAGTCATATCACATCAAATTGGTATCATTGTCCTCCGCTGCATGTTGTGTCACATCAAATTGGTATCAGAGCAAGTTCTAGACTTGTCTCTACTAAGTCTTGTCCTAGGGCAGTTGCATTCATCACCCGATCATCATGCATACCCCTCGTTGGCCAAATGGTCCGATTGACCCCCTCCACATGGACTACATTGTAGATGAGGACCTTCATTTTGATGGAGATCCTCATGCCTATCTTAGGTGGGAGAATACCATGGAAAGGGACTTTGAAAGAATTTGGGTATATGGATCCGAGAGAGTCCGCAGGGCTAAGGCACGACTTCGGGGTCTAGCTAAGAAAATGTGGGAACACAAAGAGAGATTCAGAAGGGTTTGGGGGCAAGAGCCCATTCACTCATGGGAAGAGATGAAGAGTGAGCTTAGGAAGATCTACGCTCCCCGACCGTCCCACTCCTACCGTGAGGACCATAACCCGAGGAGCACTCCCACTCCCCCTTTTCCTCCCAGTCAACCCAAGGCCTCCACTAGGACCCAAACCCCACCACCCAAAAGACCCCAAGACTCATTAGAAGAACTAAGGATTGAGATTAAGAATATCTTCATCTCCCTTAGGGTCCAAACTCCACCACCCCAAATAATTCCAACTTGCACCACCCCATCGCCAAAAGGCCTTCCCACTCCCCTGGAGAGCAAGACCCCCACACCACAAAGGAATGATATTGAAGTTGAGGAATATGAGGCCTCCCCCGAATGGGAAGAGGAGTATGAATCACAATATCACGGGTTAGGCCAAGAAGTACCCATCCCAAGTGGAGGAAGCATCATGGCTCACTCCACCCTCACCATTCCAACCCGTATGGACCCCATGTCCACTCCACCTAGGCCCATGATGGCCACCACCACCCCACCCAAAACTCTCCCACAAACCCACACTCCACAAACTTCATTGGTCCCCAAAATCACCCCTCCATCTTACCCTAAAAGAAACACACCCCCTAAAACCAATCAACCCAATCCTCCTCAACCCATCCATCTTCCACTACCAATCCCTATCCAACCCCAACCTAGGCCTCCACTTCTCCCCTTACCGATCCCAAACCAAGTTCCCCTTTACCTCCCACCCCGGGGGTACCACACACCTACCCTCACCACCCCACCCTCAAGGGACCATCTCACCTCCTTGATAGAGGAACCCATGATTCCCATACCCGACCCCATAGAGGTGAACACACCAACCCCCGCCATAGAGATCGCCCATGTCCAGGAAGAAGAAGGAACTTCACATGGTGGTCTTCACCTTACACCACCCTCCTCAATAAGGACCGAGCTTATCATAGGAGAACCCCTTTCACACTGGCTAAAGGAGAACCCATTGGGAGATCTCGTGGTCCATGCTTACCCACCCATGGAGCAAAACCTTCCTATAGTACCCTTATCCACCTATCACACCACAATCCAATCATCCTATCAGGTGGAAACATTAGGGGATTTTCTTGAGGGTCTAACTTGGCAAATGAAGCTAACTGGCATGTTGACCACTGTAGTCGACCAACCTAGGAGTCTTAACCTCCTACATCTATGTGTCGGGTCCATCTCTTCCATTTACACTATGGGTTGCTACACTAGCGACCTTCTTTTATCCCTCCCCATTCCCGAAGAGCCCGATGCTATCCGCGAATTGGAGTTACTTATTTTGGGTAAGATGTCAAGCCCTCCAATCATGACCAACCAACCCTCCTCGAACTTCGGTTCAATTACTACATTTGAGGAGGAGGACTCACCATTTGGAGACCTTGAGGTGAAAGAATACCTCACCCTTGGTAACACATTCCATGACCCCTTTGATCCCACCCTATGGAAGACAATGAACCCATGGGACCTGACCGCCCTACCCACCACCCACTCCCTCCTACCCTCACCAACCATGCTAGAACCAACACACCTCATCCTAGACCCAGTCCACACCAAGGGAACCATGACCATGGGCAGTATACACCTAGGGAACAAGGTAGTGCCCCACCCCATGATGCATACCTACTATGATCCCTTCGACCCTTACAAATGGGAGCTTAAAGGCCACCCCATACCCACACACATGGTCATCATCTCTAGGAGAAGAAAGCACCCATCTTGGCTGATGAGGGCATCTCACGACACTCCATCTAGTTTGGTCGTCTGCACACTCTTGATATGGTCTGATCATGGTCTCCACTTGTTATCTTCATTTTCCCAGTGTCATTTATGTATTTTCCTTTTATTGAGTCCTATCTTATGTATTTTCCTTTATTGAGTCATGTGGTTCTAGCCCATTTCCCTTATTTTGCTTAAACTGGGCCTTATGTCCTTAGTTATGGGCCCATAGGATTGAGTCTAGGATATGCTCGGTCTTTTGTCCATTGTCAAGGACATTTTGGTCATGAAAAGAGTGGTTGCCTATAAATAGGCCCCATCTCTCCACTTGTAGTCACTCTTGATGAATATTGAAAAAAACCACCTCTTATTATCTCTCAACTCTCTCTCTTACTCACTATATCTCTCAATCTCTCTCTCATTCTCTCTCTCCCCAAGGGGAGTTCGACCCTCCCTCTCTCTCCTCTTCCCCCCTCACTTACTCCAACCCCCAACCACCTCCACTACCTCACCCACCTCCATTAAGGCTCTTCCCTTCCCCATAGCCCTTCATTTACTTCCCCTCCTTGTCCCAAAGCAACTCTTCCACCTCCCAACACAATTCCCCCACTTCCCCACACAAATCCCACCACTTCCAAGGCCAATTTTGAATTTGAACCTTCCCTCCCATAGCCATTAGAATCATCTTGCCCCTTCTTCTCTCTTGGCCACCCCCTTCCCCACCTCATCTTCTTCTTCACATTCTTACCCTGCTTCAGGAAACAGAATTACAGCAACTTGCAGAGGAGGCCACGGTCACCCATCAACGACTCAGGGAGCAAGGCCTACATTTCCAGAATCATCTGCAAGTCAGCTTTCAAGGCGAGGTGGTTTCGTCGGCATCCGAGTTCGGTGCTGTCCGCAATCACCATTCTTCTCCGACTGCGCCGAACCTCTCAGATCCGGAGCCAGAGCTGCAGAGACAACTCGCCCACGGCTAACCTTGAAGGAACCAGTCTTCAAGGTCTTCTACAAAGTTCTTCCTCCCTCTGTCAGCGTCCAGGAACAGAAGGCGGAACCCCGTTCGGCATCCGACAACCAGAGTTACTATTTTTCTACCACAACCACGCCGGTCTGCCTCCTCACTGTCTGCACCGACCTCCGTCCACTTATCTGGACACCCAGTTCATCTCCGACATCAGAAGACGTCCCCGTTTGTTTTGTTGCAAAGAAGACTCCTCCACGATTCCAAAGAGTCCAGCGGTGCCAGGTTCGGAGCTCCGGAGAGATCGTGGTACCTTCTGTAACCTGCTGTTGCAGACAGAGCTCGACCAGCAACCAGAGCTGCATCCACCTTCCAGCCACCGGTGCGGTCAGCCCTGAGAATCATAGCTTCCCCAAAAATTCAAGCTTCATCCCCTATCAGTTGGCAAACGTTTGGCGTTGGTTTCGTCGCAATCCAAGCTTCGTGGAATTTTTAGCTGCCACAACACCGATCCACTGTCCAGAAAACCTGCAGGTGGGCAGAACCGGCGAAGCTCGGAATCTCGATCTCCGTTGCATTTCTCCCCACCCCGCTTGGCCGGCTGAAGGCCCCTCCCTGCGTGGAGGTAGTTTTGAATGTACTAAGCGTAACCCCCACCCCAAGATCACCCCTCCTGCGAGAGGAGTAGTGTTGTACCCTTTACATTTTCAGGTTAAGCTACACCGCCGCGGCGATCGGGTGCATACCCTCGCCTCCCGGCGCGCCCTCGTCTCCGAACGGGATCGGTGTCTTCACACCGATCAGGTGAGCTTCTGGTACTACCCTTTGTAGCCTTATTCCTGCTAGCTTAGTATTGCTTTGATTGCTCGTCGGCGGTGAGAAGAGAGTTCGAATTTGCATGCTAGTTTGTTAGTGTCCACCGCGGACCGTGAGAGAGTGTCACCCAAACCCCGCCTTGCGGGCCAGCCACCCACGAAGTTGGGTATCCTAGACTCTTTGGAGTCAGCCGTAGCATTGTAAGTCCATTAGAACAATTGGGTCCCATCCCGGACCCTCATCATTATCCCCCGGACCCACCGGGTGAGCGTGTGAACCGTGTGAGCAAAAATCGTCGATTGTGAGAATCATTGAGTGCTTGTATGCTTGCGGGTCTAAGTCCTAGGGTCATATCATCCTCTTTAGTGGTCTTTGGGCTGTGCCACATCAAGTGGTATCAGAGCGGTCATAGGCTTGTCCTTACAAGTCTAGTCTTGGGTCACACTAAGTCTTTCTTAGGTGCATTCGCACACCCTTGCATAGCCCACCCAACCTTGCATGACCACCCGTAGTGGAACTCATTATCAAGGCAATCCATCTTCTTCCAATAACACCATGAATCCCAATCCCCAAGGAAATCCCCCTCACAATGAGCATGAGCTTCCCGACCAAATGAGGTTTCTTGTGGACTACATGACCGAAATTATGGGAAGGCTTGACGGTATTACGGCCCGGCTTGAACAACTTGAGGAAAATAGACCTATTCCAAGGGAAGGAGATAGGAGAGATCCCCCTCCACATGTGGAGCCAGCCATAGGAGGACTCAACCTTGACCCCCCTCTCGAACCGGAAAGGGACCCACCCCCTAGAAGGAATGAGAGGCCTCCCCGGGACAACCCGGATGACCAACTAATGAGACTTGTGAAAGTCGATGCTCCCACTTTTGATGGATCTCATCATCCGAGCATCTACTTAGATTGGGAGGCAGCCATGGATCAATATTTTGATTGGTACCCAATGACCGAGGATAGGAAAGTCCGACTTGCAAAGATGCAATTAACCAAACTTGCCAAGACTCATTGGATGAATGTTGAAGCCTTAAGGATAGTTAGGAGGGAAGTTCCAATCACCACATGGGGGGCCATGAAAGACCAACTCAAACTCAAATATGTCCCACCCTCCTACCATCAAAACCTCTTAGATGAATGGCAAGCCTTGACTCAAGAAGGAAAGACCGTTATGGAATACATTGAAAAGTTTGACTACTACCTCCTCAAATGTGGAGTCCAAGAGGACCCCTCCGTCACACTCTCCCGCTTTAGGAATGGGCTTCAATTCCATATCAAAAAGGAACTATTCATGCGTCAAGTAACAACTTTAGAGCAAGCCTACCAAGTAGCTCGGGATGCCGAGAAATTCTCTCGGTACACGCGAATGGTTCCCCCTCGGGGAATGGACCCTAGAGCCATGGCACCTCGGGCCAACCCTCCACCACCCCAAAGAGGTCTCCTTCCTACGCCCATGGGAACTCCTCCCACACGGGTCACCCCTCCTAATGCCAATCCACCATTCCGCCCCGCAAGTGGGCCCCTAAACACAACTCCCAATAGGCCCAATTCGACACCCACTCTCCCTCACACTAAGGTGACCCCAAACCATCAAAGTGGGCAGCAATGCTTTAGGTGTTATGGGTATGGACACTTTGCCAATCAATGCCCCACCAAGGGAGCATCAAACTTACTCATAGAGGAGACCAACCCCCAACCCCAAGCTGAATTTGAAGGAGAGATTGAGGTATATGAACCCTCTCTTGAATGGGAGGAGGAGTATGAGAACCACTACATGGAAAGCAACCAAGAACAACCTCCTCCACCCACCGACTCCCACCTAGGAGTGGTTAGATGCACCCTCACCCAAAACCAAGAGCATGATTGGAGGAGAAACACCATATTCTATACCTACATAAGGATGGGGAGCCATGTTAGGAAGGTCATCTTGGATAATGGAAGTAGTGTGAATGTGGTGTCACCCGACACCGTCAAACTTTTGGGCCTTACCACCTCCCCACATCCCCACCCATATAGGGTAGCATGGATTGATACCACCTCCATACCTGTTAGTGCCCGTTGCCTTGTCCCAATTACATTCCAATCCTATCAAGGCCAAGTGTGGTGTGATATCCTTCCAATGGAAGTTGGGAGTATCCTTTTAGGACGGCCTTGGATCTACGATGTAGATGCCACCTTCTTAGGAAGAACCAACGCTTGCATCTTCATTCATGAGGGGAAGAAGATCCAACTCAACCCATCTCCACCCCGCACTCTACCTAAGAAGGCCTCTCCCTCCCTTGAGGGACCCACTACCCTTCCCCCCATCCCAACACCAACAAACCCCACCCCATCAAGTCCTAGTCCTAGTAACATCAAAGAGCCTCCTAGGAGCCTACACCTTGTCACTAGGAAAGAGTTTGAGGAAGAAGTCAACCAAGGGGATCAAGTATGTGCCATTGTCATTTGTCTAGGGGAATCCACCCCAACCGACCCACACCCCCTAGAAATTCATCAACTCCTTAAGGACTTCCATGATGTATTTCCCGAGGAGCTTCCGGACAAACTACCACCTATGAGAGATGTGCAACATGCCATCGACTTCGTGCCCGGGGCTACCTTGCCCAACCTCCCACACTACCGACTCAACCCCACCGAGCATGCCGAGCTTCGGAGGCAGATTGAAGAACTCATCAAGAAGGGCTTCCTCCGAATTAGCAAAAGCCCTTGTGCCGTCCCGGCTCTTCTTACACCCAAAAAGGATGGGACTTGGCGCATGTGTGTAGATAGCCGAGCCGTCAACAAGATAACGGTCAAATATAGGTTCCCCATCCCTCGGCTTGATGACATGCTAGACATGCTAGCGGGAGCCACCATCTTCTCCAAAATTGATCTCAAAAGTGGCTACCACCAAGTCCGCATTAGGCCCGGGGACGAGTGAAAAACCGCCTTTAAAACTAAAGACGGTCTCTATGAATGGCTTGTTATGCCTTTCGGCCTTTCTAATGCACCAAGTACCTTCATGCGTCTCATGACCGAGGTCCTCCGGCCCTTCATTGGCATCTTTCTAGTTGTCTACTTTGATGACATCCTCATATATAGCCAATCCAAGGAAGTCCACCTCGATCACCTCAAACAAGTGTGCACCATCCTTAGGAAAGAGAGTCTCTTTGCCAATCCCGGGAAGTGTCATTTCTTGACCAATCAACTAGCCTTCCTAGGATTTATTGTCTCATCCCAAGGAGTATCCATGGACCCCGAAAAGGTCCAAGCTATTCTTGAGTGGCCCGAGCCCAAAACCATTCATGACGCCCGAAGCTTCCATGGGCTAGCCACCTTCTATAGGAGATTCATCCGGGGGTTTAGCACTATCACCACTCCTATCACGGATTACCTCAAGAAAGGCACATTTGTTTGGACTAGGGCAGCCTCCAAAGCCTTCCTAGAGCTTAAAGAGAAAATGACCCAAGCCCCGGTCCTTTGCCTACCCGACTTTTCAAAGGTCTTTGAGGTCACATGTGATGCTTCCGGGGTAGGGATTGGAGGTATCCTTAGCCAAGAGGGTCACCCGGTAGCCTACTTTAGTGAAAAACTTTGTGAGGCTAGGACGAGATACTCCACATATGACAAAGAGCTTTATGCCGTGGTTCAATCCCTCCGGCATTGGAGGCACTATCTCCTACCCAAAGAATTTGTGATCTTCTCGGACCATGAGGCTTTGAAATACCTCAACACTCAACAAAAGCTCAATGCCCGCCATGCTCGATGGGTAGAATACATTCAAGCCTACACCTTTGTCCTCAAGTATAAGATGGGTAGTGAGAATCGCGCCGCCGATGCACTGAGTAGGCGAGTAGCCTTACTCTCCACTGTCCAAGTGGAAGTAACCGGATTTGAGAGGATCAAAGGAGAATACCCACATTGCCCCGACTTTGGGACCCACTACAACACCCTTTCTACCCAACCACTCAAGGAGTATAAGGGGTTCATACTTCAAGATGGATATCTGTTCAAAGGGGATAGACTTTGCATACCTAGGACTTCACTTAGGGACTTCCTAGTTTGGGAGTTACATAGTGGCGGCCTAGCTGGTCACTTTGGGGTCCACAAAACCATAGAGTTGGTTGAGAGGCAATTCCACTGGCCCAGTCTCAAGAAGGATGCGGCCCACATTGTGGGACAATGCCGCATATGTGCATCCGCCAAGCAAGTAAGACAAAACACCGGGCTTTACACACCTCTACCCATACCCGATAGACCATGGGAAGATTTGAGTATGGATTTCATTCTTGGCCTACCAAAGACCTTGCGCAAACATGATTCCATATTTGTAGTGGTTGACAGGTTCTCAAAAATGGCCCACTTTATCCCCTGTTCCAAGACCTCTGATGCCTCTAAGGTCGCCCGGTTCTTCTTCGATGAGGTAGTCCGACTCCATGGGTTACCTAAGACTATTGTGTCCGATAGAGATGTGAAATTCACTAGTTATTTTTGGAAGACTCTATGGCACTTGATGGGGACCCTCCTCAAATTCTCCACTGCCTATCATCCTCAAACCGATGGCCAAACTGAGGTTGTCAACCGAAGCCTTGGGAACTTACTCCGATGCCTTGTAGGGGACCACCCTGGGAATTGGGATCTCCTCTTATCTCAAGCCGAGTTTGCCTACAATGATTCTGTCAATAGGTCCATAGGCAAGAGTCCATTTGAGGTAGTACATGGGTATAGGCCTAGAAAACCCTCAGATCTCATTCCCCTCCCCTCACATGCTAGAGTGTCAGTCTCAGCTGAGTCCTTTGCACAGCATATCAAAGAATTGCATGATGATATCCGCAAGCATATAGGGAAAAACAATGAGGCTTACAAAAGACGGGCCGATGCTCACCGGCGCCACTATGAATTCCAAGTGGGAGATCCGGTGATGGTGAGGACGGAGCGGCTCCTTCCCGGGCCTGCCTCCAAGTTGAGGGCACGAGGGTCGGGACCCTTTCGAGTTCTACGACGACTTGGCAGCAATGCCTATGAGCTTGACTTACCAGAGAGCTATGGGGTACACCCTACCTTCAACGTGGCGGACCTGGTACCCTACAAAGGCCCCGCGGTGGAACCCAGTCAGGAGCTTGAGCCTTTACCCCGCCTTATGAGAGACACCCCCGGAGGGACTCCACTTTCTAGCCTGAGAGACCGACAAGAGCAGGTAGAGGCAATACTGGATGAGCAGAGTATCATTACAAGGCACAGGGTGTATCAGCGCTATCTGGTTAGGTGGAAGAACCGTCCCCCGATCGAGGATGCATGGGTGAGTCGAGAGGATTTGATGCGCCTGGACCCCGGCATGTTGGAGCAGTACGACAGCCAGGCAGACCCATACTCGACAGGGTCGAGTTCTCCCCACCCCGGGGGATTTGATGAGGGCATCTCACGACACTCCATCTAGTTTGGTCGTCTGCACACTCTTGATATGGTCTGATCATGGTCTCCACTTGTTATCTTCATTTTCCCAGTGTCATTTATGTATTTTCCTTTTATTGAGTCCTATCTTATGTATTTTCCTTTATTGAGTCATGTGGTTCTAGCCCATTTCCCTTATTTTGCTTAAACTGGGCCTTATGTCCTTAGTTATGGGCCCATAGGATTGAGTCTAGGATATGCTCGGTCTTTTGTCCATTGTCAAGGACATTTTGGTCATGAAAAGAGTGGTTGCCTATAAATAGGCCCCATCTCTCCACTTGTAGTCACTCTTGATGAATATTGAAAAAAAAACCACCTCTTATTATCTCTCAACTCTCTCTCTTACTCACTATATCTCTCAATCTCTCTCTCATTCTCTCTCTCCCCAAGGGGAGTTCGACCCTCCCTCTCTCTCCTCTTCCCCCCTCACTTACTCCAACCCCCAACCACCTCCACTACCTCACCCACCTCCATTAAGGCTCTTCCCTTCCCCATAGCCCTTCATTTACTTCCCCTCCTTGTCCCAAAGCAACTCTTCCACCTCCCAACACAATTCCCCCACTTCCCCACACAAATCCCACCACTTCCAAGGCCAATTTCGAATTTGAACCTTCCCTCCCATAGCCATTAGAATCATCTTGCCCCTTCTTCTCTCTTGGCCACCCCCTTCCCCACCTCATCTTCTTCTTCACATTCTTACCCTGCTTCAGGAAACAGAATTACAGCAACTTGCAGAGGAGGCCACGGTCACCCATCAACGACTCAGGGAGCAAGGCCTACATTTACAGAATCATCTGCAAGTCAGCTTTCAAGGCGAGGTGGTTTCGTCGGCATCCGAGTTCGGTGCTGTCCGCAATCACCATTCTTCTCCGACTGCGCCGAACCTCTCAGATCCGGAGCCAGAGCTGCAGAGACGACTCGCCCACGGCTAACCTTGAAGGAACCAGTCTTCAAGGTCTTCTACAAAGTTCTTCCTCCCTCTGTCAGCGTCCAGGAACAGAAGGCGGAACCCCGTTCGGCATCCGACAACCAGAGTTACTATTTTTCTACCACAACCACGCCGGTCTGCCTCCTCACTGTCTGCACCGACCTCCGTCCACTTCTCTGGACACCCAGTTCATCTCCGACATCAGAAGACGTCCCCGTTTGTTTTGTTGCAAAGAAGACTCCTCCACGATTCCAAAGAGTCCAGCGGTGCCAGGTTCGGAGCTCCGGAGCGATCGTGGTACCTTCTGTAACCTGCTGTTGCAGACAGAGCTCGACCAGCAACCAGAGCTGCATCCACCTTCCAGCCACCGGTGCGGTCAGCCCTGAGAATCATAGCTTCCCCAAAAATTCAAGCTTCATCCCCTATCAGTTGGCAAACGTTTGGCGTTGGTTTCGTCGCAATCCAAGCTTCGTGAAATTTTTAGCTGCCACAACACCGATCCACTGTCCAGAAAACCTGCAGGTGGGCAGAACCGGCGAAGCTCGGAATCTCGATCTCCGTTGCATTTCTCCCTACCCCGCTTGGCCGGCTGAAGGCCCCTCCCTGCGTGGAGGTAGTTTTGAATGTACTAAGCGTAACCCCCACCCCAAGATCACCCCTCCTGCGAGAGGAGTAGTGTTGTACCCTTTACATTTTCAGGTCAAGCTACACCGCCGCGGCGATCGGGTGCATACCCTCGCCTCCCGGCGCGCCCTCGTCTCCGAACGGGATCGGTGTCTTCACACCGATCAGGTGAGCTTCTGGTACTACCCTTTGTAGCCTTATTCCTGCTAGCTTAGTATTGCTTTGATTGCTCGTCGGCGGTGAGAAGAGAGTTCGAATTTGCATGCTAGTTTGTTAGTGTCCACCGCGGACCGTGAGAGAGTGTCACCCAAACCCCGCCTTGCGGGCCAGCCACCCACGAAGTTGGGTATCCTAGACTCTTTGGAGTCAGCCGTAGCATTGTAAGTCCATTAGAACAATTGGGTCCCATCCCAGACCCTCATCATTATCCCCCGGACCCACCGGGTGAGCGTGTGAACCGTGTGAGCAAAAATCGTCGATTGTGAGAATCATTGAGTGCTTGTATGCTTGCGGGTCTAAGTCCTAGGGTCATATCATCCTCTTTAGTGGTCTTTGGGCTGTGCCACATCATTGGCATGTCACATCATTCGACAAGGGTCATGAGTCCAGCCCTCCCATGCATGTCACGCACAGTTTAGGCTCAATGCATAACTGGCCTACATTTGGTTGTGCTGGTCCACCCACATTCTTCATAGCCCTTACACTTGATTTGAGCACACGTGGATGTCCGGGTCCCCCGGTAATTCTCACAGCCATACACAATAGATCCGCCTATGGTTTTCTAGGCCCCCCTGAGTCCACAAGATGCCTCATCACATCCATGAATGATAGGTCTATGTATGGTTGCCCCGGTCCCCCTTTGCATACCACATACTTCCCACCCCCACCGCACCATCACTCAAAGCATACTCATTCAAGCAAGCATCCAAATATGGGTAGTGACGATCATAATGAGCGGGCTATAACTCACGGGTGGCACTTTAAAATCCAAGGAGGAAACCTCGCGATGGTGGCATTGGAACGACTCTATCTTAGGGCCACCTCCAAATCAAGGGCACGAGGACTTGGACCTTTCATGTTCCGAGTGGCTTTGGCAAACCTGGCTTATGGATTAGATTTACTAATGGGCTATGGGATATACCCCAATTATCATGCGGCTGATCCGGCACCCTACATGGGCACCGCGGTGAATCCCAGTGAGTACTTTGAGCCTATAACTTCCTTTAAGAGAGACACCCCGGACTGCTTCCACAAAACAGCCTTGAGAGCCCGACGTGTACACAGAGGGGCAATACAATGCAAGCAGGGTTCCATCGCCAGCATGAGGGTGTGTCCGGGCCACCTTGAGAGGATGAAGAGTCGTCCCCTGGTCGCAGGTGCAGGATGGGTTTGGAGATTGCAGGTCGCCCTGAGCTGCTTCCCCGGTGGGCCCTTACTCGACGGAGTCGAGTTCTCCGCACCCCGGGAGTATGATGGGGACATCGCTTACCCCTTCACATGGTCTTGCTGCTCGCCATTTTGTTCGCCATCATTTTCTGAGTATAGCCATGTAATTTTCTCATTTTTTTCTTGAGTCTTATCTATGTAATTTTCTCTTTATTGAGTCAAGTACCTAAGTAGGTAATGTCATCTACCTAAGTCCAAGGTCGCATTAAGTGGTTTAATAGGATAGTGGGTTAGTAGGCCTTAAGGGGCCACTTCTTTGGGCCTGGCCCATGGGCGCCCCATTCCCCACCCCTTGGTCTACTGTCATTAGTCCATTTTCCAGGGACTTCTATGTAATTGGGGTTTCCCTATAAATAGGGCCCCAAGCCACCATTTTGAGGTAATTGATGAATGAATGAAAATTGAACCCACTTGAATCCCCTTGAGTCTTCTCTCTCTCTCTCTAGCTCTCTCTCTCTAATTCTCTCTCTCCCTCTCTCCTAGGGGCAAACCCCCTCTCTCTCCTCCCTCCCTCTCTCTCTAAATTTTGAAATTCCCCTCTCTCCTCACCCCTTGCCACCTCACTTGCCACCTAGGCAAGTCTCTTCACCTCCCAAGACCCCCATTACTTCACCATTAATCACTCCACCTCCCCAAGCACCCTTTCACCTTCCCAAGGCATCCCTCCCCCTTCCCCAAGCAACCTCCCACCTCCCTAGGGCCCTTTCCCCTCCCCAAGGAGCCCCTTCACCTCCCTAGGTCGTCCACCCCCTTCCCCTCCCTCCTAGGGTCGACCCCCTCAACCCCTCTCCACCCTCCCATTTCCTTGGCCGACCCCTCCACCCCCCCCTTTTGTCAACTTCAGTTCTGTCTGCAGGCTGACCTGCAGACCAGCCTCGAGTTGCAGCGACTACCACGACAACATCTTGAAGCTTCTGGGGGCGTGGCCTACCTTTCTGGAAAGGCCTCCCTTTCCTCTTCGCAGGCGAGGTGGAATCACCCCATTCTGAGTCGTGGCCGTCCGGGAAGGCTGTTCTACCCCGACTGCGCAGAGCTCCATCAGCAGAGTCCCTGAACCCTGTTCAAAGCTACACCACGGCCGACGGTAAGAGATTCAAGTTGTGAGTTCTTCTAAAAATATCTTCCTCCACCAGTCCTCTTACTGGATCAAGAAGCGGAAGTGCGTTCTCCATTCGGAGGTCAGAGTTTTGGTCTTTCTCCCTCGACTGGTCGGGTCTGCCTCCCACAGTGGGCAGTGACCTGCCTCCACTCATTGGCATCCCCCAGTCCACCCCGACATCAGACGGCTTCCCCGTCAGTTTAGAAGCGTAGAGGGATTGTCCACGGTTTCAGCAACTCCGGCGGCTCGAGATTTGGCATCCGGGAGCGGCCGGGACAACGTCTGCAATCCACTGTTCATTTCTGGTAGCCGCTGTGGCCAGAGTCTGCAACCCGGTTCATTGCTGCACCACGACTAACTGTGGAGGAATCAGGCTGAACTCTCTTCTTCAAAATTCTTCCTCCATCTGTCCACGACCAGAAGCAAGAAACGGAACGACATTCGGCGTCCAGGATCCAGAGTTACAAATTTTATCCCTCCGTCGCGCGGATCTGCCTCCTGCAGTCTGCAGCGACCAGTGCCTACTCTTCAGGGCACACCGACCGTCCAAGGCCTTGGATCGCAGCCCCATCGACTCCAGCTGAAAGCTACCTCGACCACGGAGACGACGACGCTGGTTTCGTGCCATTCGGAGTTCGGGAGAGCTCACAACAGCGTCTGCAACCTGCTGCTACAGAACAGGTCCGGCCAGAGACCACATCTGCCGACTCGGTTCAGTCGCTGGTGTCGCCAGTCCCTGGCTCCAGAGCCCGCCCAAAAATTCAGACAACACCGGCTTCAAGTCAGGAATCATTGCGAGGTGGTTTCGCTCAATTCGGAGTCCGGACGAGCCCGGGACAGAGCCAACAACAGCACCCTATCCAGCACTCCAGATTGCAGCTGAACCCACATTGATTTCCTTTTTAACCACTTCGGTCCGTCCTCCCATCCCCGCCTGGCCGGCTTACCGCCCCACCCTGCGTGGTGGTAGTGTTTGTCTGTAATTAACCAATTCCCACCCCCGAGATCACCCTCCTGCGCGAGGTGTAGTAATTGTACTCTTGACAGGTCTTAGAAGCTACACCGACGCAGTGTGCGGGGACCACACTTCCCCGCTCGCCCTCGTCTCCGCCCGGGATCGGCATCTTCACGCCGATCAGGTGAGCTCTTGGCCACTCTTCTTTGCTGGTTATTACCATTGCTAGCTTAGTATTACTTTTAGTTGTCCGTCGGAGGTGAGAGGAGCGCCCGATCCTCAATTCAACCAATTATAGTGTTCGCCGCGGAGCGAGTTGAGAGAGTTCCATCACATCCCACGCCCTCGGCGTGCCGGCTACCCTTGAAATCGGGCATCCCTGGCCCATTGGGGTCCCTTCCGAGCTAGCCAAACCCTTGGAACCTTGAGGTCCAACCCCGGACCCTCACCGTCATCGCCGGTCCTCCTTTGGACCCGAGTGTGCCTACGCGAGTGAGTCCGCTAGTGCGACGTTGCCAACTCATGTGTTGCTTGCTATCCTAGGTCCAAGGGAGTCATATCACATCAAATTGGTATCATTGTCCTCCGCTGCATGTTGTGTCACATCAAATATGGGCAAGTTTGGGCTAGTTATAGTTCGGGGACGAATCAGGTGATGGGTTCATAGTGACCTAGCCGCGAGCTATGTACGTTGAGAGGCCTACTCAAATGTAGCGGTGTAAGATGTATCGACGTAAGGTCACCATGACATTACTACTGTGTGTGGGGGCTGGGGCAAAAAGGTGAGTTTACCTATTGGACCCATATGTGAACGGTAGGCCATATCTGTGATGTGCTTCTAACTGGTTGGTTCAACGTGAGACGGGATATTGTGGTTTAGTCTCGCATCAGAGTCGCCGCAATGACATTACTACTGTGTGTGGGGGCTGGGGCAAAAAAATGAGTTTACCTATTGGACCCATATGTGAACAGTAGGCCCCATCCGTGACGTGCTTCTAGCCGGTTGGTTCAACATGAGACGTGGTGTTGTGGTTTAATCTCGCATCAGAGTCTTATCTCGAATCTTCTGAAACTCAATGTGTAGATTTTCGGTTGAGTTTGACTTTCTAACAAGTATTATATGAGACACAGGGAAATTTAAGTTGGTGTGCCCAATGTGGAAGGCCATATACATATATATATATCCATGACTTGTGAGGTGTCTTTTGGCGAGTGAAATTGTGCATGCCTGGTTCGATGTGGGCAATAACCCACTAGGGTTGGATCGGACCGTGACAGGATTGTGTCTGAACATCAATAGATAAGAGAGAGTTGTGATCGTTGAATTGCTCGGTTATCAAAACAAAAAACACGCCTCCTAAATCCGTCGCCCCCCCTTCCTCCCAAGATTTGGAAGGTACAGAGGTCAAGAGAACAAACGTTGAATAAATGTTTCAGAGGTGCGAGATATGATGGGGGTGACCGGAACAAACCCTATAACTGTAATGGAGACTGATGTGAAAGTATTTTCGTTCGGACGAAAAAGGAAAAAAAAATGAGGTACACTGGTCGAGCAAGCGGTGAAGCAAGTAGTGAAAGTCCACGATTGACTCCACAGCTCGACAGCGCTGACGACCAGACACACGCTCCTTGCGGCGACGGTCGTCAGCTCATCCACGATACCAGGACCCAGCTCCCCAACGTGCTCATGCCAGCGAGCACTCCGCATCACGAGGTTGACAATGCCCGGGACACCAGGCACCCCCGCCGGTGAATCCTCGGGCCGCGAGTTCTGACCGCGCGGGGGGACCCTCTACGGGGGGGGGGGGGGAGGATCAGCCTCGGCAGCAGCAGGGGCCTTGCCCCTTTCGCGGCCCCAGCTACCGGAGGCGGACGCCGGAGTAGCAGCTGCCGGAGCTATCGGCGACGACGACAGGCGAACACTGGGGGAGGCGCCCCAGGCGAGGGTGGGACCCGGCTTCTAACCGGGGTCGAATCCCTCCCCCTCTTCCTCGATCGGCGATGACTGTCAATCTCCGCCAACTCATCCTCGGTCAGATAAGCCCGACCACCGCCAGCCATGGCAGACTCCTAGCCGGGTACGCTGGGAGCGGCTTCGGAGGGACTCTACTGAAGACTAGGCCCTCCACTGGCCACCGACGTCTCGGGCGAACGCACCAGAGGAATGCCGACAGGAGCCGGATACTGCAACCTCCCCGAGGCAAAAGCAACCTGGGCAGGGGGGGCGACGACTGACACTTGGCCGGTTCCCGGAGCAACGTGATCCACGGGGCGGGGAGTGATCCGCGGCAGTCGGACGATCTCGGGGGTCCACCCTAGCACTTCTGCTGCCCCTGAAAACAAGATGAGGTTAGTCAAGCATCAGCCACTACTGCCACATCCCTAGAGCAAGGCAAGACCCAGCGTCATCATTGCCAGCGTGGCTTCTGCCACCGCAAGGGGCGCCTTGCGCGCCAAGCAGGTCTCGAAGCCACCAATTCCCGCCGTACGAGGAAACCGTCTTCGGATCACACCCTCCAGAAGAACCCTCTCTTGGGCTACTCTCAGTCCCCTGCGAGTGCTCGGCAACTAAGAGTAGGGGGGAAGTGAGGAGGGTAAATCTGGTGTGACCCTGAAACGGCCCAAGGGCGAGCGGCCCATTAAGGTTTGGACATGCTAAGCCCAAGCAAGGAGCGGAGATACATGCTCGGCCTAATAAGAAGATGACCGACCCAACAAGGCATCTGATTCCACGACGCTGATGAGGCCGGCCCAAGCGCAGTTCTCGCCGGAGGACACTTCGACGACCGACCGTTTCCCCCACGACGTCGGCCTTGACCCCGTAACGGGCTAGCACGCGCCATGGGTGCCGTAAGACTCGCCCAGGGAATGGCCGACGCCGGGGCTCTCGCCCTCCAACGGGAAACTCCCGCCAACATAGCGGAGGAACGTTACTCTACTAAATGGATCGTTCCCTATCAAGGGATGAGGCCCTAGCTCCAGGACAACCCATATAAAAGGGACATCGACAGAAGATAAGAGCACGGTAGATCCTTCTACTAAACCCCCATACTACTACGCAAGAGGAGATATGGTGGATACTTCCACCACTAGAGCTTCCTACTGAGAAGAGAACGACCCGACCTAAAACTACGACAGAGAGGCCATCTACTACGTCTAGAGAGCCACTTCCTCCTGCACGGCCTTACCCCCCAGCGAGCACTCTTCCAGAGCCCACTGGGAGCGGCGAGCACGCGTGCATGGGATCTACACGCTTCCTGGATCGATGATTACGGCCTCTACTTCTCTCTTGCTTTGCTCCTCCCTATTGCTCATTAATCCCTTGCTGACTTAAGCATCAGAGGGTTGTCCCCTGGGGTAACACCCGGGACTCCTTCTGACGCCCTTCTGGTTTCTTGGTGTGTGCAGGCATCCACGGGCGCGAGACGATTTTCCCAACAAATAAATAGAGAAGGTGGTACGTGACCTAGGAACCATTTTCTTGCCGCTACAAGTCCCATATCGAAAAGTGAAAAAAGTTACTAGGTCATATATGTAGGGCTCATATTTTGACAGATAAAGTGACTTTTGGGTACAAAATTATGTGAGCTTGGCCCAACGTAGACAAGAACATACAAGGGTTACATCGGGTTGTGACATTGTGATATTAGAATATGATCTATGTAGTATAATATGGGCAAGTTTGGGCTAGTTATAGTTCGGGGACGAATCAGGTGATGGGTTCATAGTGACCTAGCCGCGAGCTATGTACGTTGAGAGGCCTACTCAAATGTAGCGGTGTAAGATGTATCGACGTAAGGTCACCATGACATTACTACTGTGTGTGGGGGCTGGGGCAAAAAGGTGAGTTTACCTATTGGACCCATATGTGAACGGTAGGCCATATCTGTGATGTGCTTCTAACTGGTTGGTTCAACGTGAGACGGGATATTGTGGTTTAGTCTCGCATCAGAGTCGCCGCAATGACATTACTACTGTGTGTGGGGGCTGGGGCAAAAAAGTGAGTTTACCTATTGGACCCATATGTGAACAGTAGGCCCTATCCGTGACGTGCTTCTAATCGGTTGGTTCAACATGAGACGTGGTGTTGTGGTTTAATCTCGCATCAGAGTCTTATCTCGAATCTTCTGAAACTCAATGTCTAGATTTTCGGTTGAGTTTGACTTTCTAACAAGTATTATATGAGACACAGAGAAATTTAAGTTGGTGTGCCCAATGTGGAAGGCCGTATACATATATATATATCCATGACTTGTGAGGTGTCTTTTGGCGAATGAAATTGTGCATGCCTGGTTCGATGTGGGCAATAACCCACTAGGGTTGGATCGGACCGTGACAGGATTGTGTCTGAACATCAATAGATAAGAGAGAGTTGTGATCGTTGAATTGCTCGGTTATCAAAACAAAAAACACGCCTCCTAAATCCGTCGCCCCCCCTTCCTCCCAAGATTTGGAAGGTAGAGAGGTCAAGAGAACAAACGTTGAATAAATGTTTCAGAGGTGCGAGATCGGATGGGGGTGACCGGAACAAACCCTATAACTGTAATGGAGACTGATGTGAAAGTATTTTCGTTCGGACGAAAAAGGAAAAAAAAATGAGGTACACTGGTCGAGCAAGCGGTGAAGCAAGTAGTGAAAGTCCACGATTGACTCCACAGCTCGACAGCGCTGACGACCAGACACACCCTCCTTGCGGCGATGGCCGTCAGCTCATTCACGATACCAGGACCCAGCTCCCCAACGTGCTCATGCCAGCTTGCACTTCGCATCACGAGGTTGACAATGCCCGGGACACCAGGCACCCCCGCCGGTGAATCCTCGGGCCGCGAGTTCTGACCGCGCGGGGGGACCCTCTACGGGGGGGGGGGGGGGGGGAGGATCAGCCTCGGCAGCAGCAGGGGCCTTGCCCCTTTCGCGGCCCCAGCTACCGGAGGCGGACGCCGGAGTAGCAGCTGCCGGAGCTATCGGCGACGACGACAGGCGAACACTGGGGGAGGCGCCCCAGGCGAGGGTGGGACCCGGCTTCTAACCGGGGTCGAATCCCTCCCCCTCTTCCTCGATCGGCGATGACTGTCAATCTCCGCCAACTCATCCTCGGTCAGATAAGCCCGACCACCGCCAGCCATGGCAGACTCCTAGCCGGGTACGCTGGGAGCGGCTTCGGAGGGACTCTGCTGAAGACTAGGCCCTCCACTGGCCACCGACGTCTCGGGCGAACGCACCAGAGGAATGCCGACAGGAGCCGGATACTGCAACCTCCCCGGGGCAAAAGCAACCTGGGCAGGGGGGGCGACGACTGACACTTGGCCGGTTCCCGGAGCAACGTGATCCACGGGGCGGGGAGTGATCCGCGGCAGTCGGACGATCTCGGGGGTCCACCCTAGCACTTCCGCCGCCCCTGAAAGCAAGATGAGGTTAGTCAAGCATCAGCCACTACTGCCACATCCCTAGAGCAAGGCAAGACCCAGCGTCATCATTGCCAGCGTGGCTTCTGCCACCGCAAGGGGCGCCTTGCGCGCCAAGCAGGTCTCGAAGCCACCAACTCCCGCCGTACGAGGAAACCATCTTCGGATCACACCCTCCAGAAGAACCCTCTCTTGGGCTACTCTCAGTCCCCTGCGAGTGCTCGGCAACTAAGAGTAGGGGGGAAGTGAGGAGGGTAAATCTGGTGTGACCCTGAAACGGCCCAAGCGCGAGCGGCCCATTAAGGTTTGGACATGCTAAGCCCAAGCAAGGAGCGGAGATACATGCTCGGCCTAATAAGAAGATGACCGACCCAACAAGGCATCTGATTCCACGACGCTGATGAGGCCGGCCCAAGCGCAGTTCTCGCCGGAGGACACTTCGACGACCGACCGTTGCCCCCACGACGTCGGCCTTGACCCCGTAACGGGCGAGCACGCGCCATGGGTGCCGTAAGACTCGCCCAGGGAATGGCCGACGCCGGGGCTCTCGCCCTCCAACGGGAAACTCCCGCCAACATAGCGGAGGAACGTTACTCTACTAAATGGATCGTTCCCTATCAAGGGATGAGGCCCTAGCTCCAGGACAACCCATATAAAAGGGACATCGACAGAAGATAAGAGCACGGTAGATCCTTCTACTAAACCCCCATACTACTACGCAAGAGGAGATACGGTGGATACTTCCACCACTAGAGCTTCCTACTGAGAAGAGAACGACCCGACCTAAAACTACGACAGAGAGGTCATCTACTACGTCTAGAGAGCCACTTCCTCCTGCACGGCCTTACCCCCCAGCGAGCACTCTTCCAGAGCCCACTGGGAGCGGCGAGCACGCGTGCATGGGATCTACACGCTTCCTGGATCGATGATTACGGCCTCTACTTCTCTCTTGCTTTGCTCCTCCCTATTGCTCATTAATCCCTTGCTGACTTAAGCATCAGAGGGTTGTCCCCTGGGGTAACACCCGGGACTCCTTCTGACGCCCTTCTAGTTTCTTGGTGTGTGCAGGCATCCACGGGCGCGAGACGATTTTCCCAACAAATAAATAGAGAAGGTGGTACGTGACCTAGGAACCATTTTCTTGCCGCTACAAGTCCCATATCGAAAAGTGAAAAAAGTTACTAGGTCATATATGTAGGGCTCATATTTTGACAGATAAAGTGACTTTTGGGTACAAAATTATGTGAGCTTGGCCCAACGTAGACAAGAACATACAAGGGTTACATCGGGTTGTGACATTGTGATATTAGAATACGATCTATGTAGTATAATATGGGCAAGTTTGGGCTAGTTATAGTTCGGGGACGAATCAGGTGATGGGTTCATAGTGACCTAGCCGCGAGCTATGTACGTTGAGAGGCCTACTCAAATGTAGCGGTGTAAGATGTATCGACGTAAGGTCACCATGACATTACTACTGTGTGTGGGGGCTGGGGCAAAAAGGTGAGTTTACCTATTGGACCCATATGTGAACGGTAGGCCCTATCTGTGGCGTGCTTCTAATTGGTTGGTTCAACGTGAGATGGGATATTGTGGTTTAGTCTCGCGTCAGAGTCGCCGCAATAACATTACTACTGTGTGTGGGGGCTGGGGCAAAAAAGTGAGTTTACCTATTGGACCCATATGTGAATAGTAGGCCCTGTCCGTGACGTGCTTCTAACCGGTTGGTTCAACATGAGACGTGGTGTTGTGATTTAGTCTCGCATCAGAGTCTTATCTCGAATCTTCTGAAACTCAATGTCTAGATTTTCGGTTGAGTTTGACTTTCTAACAAGTCTTATATGAGACACAGGGAAATTTAAGTTGGTGTGCCCTATGTGGAAGGCCATATATATATATATATATATATATATATATATATATATCCATGACTTGTGAGATGTCTTTTGGCGAATGAAATTGTGCATGTCTGGTTCGATGTGGGCAATAACCCACTAGGGTTGGTTCGGACCGTGACAGGATTGTGTCTTAACAGCAATAGATAAGAGAGAGTTGTGATCGTTGAATTGCTCGGTTATCAAAACAAAAAACACGCCTCCTAAATCCGTCGCCCCCCCTTCCTCCCAAGATTTGGAAGGTACAGAGGTCAAGAGAACAAACGTTGAATAAATGTTTCAGAGGTGCGAGATCGGATGGGGGTGACCGGAACAAACCCTGTAACTGTAATGGAGACTGATGTGAAAGCATTTTCGTTCGGACGAAAAAGGAAAAAAAAAATTAGGTACACCGGTCGAGCGAGCGGTGAAGCAAGTAGTGAAAGTCCACGACTGACTCCACAGCTAGCTCTATTGAGTGTTAATTAAGAACTAAACTTGAGAGTTTAATGTGATAACGTACGTAGGTATCTCCGAGATGCATGGCGATCAATCGACATCATTTTCTTGAGGAATTGAAGCAGGGAGGAGTGGATAGAATTTGTCATTAGGGAAGTTTGATATTAAAGGGGTAATAAATAAATTCAATTCTCACGGCCGGTGTTGAGTGAGTCAATACATAAAATGAGTAGCCTTTTTCAATGATCAAATTAATTAATGCTATATCACTTCTTACAAAAAATAAAAAAAATATCATGAAAATCTTTAAATTTGAACCCAAAGTTCGTCACTTGATTACAAAATGTACACACCAGTACCGCATCACTTGTGTTAGAATATAGATAGAAAGTGTAGAGTTTGAAACGTGGAGATGTGTATAGAGCTAGCTGCTGCTAGACCGTTAGATGCATGCGTCACAGCTATTGAGATATTTTATGTTCCAAGGAAAGAAAGAGGAAGCTAGTTAGTGTGACTTTGCAACACAGGAGACTGCGCAGTCGAGGAGGAAGGGGTAGATAAAACCTCCACCGGTCTCTCTCTCTCTCTCTTTGTGTGTGTGTGTGTGTGTGTGTGTGTGTGTGTGTGTCTTTGGGTGGGGGTTATTCAAAGGGGTAGACAAAACCGACGACAAGGACATTTTTAGGTAACCGAGAAGATTAATTTAGGGGACTTCTAGTAAAATAGGTGGATTAGTTTTTCATTTATCTAATATCAAGAATTTATAGGGTCCGAAAACTTTAAAAAGCCATATATATATATATATATATATAATTTATATGTATTTGATCAGAAAAAAACAGTCCAATCCAAGCATCGGTCTTAAACATTAACGTACCGATTCAAGATACATACAGTCGTGATCGGAGGCTTCTCAGGTTCTATCCCCAGTGTAATTTTAGAAACAATATTGGCTCATGCATGCAACAACAGATCATTGGGGGGAAATCCAATCCATCCACCCATCCAGGTCTAACCCTTCTTAGCAGTTGCAAATATTATAAACACATATTTGGTATCGATATTCCAGGGAAGAGAACTTGTTACAAGTTTTTCTCCACATTGTTTATGTTTTTCTTGCTATAATATATATATATATATATATATATATATATATATATATATATATATGGATTCTATTGTCGTCCATATTAACATTTCGTGTCGCCAATAATCGTTGCCACGAAAACTGTTGTCACCCTATATTTCTTGTTTTAATTTGGTGTGAGGATCGGATCCATTAATAATTGCTTCTCATGTTAAATTTCATGGAATATTAATTGTCCTTGCATATATACCCAGAGAGCCCGAGACTCTGGTTTTTCGATCGAATCATTGTAGATTTGATGCTTAACTAATTAATTAATTTGCCAGGGTATATATATATATATATATACATATGTTGGAAGATATAATTGGCACAATGGTTAGATTGTGATATTGGAGTTTGGAAAATATATAAGATACATTAATTGCTATAATTGATGCTTAATTAAGAGCCATAATTGATGCTTAATTATCTGTATAAGCAGAAGTTCAAAATATACATTCTCATGGATATGTTGTCGAGGTGCCGTAAATTCCAAGTTGGCACGGAAGGGAACAACACATCGGCGTCGTGTCGACTGCTTCACCGTTACTCTGCAGCAAATATATATACCCAATAAAGTTTATATCCAGTGTAACTTATCAAAGATCAAGAGATAATAATAAAAAAAGGTTTATATCCAGTGACGTGCATGGCAAAGCTGTGATACGATGCTCTCTTTGATCATGACATCTACCATTATTCTAAAATTAGATATTTTTGATTTGGAAGTAAAGTAAATGATGCATTGGAAATCCGGTATGAAATTTCAACCGAGTTCTTTTTGCTGACAAATTTTTTTTTTGAGTTTTTTCCCCACTTTCCATTACTGGTCAGTTCTCTATGCTCGGGAGTATCGGGGTAAGTGTGAGGGGAATATGATGATTGTAGTGCCCCACCCGTCTGCTCACCCAGTCGTCACCCATGGGCCATGGCCAGTCCTGAATTGATTCCAGTGTTGTTAGAGAAAGGCTCTTATTCTAGTGTTGGATAGAGAAAGACTCGCTGTTACACACGTTGGATATACAGTTGACTTTAGATAAGAAATTTTTTTAAAAAAATTTCTTAGAATGGATCTCAAAGATATTTTAATTTAGAATGAAAGTCACGTCACCGTTCGATTATCTAAAAAAATTTAAAATAAAAGAATATTTTTTAAAAGAATAGATCGACTCAACACTATTCATTCAATCTGATTTTTTAAATTTCTTTCTAGATAATCTAACGATGACGTGATTTGCACCTTAAATTAAGATATATTGAGAATCACTTAAACTATTTTTTTTAAAAAGAAATAAAAGCCTTCCTCGTGTTGCTAATACTAATGGGCCATCGGAAGGCAAGCCATGCATTAGTTGAAGCCCCCACGTGACCGACCATTTCAGACTCCCCTACTCTATCTAAGTTTGACTTCCCCCCAGCATTTCCACCTGTTTGGTTGGGGGGGGGGGTAGGTAATCCCCCACTTGTCCTAGGGATATTCTTGAATTAACACAAAATATGTTTTAACGGAGGAGGTTAACTAATCCGGGGACAAGTGAGAGAGAGAGAGAGAGAGAGAGAGTTAACCCCACCCCATCCTACCAGTAGATAGAACACAGTCAACTGAACGCCTTTCTGACCCGTTGTCCACTTTCAAGAGGAAGACAGAGATTTCTTTATATGGGACAATAGGGTTAACGCCGTCCCTCCATCAAAGAGGTGCGAATTCAAAACTACTACTACTCTTTTACCACCTGATTCGACTCTTCCTAACTCCAAGCCCCTCTCTCCCTGGGACTTCTTCGATCTCCCTCACCACCTGGGTGGTGGAGCTAGCTCACGGAAGGTGGCCCGTTCTCGTGTTAACGTGGTTGGTGAGGTGAGGTTGTACTAGCATGGACGACAAAGGGGGGGGGGGTCGTCCCCTGCACCCACCCAGTGGCCGCCCCTCTTTCTTCTCCCTTGCCAAGCTGGAGGGGAGGGGTTCCCTATAATGCTCTGATTTTGGAGTTTCCACGGGAGCAAAGTTGCCCTTTTTCTATATAATGGAATGCAATTAAACCTCCCCAAAACTTACATCTCTAGACACCGTGTCCTTTCTCGAAAGTAGAACCAAACTTCTTCTTCCCTTCCTCCTCTGGCGTTGGGGAATTGTCTCCGACGGAGACTCCCGGATCACTCGGCCTCGACGATGTAAAGGAAGTGTGCTCGCCAGCACCACCTTCCCTAGATGAGCAGAGATTGACTCCCGTCAAATCCTGTGCGGATCCATGAGCTGGAGAATCCCAATGTTGCTATACCTTCCACAGAAAGGAACGCTAAATAGGGTAGCAGTGTCCTTGGGAAAGATTTCTAATTGGGAATGAATCTTTATAGCCATTCATACCTCATATGGATCCATGTAAATCTCTGTACAGTTCTTATAAATAGAACACAAGTTTAGGGGCCTCACATAGTCGAGAGAACCTAGACACTTCTCTTCATCTCTTCCTCTGTTCCTCTCCGAGCACTATCCGTGCACTCCGAGCACTCTCTATTTTATCATGGTATCAGAGACGTAAGGCTTCACAACAATCCGATCCTCCCCCCTTCTTGCCCTCACCGTGCGCGTGTGCTCGCCTTGCTCGCCCTACTCCCCCCCTGCAACATTCTCACCATGAGCAACTCCGACGTCTCATCCTATGAAACTCTCCCTCCTGCAATTTCCTCCTTTTCTCCACTCCCACATGCTACTCTGCCAG
Source organism: Amorphophallus konjac (assembly GCA_022559845.1). Classification (NCBI taxonomy): domain Eukaryota; kingdom Viridiplantae; phylum Streptophyta; class Magnoliopsida; order Alismatales; family Araceae; genus Amorphophallus; species Amorphophallus konjac. The sequence continues at coordinate 93,692,756 of CM040117.1, read as the reverse complement.
TGCTCCCTCTCCCTGCTCCTTCTAGCAGCCAGGTCATGTCGCTTCTTCACACAAAGCTTACGCGTGACAACTATCTCGGATGGAAGCTCCAACTTAAAGCCGCTCTATGGTCCCAAAGCTACGTGGGCCTCATTGAAGGCATTGAGCCAAGTCCTCCGGCGATGATTCTAAATGGAAAGATCCCTCAACTTCTTGTCGTCAGTCCGCCTATGAAGCCTGGGCGAGAAAGGACTAATTGGTCCTGAGCATCCTGCTCGCCTCCATGACCGAGCCTCTTTTTCCATACATGGTCAGTTGTGAAAGGTCTAACGCTGCGTGGGACACCCTCATAATGGGGTTCATATCCAACTCGCGTGCTCGAGTGCTACAGTTGAAGACGGAGCTCCAGCTAGTCCGACGTGGCACTCGATCGGTGTTCGACTACATCTAAGACATCAAGACAGTCGTCGATAACCTAGCGGTCATTGGCCACCCCATTCTCAAGTTGGATCTGATCATGCAGGTCCTCGCTGGCCTTGGCTCCCCCTATGAGTCGTTCATCCCTGCAATCACCACGCGTGTGGATCCGATCTCCCTTGAATCTCTCCATGGCATGCTCTTGCCCCACGAGAGCCTTCTACAACACCAAAATCATCTCTCTACGGAGTCCTCGTTCCCTCTATCCACACAACGTATAAAGCCTCGGGTTTTTTGGATCCTTTTCCACGGGCCTTAGATCTTGTCCGAGCAGGTTTCAGACTTTTATATTGGGTTTTCGGACCTCTTTTTCTGTGTTTTCGTGAGTTATTTTGGGTCCGTGCCGGCACGTGGAGCGGCCTGACTTTTTCCTAGAATTTTTCAGAGTCCGAATTCATTTTTCTAGATATTTTTGGGGTTCGTGCAAATTTTATATATTAAATAAAATTTTAAAACCTTTTTTTTACCCCCTCTCTCCCCCTCCGATCCTTCATCCCTCACCCCCCTCTCTCGCGTCTCTCCTCTCCCTCACTCTCTCCCGCCTCCCTCTCACTCTCCCTTCTCAGACTGGCGGTCGACGGAGGTGGCGAGGGGGCGTGCGGCGGCGCGACGGCGGCAGCGTACGACGAGGACGAACCGAGGGCGTGGCGTACGACGAGGCGGAGAAGTTCACGGCCGTGGGAAGGTGACTGCGTGTGGGAACGACGTTTCGCGGGGTTTTTTGACGGTAAAACTTCTAAAAGGTAGGGAGACGGATCCCTGGCACCCTCGTGGGTTTTCCCTTGCGATTTTGTGTTCTGGCGAGGTCGAGAGAGGGTGTTTTGCTTATTTTGGGGAAAATGAGCATGTTTGGGACGAGTGGCGATTTTCGGCCGATTTGGGCCCCGATTGTGGTTTGGATTTGATTTTCCGGTGGTAGGAATGCCCCGGGATGATTTCCCCTTATTTTTCCCTTCGCTGCAAGGCGAATGGGGCATGGAACCGAGCTTGGGGCAGAGCTCGGTCCGTCTCCAAAAACCAACAGGAGACGGCCACATAGGTGGCCGTCTGTGCCCTGGTCTGGGTGGCCAGGACCCTGGCCGCCCACCCCCATCTGGCCCTGGTCTGGGCGGCCAAAGTGGTGGCCACCCAGCCCTCTGGGTGGCCAAAGGAGTGGCCGCCCATGCCACATGGAGCCCAGGTGCTGGGCGGCCACCGGCCAAGAGTTTAGCCGCCCAGCCCATTCAACCCCGAGGTGTCGTGATTCGTGTTTTCTTGCCCCGAGGTGTCCGTATGCGATACGGTTTCACGGAAGAGATGTCCGCGTGATTCTTCGTGATCCGGAATTTTTGTGAATGTCCTTTATGGGCCATCCCTGTGGAAATTGTGTCTGTAGGAAGTGTCTTCCCTGTTGAGGTTGCCATTGACCGAGGTCCGTACCCACGTGAGTTAGTAGGCCGACGTCTGTTGGTTCTCGTTATCGGCCTTAGGGAGTTTACCTATACCGAGCTGTGCCGTCTCGTGGTTCTAGGTGTGCGTGAGTTGGACCTTCTTCTGAGTAGCAGTCCACTAGGCTCAGCTCACTGAGTATCGTGCACGTACCGGCTAGGCCAAGAGCGATTGCTTACTGAGTGCCGACACGTTCCGACCGCGTGGTTGAGAGCTGTATCCGATGTGATGATTTTTAGACTGGTTACCGTAGGGCCCCTCGCCTTGGCAGCTTGAGTCTAGCTAAGGGGAAAACCAGCTAGAGGACCCAACCTTGAGGGCGTGGTCTGTGTGTGCACACGTGGTTGGGGGCAGTGGACCGACACCGACAGGCGTGACCCCAGCTAGTCCTTGTGTTGTTGCGACTCCGCCTCACTCTCCGAGAGAGGCCGTTAGGCGTGAGCGTAGTGGGTGTGGTGTAAGTCGTCAGAGGATGCATCCAACCGGTGCTAGTGATGGAGTACTCTAGTCACCGTGGGTTTAGTTCCCGACCGTGAGCCGTGGTTCTCTGAGGTAGGAGTAGTGTGTTCTGACTCGGTGACTTTAGAGTGCTTTCTCGCCTGCGAGGTAAAGTTTTCCCGATAGCATAGTCGAGGTTCTTCCGGTAGCTGTGATAGGGTGTTTCGGCGGTGTGGTTTTGTAGTGGCTCCCGTCCGTAAGGACTTTCCTACGTTAGAGGTGTCGTATGTTCTTCTGGCAGTGTGACCGCAACCTTTCTTAGATCGGTGGTTCCGACTCGAGTTAGAGGTTCCCTGGTAAGGGTAGGAGTAGCGTAGAGACTCCGCAGTTCTGCCGTTTCACTGTTATATTCTGTTAGCCACCGTTGTGTTGTGGTTGCCGCTTATGTGGCTTTGCCACTACTGTTACTCTTGTTGTTGTGTTTTTACTGCTTTCCTTTTACTGTCGTTATTTCTGCTGCTGCCTTGTTTACCGCTTTCGTCGTGGTAGCGATCCGCGGGACCCCTACTGAGCCTATGAGATGAGGCTCACTCCCTGCTTTTTTAGGTGCAGCAGTTCTCCTCGAGGTGGTGCGTCTCGTTCGGAGGTCTTTTAGCAGCCAGCTCGCCAGTGCCGGGGTATGCCCCGAGGCAGTGTACGTTTCTTTTCTTTTAGATTGTACTTGTGGACTGGACTCTGTAGTACTGTTTAACTATTATAAAATGTTAATTTTATTTTTGTCAATTAATTATTAAATTCTGTAGATTATTTTCTACTTTGTTTAGAATTCAATGCATGATCACACCATCCTTTAACCCTTTCGAGCCCCCGGCTCGTGGGTGGCGATGTAGGATCCAAGTGATATCGGGTTTGACCTGGTATCCGGATCTTGGGTCGTTACACAATGTCCCAAGGCCAACCTACTTTCATCGAACGGGATGGTCGCCGTGGTGGTCACGACCATGGTCATGGAAAGCATCGTGAACCTCACTACCAGATCTACCTGGGTGTTGGCCATCGGGGATTTAAGTGCCCACATCACTTCAACCAGACATTCCCCGGTGGCTCATCCTTCACTCCATCGTCGTTGACTAGCTTCCCCTCGAGCGTTGCCACTCTGGGGGTCCACTGACTATCTGTTATGTTTCCACTGTGTCACTAGTGGCTCCCACGGCTTCACTGGGTCCTTCTCCAGGGTGGTATCCCGACTCTGATGTGACTCACCATGTGACACCAGATTACATGCAGCTCGTCAACACCGCCCCATACGCCAGCACGGAGACGGTGCAGATCGGTAATAGTACAGGTTTGCATATTCTTAACTTAGGCAATGCTGCTCTCCCCACTGTAGCAACCCGGATTTTTATAGGATTAATTAAACAAGTGTGAATTATAAAGAGTAAATTTAAATAATTATAATAGAGTTAAATAAAATAAATTATAAATGGTTGTGATATATAGTGGGCCAATAATTAAGGCTAAATGGGTTTAAAGGGTTGAATTAATTTCTAAATTTGGAATTTCCAAAACCCCTAGTTTTAATTGGGCTAAATTGGTTTAAACTAGTACCTAATGGTCTAAAAAATCTCAATTAAACCCTAATCCACTAAATAAGGTCAAAATCTAACCTAAACCCTAACCCTAATTCATGCTAGATGGGGTGATGGCGGCCCTAGATATAGATAGAATCGAGTTTTTTGAAGTTCTTCCTTATCTAGGTTTCCTTGACTTAATTACTCTTGGGGTTCTACTTTCCCAACAAAAATTGCAAGCATATATACTAGGTTAGATTGAGACACCAAATGACCAAGATCCCATTAAAAAACCCTTCAAAAACCCTCTCAAATGTATACAAATAACCTAGGGGAAAATGGGTAACATATGGGATAAAAACGGAGTGAGAAAAATGGGTTTCGAATGCCCTGTCGCGGACCTACCGGAAAGTGTCGACTCTTGGAGTCAACACCTACATTCTGAACAGCCAAAACCCCAAAAATAGAAGGCTGCCTGACAAGAGTCGACTCAGGGAGTTGACTCTTGCTGGCTGCCATTCTGGACAGCCCCAAGGGCACAACAAGAGTCGACTCACTGATTCGACTCTTGCTGGCTCCCTTGACTGTCTGCACAAAGGCAAACCAGTGCAAGAGGGGGGTCGACTCTGTCCCCTACAGTAGCAGGTTATAAAAAGGCTTCAAACCCCTTCTAAAACTCCATTTTTCATAACTAAAAAATAAAATGATATTACCATGCATCCATGTGATATTTAGGTGTCATCCAACCAATTCTTTCCTACACATAACACAATAGCATCAAGTTAGTATTGATTTAAAAATTAAACATTTCTAGCCTTTGTAACTACCATTCCTTAAATGAAAATTTACAATTTAACATGTAGTTCAGTCTAGAACACAATCATCCCCAATGCCATGATCTCAAGAATGAAATTTGAGTTCAAAACATAAAAGACTTGCACGATGACAAGTTTATCAAGTTAGCATTTCAAACACACCACGCACATCGACTTGTATTGCCAAAACCAAAAATTAGAATGACATAACCATGCATTCATGCAATGTATGAGCATCATTCAAACCAATTTCCATCAAGATTTATGTGAATATGTTAAACATGATACAAGCTCAAAAGCCCCATGAAAAATATGCATGATACACATTCAACCAGAAGACCAAGTCGACTTGGCCCATCTGTAAGTCGACTTGGATCATGCTAATATCAAAGAGATGAACAGAGCAGATTACCCATAATTTGACCCTTGAAAGATTGTTGGCCCTAGACACACGCGAGGACAAGAAGGGGGGTTGAATTGTTCCCGCAACGCAATGGTAGATTTTTAAAACTAACACAGCAGAATAAAAACAAGTATCAAGTAGGAACTATGACGAAGTGAAGTTTAAAACCTAAGAGAATTAGTTCTCTCAACCTTTCCGTTTCCACACGATCAAGATGAACAAATTAAACAAGCAACCCACAAACATAAAGTGCGAGAAAGATTTTTAGGTGATTAGGCAGGACACACAAGTCCTCCTACATCCACCCCTCACCAAATCGGTGAGGATCCACTCGCTTTGAACTGAAGCGCACGGAGTTTACACTCCAAACACACGGAGATCGAGTCTCCAACATGATCCAACGACGGGATCAACAAGGACTATTAGATACTTGAAATCCTATAAAAATGACCCCATAGCCTCTCTAGTTGACCCTAGTTCGTGTGTGAAGGTTTCTAGGCATAAGAGGCACGTGCTTGGAGAAGGAATCAAGGGATTTTCCTTGGGCATTGGTGCGATCATCGTTCTTCTTCTCTTCTTCCTTTGGGGTGATCTAAGGTAGGTGATCTCTTAGGCTAAACCCTAACTAATGGATTAAAGGAGTTCATATGCATGTCTAGTTCATTCCTGCATAGTTTTCCCCAATTTCTATTGCTTACATAGCATGAATTTTGGGTTTCATGACCGAAGTATCGTTGTTTAGGGTTTATTCGCCAGAAACAACTTTCTGTTTGAAGTCGCATATGTCACAGAGATCGCGTCCTTGAATGCGGCTCCTCGATAGACCGCGTCTATGTTGAACGAGGTCCCTGATCTGACCGCATTCTGTCACGGGTTTCTAGAAAAACCTAGTTTGTCTTAGTGGTTTACTTTGACATATTTAGGTCTTAAAGTGCTTCTTTCATCTGCATCTGTTGTTAGAACAAACTAAACAACTAGGTCACCATGCAAATAAATATATTCTAATGTTTGAATTCTTAATCCATGTCCTCCTTCAACCTCTTGTTATACTGCTTGAATCCATGTTATCCTGCCATCAAAAGAGTAAAATTTAACTGTGCATCTGTTAGAATGTTACTACATGATCTACTATTTCCTTACCATGCCAACCATGATATAGATGATCAGTGATTTAATTGAATAGATTATACAATATTTATATTTGAGGGTCGTGTCACTCCGATGGCATTGACTTACCACTACTACAATTTTTCGTCGATTCGTTACACCCTAATTCTTGGTGAACGTTAGAACCCTTCGATGAGTATTCCTCTTATCAGAGTAGAACTTCTTCACTAAGGCCTTCGTAAGTCTTGGCAAGCCACGGATTCCCACATGGACACTTAACAGGTTGTATAGTAAAAATCCTGGAAAATCCTTTGAATCACGTCCTACTGGAGTAAGACGGATTCAACCGGCCTTTGGAATGGTAGAATGTAGTTCTGTCTGAGTTCTATTGTGTCTGTTCTGAACGCGGCTATACAGAAACCGCGTTCAGGTTCTGTTTGGAGAAGGCGGATGACCCAGAGATTGCTTTCACTTGAGCTCATCTATCCTAAATGCGATCGTCCTCTTAACCGCGTTCACCTGATCACGGTGCACCACCTGACCGCATTTAACCAAATTTTTCGATCGATTAACTTCGGTTTCTTAAGTCTGAAGTTGATGATTTTACTTCAATTTGACCTGTCTGTTAGTATAGTTCTGTTCTGTAGGCTTGTTCACTTCTGAATCTCCTTGAAGTTGAGATTTTTATTGATATTTGATCCACATTGAATCTTCATTCAATTGATACCATCCCTAGATGACCTCTGCATTACAATATTGTTAATCTGGAACACAACTTTTCTTGGACTCATTTGGTCATATGTTTGATGACCTCATTTCCTTTGCTCCTTCTGTGGCAGTTCCTTGGATTGTAGGAGGGGACTTTAATTGTGTTCTGCGGTCATCTGAGAAGATTGGTGGTGTTAGCCCTCCTTTAGCTCCTATGGCAGATTTTAATGGTTTCCTGAGTTCAGCTGGCCTCATGGATGCGGGTCATATTGGTCCAGCTATGACCTGGTCTAATAATAGAGCTGGGCAAGCCAATATTCGAGCTCGATTGGATCGGGCTCTCTTTAATATTCATTATCAGTCTGCCTTACCACAGCTTGTTGTTAAGCACCTGCCTAGAGGCCCTTCGGACCATGCTCCTCTTCTATTGTCCATGAACAAAAACACATTTGGTCCAGCCAGATTTGTGTTCCAGAAGATGTGGTGCTCCCATCCATCTTTCCTGCAAGTTGTTTCTGATGCCTGGCAGTAGGCTTCATCTGATCATCCCAGTGCTTTGGTCAGACTTACTATCAAGCTAAAGGCTGTTAGACTCTCCCTTAGAACATGGAATAAGGAAGTCTTCGGTGATGTCTCCCAAAATGTCAAACCGGCAGAATCTGAGCTTGAACACAAACAGGCTGTATATGATTCAGATCCTTCTGAAATTAATAAGGTAAATCTAAATGCTGCTTGTGCTGGTTTACGCTAAGCTTTACATAGAGAGGAGGTATTTTGGAATCAAAAAGCTCGGATTGACTGGATTGAAAATGGGGATAGGAATACTTCTTTTTATCATGCTGTGGCTTTGTGTAACCGGCGTAGGAGCTTTATCAGCAGACTTAGAGTTGGTGAGCCTGAGATATGGTGTTCTGAACAGGAAGCTTTATGCAATCATGCAGTGACTTTCTTTAATAAGCTTTTTTCCTCACAGCAGCATTCTATAGATCAATCTCTTCTGGATTGCATTCCCCATATTATTACTGCTGAACAGAATTCTACTCTTTGTACCATTCCAAATGAAGAGGAAATCAGGAATGCAGTTTGGTCACTCAGTGGTACAAGCTCTCCAGGGCCAGATGGTTTTTCAGGAGCCTTCTACACTTCTACTTGGGACATTATAGGTTCGGATATCATACAAGCTGTCCAAAGCTTTTTTATGGGTTTTCCTTTACCTCGCAGTATTTCTTCATCCCTTATTGCTTTGGTGCCCAAGATTTTGAAGCCCATGGCATTTAATGATTTTCGGCCGATAAGTTTGTGCAATTTCTCCTACAAAATTATTTCTTGGATCATCACTGAGCGCCTAGCTCCTCTTCTGCCTAACATAATCTCAGAAGAACATGGGGCTTTTGTTAAAGGCCGATACATTTTGGATAATATTTCCTTAGCCAGGCAATTGATGGTGGATATATATTAACAGGAAGGTTAGAGGCCATAATGCTATTTTTAAATTAGATATGGCTAAAGCATATGATAGAATGGAATGGGATTTTATTTTTGCAGTTCTGAGGAAATTTGGGTTCAGTTCCCGGTTCACTTCTTTGATTGGCATGCTTCTTTCTAATTGCTGGTTCTCTGTCAATCTCAATGGTACCATGACTGGTTTTTTCAAATCAAGCAGAGGGATAAGGCAGGGAGACCCCCTTGCCCCATATCTTTTCATTATTGCTTCTGAAGTGTTAAGTAGGGGCCTGTCTAAAATGTTTCAATCTGGGATGCTGCGAAGGTACAGTGGGCCTCGGCATTTGACACAGGTTTCTCATTTGTTATATGCGGATGACACACTAGTTTTCCTAAATGCCTGTAAGCAGAACATTACATCCTTTCAGCACTTTATTGACAAGTATCAGTCAAGTTATGGGCAGTTGGTTAATGCTGGAAAGAGCAGTTTTACCTTATCCTCAAAGGCTCCCTCTTCTCTTAGACAATCCATCCAAGCTTTAACTGGATACAAATTTATGTCTGGTGAGTTTCGCTACCTTGGAATCCCTATCAAAAAAGGGAGGTACAAATGTTCGGATTTCCAATATCTGATAGACAAAATTCAAATGAGGCTGGAAGGTTGGCAGTCCAAGTTTCTGTCTCAAGCAGGGAGATTAGTGCTTATCAATGCAGTGCTTCGGAGCAATCCAATTTATTTGGCCTCTGCCTGCTTCATTCCGAAAACTGTTATTAATGTAATAGATAGACTTTGTGCCAATTTTCTTTGGCAGGGAACTGAAGGAGACAGAAGGAGGCACTGGGTGGCCTGGAAAGATATCCAAAAACCCCTGGCTGAAGGGGGCCTTAGAATCATAGACCTTTATTGGGTTCAGGTAGCTTTGGGGGCTAAAGCCTTGTGGAATGTCCTTCATGGTTCATCTCTTTGGTCTAAATATGCTAGGCAGAGATATATCAAAACTCACTTTTCAGAATGTATGAAGCCTTTCCCTGTGGGTTTGCCATCAAATGTATTTCATCAAGTGAAGAACCTTATTATAAGTAAAACTCAATGGTTCTTAGGAGATGGGGCTGATATTGATTTCTTTAGGGACAATTGGACAGGTAATGGTCCTATCCTACATTCTGTCTTGGCTTTTGAGGCCACCAGCCAGCAAGCTCTCCCTCTAGCCTCTGTTAAAGAGGTCCTGGTGAATCCTCAATATGAAGTCTGGAAGCAGGTGTGTCCTGACATTCAACTCTACAGCTCCCGGCTCCATAATGCAGCAGATGCCTGTGTCTGGACTGGCACTACAAAGGGGGACTTTTCCACAAAGTCTGCTTACAATCTTCTCCGCACTAGTGGAAATATCAGGCGGCCTTGGATCAAATTATGGCATTCTTCCTTTAATCCCAGAGCAGCCTCTTTTGTATGGAAATTAATACACAGAGCTGTGCCTGTGGACAGAAGGGTGGCTGACTGTGGTATCCCATTTGTTTCCAAATGTGACTGTTGCCAAGTTTCTGCTCAGGAGGATTTAAACCATCTTTTTATTTCTGGTGAGCTAGCATCTGAGCTGTGGTCGTGGATCCACCCTTTGATCAGTGAGAAGATATATCTTAGTGACCACATAACAATCCGGTGCTGGAATATCTTAACAGTCACAAACATGAAATCTGCTTTTAGTTTCATTGGCCTCTATGCTATTATTCTAATGCTGTGGAGTATTTGGAAATCCAGATGCGCTATCAGGTTTGAAAATAAGCCTCATCATATAAGTGATATTAAGAGATGTATTGTTTCTTCCATTTCTTATGTTTTGGAAAAGAAGTGCTTCAATATTCCTTTGTCTTCAGTCAAAGCTAGTAAGCTTGCCTTCTATCAACTCTTTCCCCGGGTGGAGGTCAAAAGACCAATTTTGGTGACCTGCAGATTGGCTTTAGATCGGCTGACAATACATGTTGATGGAGCTTCAAAAGGAAACCCGGGTTTGTGTGGAGGTGGGGGTTGCATCCGGAATGCCAAAGGCAATATGCTCATTGGTTTTGCCTTTCACTATGGCAGTGGCTGTAGCTTTCTTGCTGAAGCAAGGGCTCTACACGATGGTCTATCCATAGCAAAGCAGGGTGGTTTAAACATAGCAACTGTGTTTTCAGATTGTGCATTACTAGTTGATGCTGTTCACAAAGGTGTGACTCCCAATTGGACTGTCATGCCTTGGTGGGGGAAAATCTTGGAACTTCTTAGTGGTTGTGGATGCACGGTGCAGCATGTGTACAGGGAAGGAAATAAAGTTGCTGATGCATTGACATCTTATGCCTGTGGTATCCAAGATAACTCTATTTTTACACATACTAGGGACCTTCCAATTTTGGCAAGGGGGCCCTCAAGATGGACAAAGTAGGATTGCCCACTTTGCGCAATTGTAACTAGATAAGTGGTCTTTTCCTTGTTTTTATTCTTTTACTCTTGATTGTTCTTACAGGGGTATATCCCCATCATTGTATAGGTTCCCTTCTTGTTTTCTACCTTTGATTGTTCACACAGGGGTATGCCCCGAAGCTATTGTATTCTCTCATTCAATCAATAAAATCAGGACCACAGGATTAATCTGGGGGAGTGAGAACATTCTTCCCTTCTGGGGGAGGGTGCACTCGATCGGATTCTAATCCTGTTGGTCGGTCCTTTACTGTAAAAAAAAAATTGTTATCTCGAAATGGTCTAGTAAATTTATAAGGGCTTTGGGCCCGTAACATAATGTCAGTTAGGATGGAAGTCCACTTATTCTGGCCCATGGGAAAATTCTGGGTGTGGCATTGCACCAACTCTATTATTATGATTGTCTAGATATTTCATCTGTGCTATGATCATTTGATTCTGATATTCTATTAATTTGATATTATGATATTCTACTATTCTGCTATCTTGCTTAAATGTTATTGGAGTTCTGATATATATAATATGGCCAATTCTATAGTCATGTTCATCTGGATCATATGTTCATTGCCTCATACTGTTATCTTGTCCCTTGTCCCTTGTTCATTATTGGGATTTTTTCCCTTCCTTTGAGCTTCATATCTTTCCTTGACATTGAAACTCGTTAATGATTGTCTCCTCTAATCGATAGATTGTATTTCGAATTGATTTATGATTTTATATCATTCATGGCATAGCATTTCATGCACATTGGTAAAAGACTAATCATTTATATTTTTTTCTTGGTTATAGAGAAATAATTCTTACTGAGCATTTTGCTCACCCAATTTTCTTTAACATTTTTCAGGTAATAACAAAGATGAAATAAATTCTGATGGGGAAAGGCAAGAGTGACCGAGTGTCCTGGATTCTAGAAGACCGTGTCTTTATTTTCTTAAGTCTAGTATAGAATTGAGAGTTTTATTGAGTCTTTTCTTTGGAAATTGTAATTTGAGTCGAGAAATGTAATAAGGAGATTTTGTAATTAATCAATTATGTTATGGTTCAAATTTGGTCTTGTTATGTTATTTTGCATTGGCTATGTCTGGTGTTGTTCTGATTATCATGATTGTTTGCTGCCACGTTTCGAGTAGTTTCCGCTGTTACTAGTTTGGGGCATGATAGAAATGGTTTTAGAGCTAGGTTGTCTAAACCCTAGGTTCTTGGCCATAAGTATAGGTTATCTTAAGTATTAGACCCATGTCATCCCTTATTGTTACATGGTGAGATTGGGTAGAGCCATGGGCTAAGTGTTAAAAGCTTGCTAAAGAATTTGAAATGAAATAAATAATTAACTCTTGAAACTTGTTTGTAGGACTTAGGCAGCTAGCAAGATGGCGGCTGAGCGTGCCCAATGGAGAGAGATGCAAAGGACCGTTCAAGGTTTGACCCAGGCGTTGCAGTAGGTAGCTCAAGATGGAGCAAATCATGGCATTGGGGATTTGCATAGGAACTTTCAAGGGTTGAATCCCCCGAAGTTTAATGGATCTACCGACCCTGATGAGGCGGAGCAATGGATTAAGGAGATAGAGAGGATATTTAGGGTTATGCAATGAAATGACCAAGAGAAGGTATTATTGGCTACATTCCAATGAGAAAGAGATGCAAGGGCCTGGTGGGAGTCAATCGAAGCAATCTTGTTCGATAATCAAGCAACTTGGGAAGAGTTTGTAGAACATTTCAATGACAAATATTTTTTGGAAAGGATTCGAGAGAAGAAGGCGGTGGAATTTGCCTCGTTAAAATAAAGGAGCATGACGGTAGCCGAATACGACGCCCAGTTTTCAAGACTATCCCGATACACAACTCATTTAGTAATGACCAAAAAGATGAAGGTCAAGAGATTTATGAATGGTTTGTGGCTTCAGTTTATACCCCAGTTGACACCAATAGATATTCAAGGGTATGCGAAGATGGTGTGGAGAGCTCATTTGTTGGAGGATGCCATGGAGATGGCCGCAAAGGTTAAAGCCCTGATGGAGAAGAAGGATCCCGTTGTAGATGCCTACTTTTGGAAATCCAGCAGACCTCTAGTTATGTCGTCATATAAGTAATGCTATCGTTTTCCTCGGATTGATTGGTGTCCTGTGTTTAAAGTCCAGCCCACCTGACCATATTGGGCCTTAATCGAAGTAAACAAGGGTTGAGGGCCGATGGGTCGGGCAGCCAGGTCGATGGCCGCCCAGGTTGGCTGGGTGGCCAAGGCCTTGGCCGCCCAGGTTTGGCAGAGCGGCCAGTGCCGTGGTCGCCTTCTCCTTGAGAACGGCCAGTAATATGGCCGCCTTTCTACAACTGCTGGTCAACACCCACGTCCCGCACTCGCGCCCTACGCTTCGAACACTCCCCCTGTTCGACCCCCACTTTTGGCCTCATTGCCCATGTTCTTGGCACGTAGCTGTAAGCTCCTAGAAGATGGAATGGGAGACAAAAACTCTTGAAGGTGGCCAACGGGAAGTGGGGGGAACAGACAGAAATGGAGGGACGGAAGGAGAGACATCGGGGGAGGGGGCATTTCAGAGAAGAATCGAAGATGGGAGTTTCATGAGGACCCAGAGTTAAGGAGGGTTCCCCCGGTGTGAGAGAGGGACTTCTTGGTCGCTTTGTGCTAGTTGCTTTGTGTTGCTTCCATTCGCTCGCATTTCCCAAGTTTGTGTTCCCCAGAAGGACGGATGGCCATTGACTGGGCCGTCTATGCCGTTGGGCGGCCAACCTATTAGCTACCATTTGGTTTGATCTCTAGACTGCCTTTTGCTTTTCGCTTTGGTATACCTACGTTGCATTTATCCCCGCCATTGCATATTAGAAATTTATTTAGAATCCCTATTTTAGAGGTCTAAAAACTAAACAAAAGGGAAGGCAGGTGGTCGAAAGCCTCGGCCATCCCCCCTTCCCAATCACCCCTCCAGGTAACGTCACCACCAAAATCCTTCATTTTCATAGATTGTTTAGAACATTTACTATACTTCTCAGTCCTAACTGATGTTTAATTTGGCTTTCTTGAGTTTGCTACTGTTTGCAGGACTTTCATCACTTTGGACTACGCATGGTTCTCTGTCCTCTGTCGGCCGAGAATGGAAAAGTCAGGACCCCACAAACTCCCTCCCTAAGGCACCTTCGCGCGATCATCCACCCTATGGGAATCAGAAAAAATTCTCTGGTGATCACTCTTGTGTTTTGACCCCATATGCTTCACACTGCAGGGTAATGGTAGTAGCAACAGGGAGCTAACGCCCGAAGGGGAGCTGAGCGCATGAACACCCTATCCGCCTAGACGACCCCCTCCCATCCCGCTCGCCACATCTCGGCCCCTACAACTCTCTGGCGATCATGGTGGGACCGACTGTTACTTACTGTAAGTCTACAGTGCTGAAAGTCCAAGGCTTTTGAGTTCCATTTAATGTAATTTTCATTCTGTTATAGTGTCCATGTGTCCGTAGTTAGGCGACGGCCAAACCTGTGGTCGCCTAGACTTGTGGGCAGCCCAAAGAGTGGCCGCCTAGGCTCTCTAAGAATGGCTAACACTGTGGCCGCCTTGGTTTCTGGACGGCCCAAACATTGGCTGCCCTCATTACTGGAAACGACCCAAGGAGTGGCCGCCTAACCCTCTGTGGACGACCATCGTCCTGACCACCTTGGCCCTTCAACGGCCACATCTTTGGCCACCTCCTGCCTAGTCATTTCTTTTCTTTTCTTTTTCATTTTTGTTTGGTTGCTCGTTGTTTGTTGTATGGTTAAGCTTTTGTTTTAGGTTATCAATATGGGGTTGGGCCTACGAAGAGCCGGCATCACACTAGTAGGAACACCCTCCCGTTGGATTGGACTCCTCACCCGGGGATTCTCATTCAGGTGCAACAAGTCCTTTTAAATTGGGAACCTCCGTAAGTCCTCGCGAACCGTGAGTTCCCACATGGTCACCAGACAGGTTGTACCAACGAAGTCTCGGTAGAATCCTTGGCGTTGAGTGAGGGTCTCTGTTAGGTTCCCCGGAGTAAGCCTTTGCCTTAGAACGCTCTTTCCTTCTCCAGAGAGAAAAAAAAGAAGAAATCTCTCATCAAGGCTAAACAAGGTTAAAAGCTTCGGGCGTTGTTGTGGAAACCTTGTTGGCTCTAGAAATCACATCCTCTCGATAACATGCTTAATTCCTAAGGTTAAATACTAAAAATCGAGTAGGATTGTTTGATTAATACAGCATGTGTTTTCAAACCCTTGCTACGAGGAGGAATTCATTCCCCAATGCAATTTTGAGCTTAAAACTAATCCTCTATTTAAAATAGAGGACAATCACCCAGGTGTCTTCATAGGCATGTTCTTGGCTTTGCCTAATGAGGCCACCCGTGTGGATTCGATATCATCCCATAGTGACCATGATCAAGCTAGCCTTAGGCCTCATACGTTATCGCCATGCGAGGATCAAGAACTAATCAATGTTCTATCCCGCTACACTCCTGAGGATCTGGTCACTATGGCCTCCCGAGGGAAAGTTCTTGCTGTCCCATACTTTTCTCCCCACTTCACACCACAACGGGTTCAAACCCCGTTTCAAGGGTCGTCTAGTAGGCCCGTTCATGACGTTCCACCTCAGTTCAGCTACCCTAGTACTCCCCAAGGGATTGCTCAACCCTTAATCCCGCCAGTTACAACCATTCCCTCGAGAGGGATCGATCCAATCTCCAAGCAGGAGATTCAAAGCTATGTTCGGAAATTGGTTGCTGAGAGCATGCTAACATCTAGTCCCCATTCCTTGGCTCAATATTGCATGCTTCCCAATGCATACTTCCCACCCAATTTTAAAGCACCAAAATATCGGAAGTACGATGGCACTACCGATCCTCATCATCATCTTTCAGGTTTCCTTATGGATTCCCACCAATGGTTGTACGACCGGGTCCTGTTGGTCCATCTATTCTAAAAGTCCCTCGAGGGTGAGGCCCTGCGCTGGTTCTCCTCTCTCCCTAATGTCGATCTCATTAATTTTAACATCATTTCCAAGCGATTCCTTACTCACTTCAGACACATGTCCAATATAGCGCCCACCCTGTTTGATTTGGCCATGGAGAAAATGAAGCTCGATGAGGACTTCATTCAGTTTGCCAACCGTTGGAGAATTATGACTTCCCAGATAGAGGTAGTTATCCCCGAGTGTCAAGCGGTCACCATGTTGGTGAACAATGCCACCCCACAGCTTAGGGCCATCCTTATGCTTAGCAAGCTCCACACCTTCTCACAACTCTATAATCGAGCTTGGATCGTCCATGCTCAAATAAAGGAAGTCACCCTGCCACCCTTGATGGGACATCGAAGCAAGACTACTAACTTTTTTTTTTTCAATTTTACATTTTTACCATTGAGTCAATTGGGTTTATAATTGTAAGGCATTATAAGCCAATGGGTTAGTCCTTAGAATTTATTGGGTTTCTTTGCAAAAGGCCATGTTGACCCGGCGGGACCCTTACCTTCTTTCCCATTAGTCCACCTAGGCTCTAGGGCCCATGTGGGGCTGGTCCAAGGTTCAAGGTGGGCTTAGACCAAGACCTTTCAAAATTGGACCAAGAAAAGTCCAAAATGCCCACTTGCCATGGGCGCCCCCCCCTTTCCACCTATTTTTTGAATTTTATATTTTCTTTGACCACATGGGAGAAGGAATTAAATATTCTTATCCCTTAATTACCCCTCCCTAACCCTAGATCTGAGGGTAGCAATGGTCATTTAGTTAGGTATATAAAACTCATGTATTTTCATTATTTTAGAAGATAAATGCAAAGAAAATTCAAAGTTCCTCTTGGAGAACCCTAGGGCGCAGCCCCCCCTCTCTCTTCCCAACCCCTTGCAGCTGTGAAAGCTCTGATCTTCTGAGGTGTAAAGCCTCCCTATCAACCCCTCTCTGAGTAAGAAGCTCAGCACCACCGCCGCTGCCGCCATCGAGCCGCAGTCGCACCACCACCGCCAACCCATCTCCGGTCTGTTCTCTGCTGGATAGTAAGCTGAGGCTGAAATTTTATCTTCCAATCCGTAGATCTGTCCGATCTCAATTTTTGAGGGTTTGTTACCCTTGTCATCCCCCATCTCCAGTTTAAATTTTGTGTCAATCCGCCTTCGTTTACTATTTTTCCCAGTTATTTAGTTCTCCCCCAAGCAATCTGCCAGATTGCAGATCTGCGGGATAGTAGCCTGTTGTTATATTTTTCTCAACCCCTTAGCTATCTCCAAAAATTCCCAAACAATTTAGACGTGATCCTCACATCCCCCCTTCCACCCATAATTTTCCAAGAGTCTAGATCCACCGTTTTTATTTTGGTCAAAGTTCATTTTCAGACAGATCCTTTTCTATTCTGTGTGATCTGAATTCTGAGCCAGCATCAGATACAGTGTTACAGTCATTTTTATTTCAAATTCGTTTATTGGATGGTTCTAAAATAAATATATGTTGTAGCCCTTCGAGTCTAGTTTCCTAGGGTACCAATTTCACCTCGATCCTACATTGGATCTGGGCGCAACAATTGCTTTCGTGGAGGCGCGCAATTCTGTCCCGAGAATAGGCCAGTAGAGCAGTCCGCCGGTTAATTCCGGTAAAATACGCTGGCTCACATTCGGTGACCGCCGCTCCCGGAGATCGACCAGCAACCCCTCAGCAACGTCGCAACTAGCCACCGCAGCAAGGAGATGCCCGGGCATCACCGTCCCAGTAGTAGGACCCACCTGCTATCCCACGGGCCCCGCAGAACCGAGCCGGACTAGCAGCCCGTCTGCAGCCCGAGAGCCTTCCGGCTTGCTGCCCGTCAACCCGAGTTCGCTACTCCCGGGTCCCACGTGTAGCCCTTTACCTTCCTGTGTGGAGTGGGTAATAGAAATAACTACTGTAATTAATTAATTACTGTACACTGGGAGTACGAGTTTCGACCGGGGTCATCTTCCCCACGCCCGGAGCGTGGAGGTATCGTTTCCGCTCCCCTCTCTCGGCATTTTGCTTACTTCGTATATTTCTATATGCCGCTGCATGAGTGATAGGGTAACTAGCTCATTCATATTATTTTAATCACCGCTACGAGAGAGAGCGAGACTCGTCCCGTGACCCGATCCGAACACGAAAGAGAGTTGACCACCCTAACTCATTGCCGGTTTCTCAACCGCGCACGTCCGCACGTTTACCTCGCTAGGGACGAGTCGCGAGTTTGCCTAGAGTCCCAAGGTCGCATTCAAATTGGCATCGAGTCGCGTCCTATCCCGCATCAAATTGGTATCAGAGCTAAGTCGACTCTAGGGTAGTTTTGTCCAAGGTGTCGCATTGCATCCCTATATCTGGTATATCAAAAGGTGTTCCCGGAACGATAGGTTACGCCTATTAGGAAGGTAGCACACTTGCGTGAGTTCGATCTTCGGATCAGACCTCCGCCACGTATCGAATACTGGTTGAGTCTAGGTTTGTAGTCGAGTCTGCATTCTAACTTTGCATTGTTGTTTTAGGGTCGTGTCTAGTCCATCGTCTAGCCCATTTGAGAGTCAGTTTGTTTTGTCACCTATTGTCTACATGTCCATCTTGTAGTCCCCCGGTCTCCCATGGATTCCCAATCGCCCAGGCGATATCACTGGTTGCATAACACCCATGGGCTTGGCAACCATCCCGTCCACATCCTAGGCCCGAAGTCTCAGACTTTGATGGCTTTAAAGTCCCGAGTGACTACCTAAAGTGGGAAGCCGCCATGGACGAATACTTTGAGTGTTACACTATGTCTGATGCCATGGAAGTCATTTTTGCCCAAAAGTGGCTTGTTCTCGAAGCCGCTTAGAAATGGGAGGACATTGAACGCATGAGGGAAATTAGGAGGCAATGGCTTGTCGAGTTATGGCGTGAGATGATGGGCGAGCTTAGAAGGGTCTACCTACCCGGCCCAGTCACCTCCAACCGACCCCACCCAGTCACCTCCAACCAAGTGGGTCATAGTCGGAGGTAAAGAGCCACGCATATAGACGAGCCTAAGCCTAATACTAGGCCGAGTGATTATGGGCAAGTCCATCATGATACCCCTACTCCAAACCCCACCATTACCGAGCTTTTCAAAATCATTTCAGATAAGGTGGATAGGATGTGTACCCAGATTGACGAACTCCTACCCGTGTATAGGGAGGCCGTAGCCAGTAGCCTCAACCCGGTGCCACCCCAAAGACCTCTTCCCCTTAGGGAGGACATTTCTTCCCCACCCGTGAGAGCTCTTTTGCCACCTACCTCTCCTTCCGATCTTCATTCGGAGCCACCTCAGCTAGAGCCACCCGTGCTTCTAACGGGGAAGGTAGTCATCGAAGAGCCGCTACTTAGTTGGCTTAAGAAGGGTTTGGTCACTAGAACACCTTACTATCCATCCATGGACCCTACACTACAATTAGTGCCCGTCAACTCATTCCATACCACATTCCGATCTTGTCACCATGTTGATATATTGGATGACCTTATTAAGAGATTAGACCGGCAGTTGAAGTTGACACACATGTTGGCCCCAGGCTTTGACCGACCCAAAGGTCATAGCTTCACCCATCCCGCTTTGGGGTCCATTACCTCCGTGTGCACCGTGGGTCATGTCACCACGGAGGTTCTTTTATTCCTCCCCATGCCGGCCGAGCCTGATTTCATTCCACTTTTCCTGAGGGAGGAACCATATCTTCTACATATGACCACCGTCCCACCTACCATAATGAATGAAGGTGATCATTTACACCTTCAAGAATTTCAAACTTGGGACCGTGTCATAAGGGAACCCATATTGAGGGGTCACACGCACATTCTTTGATCCCTTCGACCCCTTCCCTAGTGAGCCTCTTGACCTATATTATCAACTCCACTTCTTCCAGGAAGTTCACTATCATACCTCTACCCCACAGGCCAGTCCACCTACACTCCGCAAGGAGTCCGTTCATTGGGGTACGGAAGAAGGTGAATTTGGCTCTCTTGGCCCACCCAAACCTCCCAAACCTCCCAAATCCAAAAGGACGTCAGTGCATGATTGGTTCATTTTAGGATGTCTAGAGTCCTCCCAAGTTGACCGAGGTCCGATGCACCTTAAATCCCCATTCGGATGTCCTGGACCACCAGTGCATATGTATGGGTCAGTCTAACAATAGGTTTATCTAGGGTCATGTGTGAGTCCGTGTTTTCTTTATTTGTCAAGTTTGTCAAGAGTCTATACATACATATGTCGAGTGCATAGTGAGTCTGCATACGTCGAGTCAAGTCGGTCTAATGCACGCTCGCGACGTCAGTCTCTTTCGAATGTGATGCAAGTCAGATCTCATGCGTACGTTGTAGACTTGCGAGAATTTGGGATCAGCTCTACCACAATGTCTCAGATCTAGTCACATAAAGGGACCCAGCGGTGATTCCTAGTGAGTCTTTGAGCCGTCTCCTCCCTTTGAGAGTTACCCCACCCCGGAGTGTCCACCAATAGTCTCATTCCAACAACAACGTGAGCATATAGAACATATACGGGATGAGCAGGTGACGATTATTGGGAGTGGAGCGTACTCCGCGCTATCTGGTACGGTGACGGATCCGATGGAGCTACTTGAGCAGTCGCACCCCTTACTCGACGGGGTCGAGTTTCTCCCACCCGGGGAGAATTGATGGGACATCGAAGCAAGACTACTAACTTTTTTTTTCAGTTTTACATTTATACCCTTGAGTCAATTGGATTTACAATTATAAGGCATTATAAGCCAATGGGTTAGTCCTTAGAATTTATTGGGTTTCTTTGCAAAAGGCCATGTTGGCCCGGCGGGACCCCCACCTTCTTTCCCATTAGTCTATCTAGGCTCTAGGGCCCATGTGGGGCTGGTCCATAGTCCAAGGTGGGCTTAGACCAAGACCTTTCAAAGTTGGACCAAAAAAAGTCCAAGATGGCCACTTGCCATGCCCCCCCCTTTCCACCTATTTTTTGAATTTTGTATTTTCTTTGACCACATGAGAGAAAAAATTAAATATTCTTATCCCTTAATTGCCCCTCCCTAACCCTAGATCTGAGGGTAGCAATGGTCATTTAGTTAGGTCTATAAAACTCATGTATTTTCATTATTTTAGAAGATAAATGCAAAGAAAATTCAGAGTTCCTCTTGGAGAACCCTAGGGCGCATCCCCCCTCTCTCTTCCCAACCCCTTGCAGCTGTGAAAGCTCTGATCTTCTGAGGTGTAAAGCCTCCCTATCAACCCCTCTCTGAGTAAGAAGCTCAGCACCGTCGCCGCTGCCGCCATCGAGCCGCAGTCGCACCACCACCGCCAACCCGTATCCGGTCTGTTCTCTGCTAGATAGTAAGCTGAGGCTAAAATTTTATCTTCCAATCCGTAGATCTGTTCGACCTCAATTTTTGAGAGTTTGTTCCCCTTGTCATCCCCCATCTCCAATTTAAATTTTGTGTCAATCCGCCTTCGTTTACTATTTTTCCCAGTTATTTAGTTCTCCCCCCAGCAATCTGCCAGTTTGCAGATCTGCGGGGTAGTATCCTGTTGTTATATTTTCCTGCCCCTTTACCTATCTCCAAAAATTCCTAAAAAATTCAGACGTGATCCTCACATCCCTCCTTCCACCCATAATTTTCCCAGAGTCTAGATCCACCGTTTTTATTTTGGTCAAAGTACATTTTTCGACAGATCCTTTTCTATCCTGTGTGATCTGAATTCTGAGCCAGCATCAGATACATTGTTACAATCATTTTTATTTCAAATTCGTTTATTGGATGGTTCTGAAATAAATATATGTTGTAGCCCTTCGAGCCTAGTTTCCCACGGTACCAATTTCGCCTCGATCCGACACTAGATCTGGGCGCAACAATTATTTTCATTGAGGCACGCAATTTTGTCCCGAGAACAGGCCAGCAGAGTAGTCCGCCGGTTAATTCCGGTAAAATACGCCAGCTCACATTCGGCGACCGCCGCTCCCGGAGATCGACCATCAACCCCTCAACAGCGTCCCAGCCGGCCGCCGAAGCAAGGAGACGCCCGGGCACCGCCGTCCCAGTAGCCGGACCTGCCTGCTATCCCGCGGGCCCCGTAGAACCGAGCCAGACCAGCAGCTCGTCTCCGGCCCGAGAGCCTTCCTGATTGCTGCCCGTCAACCCGAGTTTGCTACTCCCGGGTCCCACGTGTAGCCCTTTACCTCCCTTTGTGGAGTGGGTAATAGAAATAACTGATATAATTAATTAATTACTGTACACCGGGAATACGAGTTTCGGCCGGGGTCGTCTTCCCCACGCCCGGAGTGTGGAGGTATCATTTCCGCTCCCCTCTCTTGACATTTTGCTTACTTCGTATATTTATATATGCCGCTACATGAGTGATAGGGTAACTAGCTCGTTCATATTATTTCAATCACCGCTGCGAGAGAGAGCGAGACCCGACCCGTGACCCGATCCGGGCACGAAAGAGAGTTGACCACCCTAGCTCATTGCCGGTTTCTCAACTGCGCACGTCCGCAAGTTTCCCTCGCTAGGGACGAGTCGCGAGTTTGCCTAGAGTCCCAAGGTCGCATTCAAATTGACGTCGAGTTACGTCCCGTCCCGCATCAACCTTTCTTTGAGACCCGTACTAGAGGCCGGAAAGTTCCAACGGCTCCCACCACAAAAGGGGTCACGGTCATGTCCCGAGCGCGGAAGGAACCTGGAGTGAGTGACGAGTTTATATATCGATCATGTCAATCAGAGTGTTTGTGTATTCGACACAAAGACAGAGTGCGCAAAAGTACAGATAACCCAATCCTTTATTCAATCACAATCTTAAAGTACTTCTATTACAACCACTTAATGAAAGTACTAGGACTCAATAAAAGGAAAGTACAATGGTTGACTCTATAAAGATAGAAAAGACAAGACTAGATAACTGCTTGGATGGTCGGAATAGCTCTAAACTCTTCACTCATTATCATCCCCATCCGATTGTGTCTCGTCATCGGACTTACCTGAAAAATAGGGAAAAACACTAGGTGAGCGAACGCTCAGTAGGAATTATATCTCAAGTGCTAGCTTGCTTTAAGTAAATTACATGTTACATGAATGCAACGTAGCTATGCATGTTCGCGTAAAACGACAACAGGGGGGGTATATCAAAAGATAGTTGAATGAACTAGCATGTCTTTCAAGAACTCATGTCAATATATATCAAGGTGATCAAGCACGTATATCTATCATGTCATGTCAAGAATTGGCTATCATGTTTCAAGCAAGTAAATAAATACCCATTCCGGGTCACGCAAGTCATGTCATGTCAAGTCAAGTACTGGATTGTGGAATGTCATCTAGAACGATGAGTACTTTGATGCAATGTCACACCGTGATCATTACAACTCCCATGGGCACAAGTACTTTTGGGTGCTCCTCCCAGGACCAGATCGGGCGCTATATGCGCAGGCATTGATCATGTATTATTGACATCCACTATAGTTATAGTTAATATGGAATTTCAAAGGAATAAGCTTGTAGGAACTTTAGGGTAGATCTTGTGGAATAGAATCACAAGGATTGAACATGATGTGTAAGGACGTACCACGATAATAATGGTATAACAACAATTCGCGTTGAAAACTAGGCAGAATCGGCTCCCTAATTGGGTGCCATGACATTAAGAATAAGCGCTCATAGAGATATGGTCGCTCGTTCTTGTACATGATAAGGTAGATAGAATTAGTGTCCACAAGTATGGCACATAATTCTTAAGAAATATTAATGGCATGGTTTCCCATTCCATTAATTCAAGGATATTCTCATGGCATCCAAATAGCATGTCATGAGGGCCGGTATACCATGTTTCTTTAGAGTGACATGGCAATTAAGTAGTGTCATGGGTTTTAAGGGTATAACCAGCTCAATCGGCCTTGAGGGAATCCAAGGCTACGAGGAGTCTTACGGAGGTCCCTATGATAAAATCACCAGTCCGAAGGAACGGAATGTCCCGCGGAGGGTTCATCTATCATCGAGAAATAGTGGGGTAATCGATAAAATATTGTGAAACGTGGGACTATACTTACGGAATGGAATATAGTGCCTATATAAATAACCCACTGTCAGGGGTCACAAAAAAGTATGAAAAATAAAAATCAGGTAAATAGCGCATGGGGTCAAGTCTTCATTTCATGAAATAGCGTCCTGGGCAGGGTCGCTAGTTTAACATATAACGACTATTCATTCAGTCGTTATATCTAGGGTCTATATATATTAAGATCTATAAAAATTCTCAATTTCAGCTATTATGTAAATGACGACTTAGCTCAAGACTTCAATCCATTAAATAGCGCCCTAGTCAGGGGTGTCATATTTAAAATTGACGGCATGGTTCATGTCGTTATTTTCATTATCTATGTAATTCTGTCACGAATAGTTTAATGTTCACAGATTATCACTAATTAGCGCATGAGTGTGGGGGCGTTCATTCAATTGACGACCTGAACGCGGTCGTCATTTATTTGTCATATGATATGCACCGGGTAGGTACAATCATAGACACATGATTTTTGAAGTATGTCCAATCAAGAAACTAGAGACATGTTCGGACAGAGAAAAATAGCAGGAATCTAACAATATACTCATGCATTAGGTTAGATGTCATGGTTCATAGTTATTAAATTTTAAACATGTGTAATTATTAATTAACCAACTAATATGACGACTGTTTGCACGATCGCTATATCAAATAGCGCCCTAGAGGGAGGCACGATTTTACTGAAACTCCCAGAAACATATCAAGCTCTACGTAAATCAATCTAACAAGCCTATATGCATGCTTATGATCTTGTAGCTATTAGATTGGGCTTGTACTTGAGAACACCTACCTTGGTTTTGAGGTTTGGATGCTATAACGTGAAGACCAGTGATAAGATATCAAAATATCCGATACTCTGTTTTGCAGGATGGCAGCGGCAGTAGGAAGAAGATGTATATATATAATAAGAGCAACTACAGCAATGACAGTACTTGATCAACAGCGGTGGCAGCAGTGAAGAAGCTGCGACTCTTCACGTTCAGTAGTGAGCAGGTTGGAGGAAGAAGACGTCGTCGGTGTAGGACCCATTCGTGCAAGAGGAAAGAAGAGGAAGCAGGGGGTCTATCCTTCTCGTGCAGCCGAAGGAGAAGCAGAAGAAGAGAGAATTCTTTTCTTCACGTACAACCGTCGGTGAGCAAAGAACAGAGACGGCAGCAGGTCGTTGTTGAAGAAAAAGAGCCGGCATGTTGGCTCGACGGAGGGGGTTGGTATTTATAGGAAGAGGTTGGATTACGGGTTAGAGTTTGATTAGGATCAAAGTTTCCATGGAAGAATCCTAGTGTTATCTATACTTCCCTACGTGTTAATTCCTTTCCAGATCAAAACCTTTCCGAATAGCATCCTAGTCCGAACAAAACATAGCAACGGTTTCCGTTTTTGATTCTGTAGGGAAATAACGCCTAGAATAGAGGCACCCTTTACGTAAATAGCACCCATGATAGAGGCGTCATTCATGTAATTGGCGTCTTTGTGAAGGGTCTTCAATTTATGAAATGGCACCTTAAGAGGGGGCGCTATTCAAATTTTTTTTGGCCCATTTATTGTATGATGTAAGCCCCATTAATTATATATATATAAGTGGTTTAAATATATATATATAAATATATATATATATATATATATATATATATATATATATATATATATATATATATGAGTTTGGCCTTGAACATTTTGTTTAGTCTTTTTAATCCATGTAGAATTTCATTTCTTAATTTACCAGGGTTGCTACACTCTCCCCCACTTAAAAGAATTTGGCCCCCAAATTCGATCGTATATAGACGTGGAGGGTGCGGAGTACATACCGTTTTCAAATAAGTCGGAAAATCTCTTCTTCATGGACTCCTCATTCTCCCACATGGCTTCTTGTTCTGAGCATTTGTTCCATTGAACCTTGACCATGGGAATCGTCTTGTTCCTTAATGCACGTACCTCACGATCAAGGATCTTCATGGGTTTTTGTTCATAAGTGAGATCCTTTTGTATCACTAGGTCTCCGTGATCTATGACATGTGACGGATCGTGCACATACTTCTTCAACATGGATATGTGGAACACGTTATGAACTTCAGATAATTGAGGAGGCAAAGCGACGCGGTATACAACCTCGCCAACTCTTTCTAGTACCTTAAAAGGTCCAATAAACCTTGGTGTAAGTTTGCCCTTAACACCAAATCTCTTAATTCCTCGTCCAGGTGATATCTTGAGAAATACGTGATCTCCGACTTGGAATTTGAGATCTCTTCTCCTTGTGTCAGTATAAGCCTTCTATCTAGACTGTGCCACTTGAAGTCTCTCCCTAATCAACTGAATCTTTTCGATGGTATCCCTTACCATATCTGGGCCTAAGAGTTATTTCTCGCCAACTTCATCCCAGCACAAGGGTGATCGGCAACTCCTTCCGTACAAAGCTTCGAAAGGTGCCATCTGTATGCTTGCCTGGTAACTATTGTTGTATGAAAACTCGACCAAAGGCAAATGATCATGACAACTTCCACCAAAATCGATGATACAAGCTCTGATCATATCTTCTACCACCTGATTCATCCTTTCGGTCTGACCATCTATTTGAGGATGAAAAGCAGTACTAAAATTGAGTCTCATCCCCAATGAATGTTGTAGACCCTTCCAAAAGTGAGAAGTAAAGCGTGGGTCTCGGTCAGACACGATTGATACAGGAACTCCATGTAATCTGACTATCTCTTTAATGTATAAAGCAGCAAGAACATCAACTGACCATCGGCTCTTAATTGGCAAGAAGTGTGCTGATTTGGTCAAACGGTCGATGATGACCCATATTCCATCATATCATCTTTTAGATTTAGATAATCCCATAATGAAGTCCTTACCGATATCCTCCCACTTCCACTTGGGAATATCAAGAGGATGTAGCTTACCGGTAGGCTTTTGATGTCCCGCCTTAACTTGTTGGCATGTGAGACAGTGAGACACGAAGTCCGCTGTTTCTCTTTTCATGTTGGGCCACCAAAAGGTCCTTTTCAAATCTTGGTACATTTTGGTAGATCCTGGATGAATAGTGTGCCTTGATCTGTGAGCTTCATCTAAGATCTTCTTCTTTAGCTCTGGACAATCTGGTATGCAAGTTCTATCTCTAAACAACAACCTTCCATCTGAGGCTATCTTGAAATCATGTTGTTCTTCTATTTTGCCCTTGATTTCTACTAATACGGGGTCATTATCTTGAAGTCCTTGTATTTCAGAGAGTATATCTGGCTGTATGCTCATATGTGATAGTGTAACACACCTGCTCTCCTTGTCCATGCTTATATCAAGTCTAGTAAACTGTTCTAGCAACTTTCACTCCTGAATCACACAATTGGCTAATATTGCTCTTGGCTTCCGACTTAGGGCATCTGCTATAGGATTACCCTTTCCAGGATGATATTATATTGTGAAGTCGAAGTCCTTGAGATATTCTAGCCAACGTCTCTGTCTCATATTCAATTCCTTTTGAGAGAAGAGATACTTGAGACTCTTGTGATCGGAGTATACAGTGAACTGCACTCCATATAGGTGATATCTCCAGATTTTTAACGCAAATACTACCGCAGCCAACTCCAAGTCATGAACTGGGTAGTTTTCCTCATGCTTCTTCAATTGGCGAGAAGAGTAAGCCATAACTCTCCCTTGTTGCATCAATACACATCCGAGGCCAATGCCCGACGCGTCGGTGTATACCTCGAATTTCTCTCCTTCAATTGGTAAAGCTAAGACTGGGGCAGTAGTTAGGTGATCCCTTAGAGCTTGAAAGCTTCTTTCACATTCCTCGCTCTATTCATAACGGATCTCCTTGCGAGTTAGCCTAGTGAGTGGTACGGTGATCTTGGCGAAGTCCTTGATAAATCGCCTGTAATAGCCTGCAAGACCCAAGAAACTTCGAACCTCGCTAGCGTTGGTTGGTCGCTCCCAATTCTTTACAGCTTCAACTTTTGATGGATCTACGGATAATCCGTCCTTTGAAATCACATGACCTAAGAAAGACACTTCTTCCAGCCAAAATTCACATTTACTGAGCTTTGCATATAATTGATTTGTCCTCAATATCTGTAATGCAATCCTTAAATGCTCCTCATGCTCTTCCTTGGTCTTTGAATAAATCAATATATCATCAATGAAAACCACCACGGACTGATCTAGATGAGGCTTGAATATACTATTCATCAACTGCATAAAGGTCGCAGGGGCATTTGTTAGTCCAAAAGGCATAACAACAAATTCGTAGTGCCCATACCTGCTCCTGAACGCGGTCTTATGAATGTTCTCATCTTTGATTCTTAGTTGGTGATATCCCGACCTGAGATCAATCTTCGAGAAATACTTGGATCCAGATATTTGATCAAATAACTCATCGATTCTCGGACAGTGGATACTTGTTCTTGATAGTGAGATGATTCAACTGTCGATAGTCGATGCATAACCTCATGGATCCATCCTTCTTCTTTACAAATAACACGGGTGCTCCCCACGGGGAAGTACTCGGCCTAATAAATCCCTTCTTTAGAAGTTCATCAATTGTTCCTTTAACTCCTTGAGCTCGGCAGGGGGCATCCTATATGGTGCCTTAGAAACTGGACCAGCACCAGGGACCAAGTCGATGGTGAAGGCCACTTCTCTTTGTGGGGGTAGTCCAGGCAATTCTTCCAGAAACACATCCGGAATTCTTGTACAACTGGATGTCCTCTATCTTAGACTCCTTGGTCTCCTTAATGGTGACAAAAGTAAGGAAAGATACACATCCTCTCCTTATCAGCTTGCTAGCTCGAAGAGCCGAAATAAGAGGTGACTTGCTCGACTCTTAGGGCTAGTATAGACCAGTTCTGAAATTCCTTGAAGGTAACCTTGCTGTTACGGCAATCAACAGTTGCCTTGTACTTGGATAACCAATTGGCTCCTAATATGATATCATAGTCCCTCATATCTAGGCATATTAAGTCGATAGGTAGATTTCTTCCTTTTACCAAGACTTCGCAATTTTGTAATGATGAGCAATATCGGCTTCGTTTCCGAGAGGAGTCGAAATAACTAATTTTATCCATTCCAGTTCCATAGGTAATGGGTTAGCAAACTTCTTGGAAATAAAAGAATGCGATGCACCAGTATCAAATAAGACATGTGCAGACTTGGAATAAACTTGTAGTGTACCTTCCACTAGTCCGCCCTCATCTTGATCTGCCTCCTTAATAGCTTGGAGATGTGCACTCTTTGTCACCGGGCGCTTCCCGTCACCGGCTTGATCGTTGAGCAGGGGACAGTCGGGAATCGATGATCACGGCTCTCACAACGAAGACAAGCTCCGATTTTTCTCCAACATTCGTCGGCCTTGTGTCCGACCTTATCACAATATTTACACACCACTTTGGAAGGTGTGGTGGTGATGGAGAACGGCTTGTTGTTCTTCCTGACTTTCTTTTCCTGAGAGGGCTCTCCTTCATTGTTTGGCCTTTTCTTGTTGAAAGTGGTCTTGAAGGTACCGGAGCTAGTGACATGCTCCCTCTTATCTCTCCCATGAATCCTATCAGATAGTTCCGTGGCATCTTCTAGTAACTGGGCTCGGCGCACTATCTCCGAGTAGACTTGTATGTCCATCGGTGCCAGTTGTGTGATAAATTGAGGTCAAAGCCCATTTAGAAATCTTCTAGCTTTCATCTTCTCGATACTTACTAAGTGTTTTATGTACCTTGATAGCCTAGAGAATCGGGCCTCATATTCGGCCACTGACAGAGCACTTTATTTGAGTGAGGCGAATTCTACGGCTTTCTTCTCTTGCACTCGGTCGGAAAAATATTTGTCGTTGAAGTACTCGGTGAATTCAGCCCATGTGATGGGTTCTTTGCCTAAGATGGCTTCTATGGACTCCCACCAGGAACGTGCATCTCTTTTTAATTGGAACATTGCTAGCAATACCTTCTCTTTGTCCGTGCATTGCATAACACAGAATATCTTTTCCACTTCTTGGAGCCAATGCTCGGCATCATCGGGATCTGATGAACCAATGAACCTTGGTGGGTTCATATTTCTAAAACTACGGTGGAGATCACCAGCTCCACGGTTCACCGCTCCTTGCGCCACTTGCTGTAGCGCCTGTGTCATGCCTTGGATAGTGCATTGCATGTTACGTCACTGGGCACGTTCGGCAGCCATCATCCTACAAGAGTTTTAAATAATTTATCAATATGAGATTGGCCAAGAGTTGGAGTACCTAAGTTACCTTAGCCCATAGTTCTACCCAATTCTCACCGGGTGAAGGTTTAAACCTATCCTTGGACTTGGGTTTCCTAGAAATTGAATATCCTAGACTCTGATACCATAAAAACTGTCACGCCCCGAGCGCGAAGGAACCCGGAGTGCATGACGAGTTTATATATCGATCTTGTCAATCAGAGCGTTAGTGTATTCGACACAAAGATAGAGTGCGCAAAAGTACAGATAACCCAATCTTTATTCAATCACAATCTTAAAGTACTTCTATTACAACCACTTAATGAAAGTACTAGGACTCAATAAAAGGAAAGTACAATGGTTGACTCTATAAAGATAGAAAAGACAAGACTAGATAATTGCTTGGACGATCGGAATGGCTCTAAACTCTTCACTCATTGTCATCCCCATCCGATTGTGTCTCGTCATCGGACTTACCTGAAAAATAGGGAAAAATACTAGGTGAGCGAACGCTCAGTAGGAATTATATCTCAAGTGTTACCTTGCTTTAAGTAAATTACATGTTACATGAATGCAACGTAGTTATGCATGTTTGCGTAAAGCGACAACAGAGGGTGTATATCAAAAGATAGTTGAATGAACTAGCATGTCTTTCAAGAACTCATGTCAATATATATCAAGGTGATCAAGCACGTATATCTATCATGCCATGTCAAGAATTGGCTATCATATTTCAAGCAAGTAAATAAATACCCATTCTGGGTCATGCAAGTCATGTCATGTCAAGTCAAGTACTGGATTGTGGAATGTCATCTAGAACGATGAGTACTTTGGTGCAATGCCACACCGTGATCATTACAACTCCCATGGGCACAAGTACTTTCAGGTGCTCCTCTCAGGACCAGATCGGGCTCTATATGCGCAAGCATTGATCATGTATTCTTGACATCCACTATAGTTATAGCCAATATGGAATTTCAAAGGAATAAGCTTGTAGGAACTTTAGGGTAGATCTTGTGGAATAGAATCACAAGGATTGAACATGATGTGTAAGGACGTACCACGATAATAACGGTATAACCACGATTCACGTTGAAAACTAGGCTAGAATCGGCTCCCTAATTGGGTGCCATGACATTAAGAATAAGCGCTCATAGAGATATGGTCGCTCGTTCTTGTACATGATAAGGTAGATAGAATTAGTGTCCACAAGTATGGCACATAATTCTTAAGAAATATTAATGGCATGGTTTCCCATTCCATTAATTCAAGGATATTCTCATGGCATCCAAATAGCATGTCATGAGGGCCGGTATACCATGTTTCTTTAGAGTGACATGGCAATTAAGTAGTGTCATGGGTTTTAAGGGTATAACCAGCTCAATCGGCCTTGAGGGAATCCAAGACTACGAGGAGTCTTACGGAGTTCTCTATGATAAAATTACCAGTCCGAAGGAACGGAATGTCCCGCGGAGGGTTCATCAATCATCGAGAAATAGTGGGGTAATCGATAAAATATTGTGAAACGTGAGACTATACTCACAGAATGGAATATAGTGCCTATATAAATAACCCACTGTCAGGGGTCACAGAAAAGCACGAAAAACAAAAATCAGGTAAATAGCGCATGGGGTCAAGTCTTCATTTCATGAAATAGCGCCCTGGGCAGGGTCGCTAGTTTAACATATAACGACTGTTCATTCAGTCGTTATATCTAAGGTCTATATATATTAAGATATGTAAAAATTCTCAATTTCAACTATTATGTAAATGACAACTTAGCTCTTGACTTCAATCCATTAAATAGCTCCCTAGTCAGGGGCGTCATATTTGAAATTGACGGCATGGTTCATGTCGTTATTTCCATTATCTATGTAATTCTGTCACGAATAGTTTAATGTTCACAGGTTATCACTAATTAGCGCCTGAGTGTGGGGGCGTTCATTCAATTGACGACCTGAAGGCGGTCGTTATTTATTTGTCATATGATATGCACCGGGCAGGTACAATCATAGACACATGATTTTTGACGTATGTCCAATCAAGAAACTAGAGACATGTTCAGACAGAGAAAAATAGCAGGAATCTAACAATATACTCATGCATTAGGTTAGATGTCATGGTTCATAGTTATTAAATTTTAAACATGTGTAATTATTAATTAACCAACTAATATGACGACTGTTTGCACGGTCGCTATATCAAATAGCGCCCTAGAGGGAGGCGCGATTTTACTGAAACTCCCAGAAACATATCAAGCTCTACGTAAATCAATCTAACAAGCCTATATGCATGCTTATGATCTTGTAGCTATTAGATTGGGCTTGTACTTGAGAACACCTACTTTGGTTTTGAGGTTTGGATGCTATAACATGAAGAACGGTGATGAGATATCAAAATATCCGATACTCTATTTTGCAGGATGGTAGCGGCAGTAGGAAGAAGATGTATATATATAATAAGAGCAACTACAGCAACGACAGTACTTGATCAACAGCGGTGGCAGCAGTGAAGAAGCTGCGACTCTTCACATTCAGTAGTGAACAGGTTGGAAGAAGAAGATGTCGTCGGTGCAGAACTCGTTCGTGCAAGAGGAAAGAAGAGGAAGCAGGGGGTCTATCCTTCCCGTGAAGCCGAAGGAGAAGCAGAAGAAGAGAGAATTCTTTTCTTCACGTACAACCATCGGTGAGCAAAGAACAGAGACGGCATCAGGTCGTTGTTGAAGAAAAAGAGTCGGCAGGTTGGCTCGACGGAGGGGGTTGGTATTTATAGGAAGAGGTTCGATTGTGGGTTAGAGTTTGATTAGGATCAAAGTTTCCATGGAAGAATCCTAGTGTTATCTATACTTCCCTATGTGTTAATCCCTTTCCAGATCAAAACCTTTCCGAATAGCATCCTAGTCCGAGCAAAACACAGCAACGGTTTCTGTTTGTGATTCTGCAGGGAAATAGCGCCTAGAATAGAGGAGTCATTTAGGTAAATAGTGCCCTTGATAGAGGCGTCATTCATGTAATTGGCGCCTTCGTGAAGGGTCTGCAATTTATGAAATGGCACCTTAAGAGGGGGCGCTATTCAATTTTTTTGGCCCATTTATTGTATGATGTAAGCCCCATTAATTATATATATATATAAGTGGTTTAAATATATATATATATATATATATATATATATATATATATATATATATATATATATATATATATATATATATATGAGTTAGGCCTTGAACATTTTGTTTAGTCTTTTTAATATATGTAGAATTTCATTTCTTAATTTACCAGGGTTGCTACAGTCACCGTGAATGAGCAAATAAATGTCTTCGGCCCACCTTTTAGGCCTGACAACCGTCAAACTCCGCAAGCCAATCAGGCTGGTCCTAATCAAGTTCCTACAGGTCCGAGTGATGTGTTGTGAGGTTCGTCGTTAAAACACACACGGCAACCAATCTCAAAAATTACCGAACTCCCAACGGAAAAAAATAAACAACGTAACACAATGGCGAGTCCGGGTCGAATCCTTGGAGAGGTTTAGATTTATGAGTTGAAGATCTTGTGTTCTAAGTGGATTGTGAATTTTGGTGGTTATACGCAACTTAAAATAAAAATAACATTAACTAAATCTATCTAATGAAATTTGAAAGGTTTTAGAGAGAGAAAGGAAGAGAGGGAGAGGAAGAAGAGGAAAGAGGTGAGAGATAAATTTAGAGAGACAAATAAAGATACATGATTTTCACTAATCAAAAGATAATGTTTACAGCATGAAGTGTCAATAATTAAAAAGTACAACTCAAAATAAAAATCCTAAATAGCACCAACAAGGAATGAGGGGCAAGGATGTCGCGGCCATGGTGTCGGGGTGACGTCGCCTCCTTGAGCCTTTGTTTCCCACTCAACTCAGAGCCGAGAACGCCCGTCTTGCGCTATCTTTGGAGGGGTTAGAGAGATAGAAGAAAGAGAGAGAAAATAAAGAGGGATATATAGAGAGAAAGAGATAGAGTTGGAGGGAGAGTTAATAAAATAAAAGGAAAAAAAGAAAAAAAATAAAATAAAATGAAACAAACAGTGCGGTGTATGCGTGTGTGAGAAGAGGGAGATAGAGAGAATAGAGAGGGAGAGTAGAGACGAGAAAGGGAGCGAAGGGGAGTGAGAAGAGAGAGGGAAGAGAGAAAAGAGAGAGGAGAGGGGGGCGGTCGATAGAGGTGTGCAGAGAGAGGAGAGAAAGAGGAACGGAGAGAGACGGGGGAGGGAGTAGACAAATGCGAAGGGGAGGGAGAAGAGAAGAGAGAAGAAGAGGGAGAGTAGTGAAGAAAAAGAGGGAGTGAAAGGGGGAGGGGCAGGGAGCGGTTGTGAGAGAGAAGGAGAGAGAACGGAGAGAGGGGGAGAGAGATGAGAAGAGAAGAAAGAGAGAGGGAGAGGGAGAGAAGAGAGAAAGATAGAGAGAGAGAGGGTTTCTACGGAGGGGGGAGTAGGAGAGAGAGAACAGAGAGAGGGGGGAGAGCAGAGACGAGAGAGGTGAGAAGAGAAGAAAGAGAGAGAGGGAGGCCGATTGCGGAGGGGGGAGCAGGAGAGAGAGAACGAGAGGGAGAGCAGAGAAGAGAGAAGTAGAGGGAGAGGGAGAGAAGAGAGAAAGAGAGAGAGAGAGAGGGAGTTGCTGGCGGAGCAGAAGAGAGAAGGGGAGTGAGAAAAGAAGAGATGGGGGGAGGGGATGTTTTTGCTGGTGGAGCCCCTGTTCAAAATAGGGGCGCATGGCAGCGAAGAGTGAGGGGGGAGAGGAGAAAGAGAGAGGAGGGGAAGGAGTAAGAAGAAGAAGGAGAACTAGGAGGAGAAACCATAAGAGAAGAAGAAGAGGGGAAGGAGGAGAAGAAGGAGCTGAAGAAGGGGAGGGGAAGGAGGAGAGGTCCAAAGGGGAAGAAGAAAAGGGAGCCAGTTTTGTAGGAAGCAGGCGACACCCATGTTGCCAACACCTACCCTTGCACGCATGCCAGAGGAGGTGCTGCCATCTTCACCCCTGCGTTGCCATCATGTGGACGCCGTGCCTAGCCCTGCAAGCACAGCCGTGCCCCACCATTCGCCCATGCACGCCCGCCCACCGCTGTTTGCACGTCCACTGCCTGCACATGCACACGACCACCTGTTGCACGCTCACTAGAGGGGCCTCCACGCACTGCTGCATGCTCACGCGAGCTCCCCTTGCCCATGCCGCTGCCATCATCCGCCTGCAAATGTACGCCATTGATGCGAGAGGAGCCAACCTATTGATGCTAGAGGACACTGTTCACAAGGTTTGTAAAAATGCAAAAAATTATATCAAAGCCCCTGAATAAAAGAGCTTTAGCAATGAATTTATAAATGCTTTGCCATTGATTTTGTTCCTCCATTCTGTTCACACAAAGTAAATTTTGGTGAAATTAGTTTTATTTAAAAAACAATCATAGCAAAGTTTCCTATGTAATGATTTTATCAAAATTTAATTATCCAAAATTTTTATTTTAAACATGTCTCAAGTCCCATTAATTACAAAAAAATCTCCATTTTCTGTGAGACTGAGATTATCATGTACAAAATTACATAATTAACTTCGTTAAAGCCCAAAAAATAATGTGTGTGATATGAATAAATGTAAACAAATGAGCGCTTATCACACCCTCCAACTTACTCATTACTAGTCCTTTAGCAATGCAAACGTGTTAAAAATTAGGGACCAACAAGAGTTTAAAAGTTTCATACCTCATGTGAAGATCCTCCTTCATGGAATCGACTAAGGATTAGGACTTTGAAATCATTAAAGGATACTAGCCATAGGATGAGAACATGGTGCTCATAATTTTCTTAGAATACTCCTAAAGTTTCATAGTACTTGTGTTCATGAAATCCAAATCCACAGTTGAACAATTGCATCTTCTATATTGCCATTTCTGTTAGGTGTCTTTCAACTCTACACCTCCCAGATCAGAACTTTGACCGCGGTAGCTTTTACTCTTCCTTATTATTATCTTCTTCTTCTTTTTTTTTAACACATGGTGTTGCATATCTCTTTACCATTTGACACGAACCTCAACACTTACCTTAGGTGAAGAGACCCAGTTACTAAGATCAGAGATATTTTCCATCTCTCTCTCTCTCTCTCTCTCTTCCAAACACATGGTGCTGCACATCCCTTCACCGTTTGACGTGAACCTCAACACTTATCTTAGGTGAAGAGGCCCAGTTACTAAGATCAGAGATATTTTTCATGTCTCTATTTTTTTTTCAAACACATGGTGTTGCACATCCCTTCATCGTTTGACGCGAACCTCAACACTTACCTTAGGTGAAGAGGCCCGGTTACTAAGATCAGGGGTATTTTTCATGTTTTTTTTCAGATCTAACTCTTCATTAGGGAGGGCAGAGTATTAGACACCATACCAAATGATAAAAGGCTTGTCCTACCTGCTTCATTAGTGTACAAGTGATTTTTTTCTTAAGTGCTAGGGGACTTTAGGAGACTCTAAATTAGTTCCCATGACTAGACGCTAAAAATTATTTCTCATCCATCTCCACAGTCTTCTCCATTCCAGAGTTTCTTTCATGAGAGCATGAATCATGAAAACTCAGTTGATTTTTTTTAACAAAATCGGCATTAGGTTGTATAGGATTTTCACATTGATTATCCTTACCCCGCAACTTAAATGACATTATCTTTGATGATATGAACAATATAAGAATATGACAAATGCAAACATGAATGTTTGGGAAGGAAAGGCACAACCTGGGACGTGCAGATGTGGTTCTCGCCAGACATCCTCCGGGTGCTACTACTGACTCCTACAAACACAAGAAATGAAAATGACTTATTGAAATATTAAAGATGAAATGTTGGGTTGCCTCCCAACAAGCACTAAGTTTAACGTCTATTGAATTCTATGTTTTGATGATGTCAATATAATATGTTTTCTTGGTACTAACATCAGCTTTATTTTTGAAGGAAATTTGAGTCAGAATAAATCAAGAAAGGAACCTTAAGAAACATGGACAATAGAATGAAGTGTCAAGACAAACACTATAAGGAAAATAGGTTATTCCGATGTCCATATTTCATCGCTAATACGTCGAAAATACGTCAGAAATTGATATTTTGATGACTTTTCGACGTATTTGTGACGGAATATGGACGTCGACACGTTTACGTTGCTAATTTTCGACGTAATCTAATTGCGTCACCAATTCGTCCGAAATTATCGACAAAAATATGCCGTCGAAATTATCGTCGGTATTTATGTTGGTAATTAATAATAGGGAAATTAATTAATATTTATGACGGAACATAATTTAGTTAAAAATACGTCTAAAAGTTTCAACATATTTCTGACTAAAACTTATTCTGTCGGAAAACTTTGGGCGAAAATATTTCCAACGAGCCGAAAATTACAGACGTATTTGCGACTAAAATTTTTTTTGTTGGAAATTATTTGATCCATAGGTTTCCGAATTAGTTCCCGACGAAAAGTATATTTGTCGAAAATTAGTCGAAACTTATCGACGTATTTGAGACAGAAACATTATTTCGTCAGAAACCTTGGGTTAAATTAGTTCTGAGGAAAGTTAATTCGGTCGGATATACATCGTTAATTTTTGACATATTTGAGGCGGATAATTAATACGTTGGAAACCTGTGGGTCATCAATTTCGACGAAACATTAGTTGATCTAAAATACACTATAACTTTTTGACGAATTTACGACGAGCATTAATTCGTCGCAAACCTGTGGATCAAATTAGTTCTGACAAACCGTTAATGGGTCAAAAATACGTCGTTAATTTTTGACGTATTTGAGACGGATAAATAATACATCGGAAGTAATGTGGCTCAAATTAGATCCGACGACCTTTAGTCTGTTGAAAATACGTCTGAACCTTTCGACGTATTTGTGGCAAAAAATTAATACGTCTGAAATATTGGTCAAATGAGTTCCGACAAATTATTTGTTGGTCGAAATTCCGTCAAAAACTTTCTCCATATTTATATATATATATTTAAAATTTTAAAAACCTATTTAAAGCTACAATTATACACCACAATCTACACAACTCAACATAAAACACGTAATAAACAACATATACAACACACAATAGGATAAAATCCGTCGAACATTATAATAAAGAACATCCACAACACATAACTCAATGAATAAAAAAGGTACAGTTACGTTAATTGAAATGTGTCATTTTTTCACAATATTATTAAAAAAATCAAGAGATATCCACTGCATCATCCTCATTTGTCATTCGTAGCATCTCTACCATCATCGGCTGTCGGAGGATCTTACATCACAAAATATTAATAATAATTAGATTTAAATAAAAATAATTAATAATAAATCTAGTTAAATATCATTTTGATTTTCTAAATTCGAAAGTAGATAACATGAAGATGATTTCTTTGACTCTCAAAGCTGAATTCTTTGAACTAAGTAGTAATGTTATAACTCTAAACTCTACGAAATTAAAAGTTAAATTAAATACTCACATGAGAGGGCTGTTGTAATGCCCTGGATCTCTATTGGATCTTTATTAGATCTTTCGGATACCTCATTTTCAACCATTCACCATCTCTCTTCGTTCTCTCTCGTTTCAGGGTCTCTCGGCGCGGGGTGCACACCGTTGCGGAGCTGGCCGAGGCGAAGACGCGGGGAAGAGTGACGGTTTGAGCGTGGCGGGCGCGATCCCTCGGTGGATTCTAAGAAAGGTGCCGTTCGTGTTCCTGGCGATTTTTGGTGTGGTTTCGTCGCTTTGGCACGCGGTTTCTTCGGTGGAGGTAGGGAGATGGATCGCCACTTCGTCCTCTACGTTTTCCCTGCTTCTGTGCGTGGTTTGGCACTAGAACGGGTTAGATCGGGCCGGTTTGGGAAAAATCATAGTTTTTGGGGTTTTCAGGGTTCGTCGGAGAATGGCAACCACTCTCGGTCTAGTTAGTGTTAAAATGACTGCTGGGATGTCTGGATCCCATTTACGTAGGTTTCGTGTCGATTGGTCGTCATTCGGGGCCGGTAAGAGTCCGGGAACCCCGGTGACTCGTTTTGGGTCGATTTAAAGAAATCATCCTGATCTCGCGATTCGGCGCATGCATGTGGTGTTTTTAGCCTCTAGGGATTGTGTTTCGTTGTGTGGCCTTGTTTCCCCTGCGCTTCGGCGTGAATGCGGCGTGGAACGGGCCGATTCAGCCATTCCACTGTTTGGTTCGCCGTGTCGGTGTAACGGTCGTTCCAGAGACCGTTACACGCTATGACGATCCCTCGATAGACCGCCACAGCAGTTAGCCGTTTTGCCTTCGTCAAGGCTAGGTCGGTGTAACGGACCAGTCTGGACCGTTACATGCCTGTGACGCCCCTGTTGAGACGCGTCACAGCCTAGTCGTCTCCTCGGGGTTCGTGTCGATCGGTTCTTGTGGCCGTGATAGCCGTCGTCCTATTTTGTGTGTGTTTGTTGGTCTATTTTAGGTGATGTTTGGGGCTGTTTAGAGGTAGGTTTGTGTCGTGTCTGTGTGTGTGTCTGTCTATGTTAGGGTGATATCTGTCGTTCCCGTAGTCTGGTCGCTTCCCCGTGGGTGTCGGTTGACATTCCTATGAAGGCTAAGATTACGTTTCCGAGTCTGTCGGCAGTTTCCTGTGCTGCCTTTGGTGTTTGAGGTACAGGTGACAGTGCATGATTATATGTCAGTACTTCAGCTCCGTGTTTCGTGGTCTTCTCGTGTCGTTGCCTTTCGTCACAGACTCCTTGTGACAGCTCGTGGGCGGGGCACGTTCCGGTATACGGTTTGTAAGCTAGTCTCCGTCGGCTCCCGGCCGCACCGTAGCGTCCTACGGGGAGAGAAAACTAGCTAGAGGCCTGGCTCAGGTAAAAGCCAGTGTGGGCACACGGGGTCAGGGGCAGAGGACTTATGCCGATGGGCGTGACCCTGACTAGTACTTGTATTGTGGTTTCGCGTGGGTCTGCGACTTGGCCGCGCTCGTGTTGGTCGCGCTCGGTGGGTAGTCGAGACACTTATGGTGTGTGTTGTGGTGCAGTGTAAGACGTCAGTGGACGCATCTGGCCTTTCTCCTGGTGCGGGGGTTCTTTGTCACGTGGCGCGCGACTCCCGTGCTTTTCCTGTGTCGTGACCTCCTCCGGGTCAGCTTTCCTGCGGTTGTACTCGAGGTCTGTGTCTTGTCTTGCGCATGACGTTCTGGTCGTGTCATCTGCGTCGGTCTAGGTCTTTTCTAGACTTTCTTTTGTCTGTTCGGGTTTTTCCCCTTATCCTTGTTGCTCCCTACTCCTGCTTTCCCTTCTTTTACAGCTTTCTTATGTAGTTTCCTGCTTTGCTACACCTGCTGTTTCTCTTGTTGTTTTGCCGTTCCGTGTTACTACGTGTTTTTCAGTGGGGATCCGCGTGACCCCTACTGAGCCAGTGACACGAGGCTCACCCCTGCTTTTCAGGTGGGGTGACGTGTTCGTTCTGCTTCCGCGGGTCCTGGAGTTCAAGTCGTAGCTGCCAGCTGGTACCTCCGTCGGGCTTCCCCCGACTTCTCAGTACGTCTTTTCTTTTTGTCGACTGTACTGTTAGACTGCTGTCTTTAGCTTTGGACTTGACTCTGGTATATAATTGTTAAATTGAAACTATTAATAAAAAAAGTAATTTTATTTCTGCTACTTTAGCAAACCGATCTAATGAAATTTAATTGCTTACTGTTATATCTCTGTGGCTTCAATGTACTACACGATAATCCTTTCATCCCTTCGGAGCTTTATCGCTCTTGGGAGGCTTCACGGGTTCCAAGTGGTATCAGGTGTATTCGATAGTCCTATCGGGTATATTTGGTATCCAGAATCCGGGTTGTCACAGCTGTGATGTGCTCGAGGGTGCTCCCTGAGTCAAAAATCCCCGCCTGGGCCAGGAGCGTAGCAACAACCTGAGTAAAGCGTGCCTCCATGCATTCCTCGATGTCGTCTACCACATGTTGGACGATGGATGTAATCTGGCTCATAGAAGCGCCGATGGAGGAGTAGAGAAGGAACTGCTACCGGGGCAGGACGAAGCTAAGGCCTAAGAATATCCTAGAATCAGGCTGGTGTCCAAGCTCTTCCCAAAATCGTATACTCATCCTTTCTTCGGTGGGCCGGCTGCTGCTATCCATGCCTCAGGATCTAGCTACGGCCACTGCATCTCCTCCTCCCCATACTTTTCAGTCATATGACTCCTGCAAATTGAATAAAAATATTCTAAATTTCATATTAATCAATCATATTTAAAAATTGAAATAGAAAAGAAATGTGTATGTATATAATCTTACCACTACCAAGCGAGCTCTCTCGCTCACATACTAATCGGTCCCCTTCTTATGGTGAACTGTAGCAAATAAATCGCGGTACGAGACCGTATCACCCCTCTTATTTTCCTGTTATACATGTTATAAAGAATAAATAAGGACAAATAAGAAATAAAATATAATAAAATTAAGATGATTACTTACCAATATCTCCTTTTGGGTCGCGAAGGAAACAGATCCAGAAGTATGGAGATGCACGTCTGGATGTGTCGCACGTGCAGCTTTGGCTTTTGTGGATTTGGCCATCCAATAAGGCTCGACCCATCTATCATAGAGGTCCTCCCAGTGCTCTCGCCTCATCCATGTGGGGCCGTGTGCCTTCCAAAGGCCACTGTCCTCGCTTCCCCCGGCTAGAGCCTTGGCACGGTCCTGATAGCTGTGTAATTGATGCTTATAATTTACAGTTGTTGTGGCCTCCCATGCACGTCGAGCTCGTCCGGCGTCAGCTCGCCTCACAAACTGATATCCTTGCTGTGAAGAATTCAAATTTTATAAGTTGTCAATTGAAATTACGGAGTTGGGAAATATGTAATTTAAAAGATTAATTTGTATACCAGGAACTCATTATACAATCGATCGCGGATATCCTGAGGAAACTGTCGAAATGACTTATATGGGCTGGTCACATGTCGCTGAATAATGTTGGTAATAAAACGAGAAGCGTCATTGGGCTCTACTTTATCCCTGCAATTACAGATGTTAAAATGATGGCCAATAATTATATAGTTGATGGATAGATAACGAACATAATTCATGAGTTTAAATATTTACCCAGAGACCTAACATGGCTTGCGTCCCTCTTACAACACCACCTGCTCGCCCTTGTGATGGCTAATAGCATCGTCTGTCGGTTGTGTGCCCAGGTGGGCGGACGAGCCAACTATCACAGGTGGTGTGCCCGACGTACCTGTTACAAGTAAAATAGAAGTAGTTAATCAGAATTTAGCTCATTATTAAAAAAAGAATTTATTCAACAAGTAAACATATAGAATTTTTATCATTTAACTAAGAATTTAAATAAACATAGCAGTAGAATGTGATGGAAGCGGTGTACTCTGTAGACTTGATGTAGAGGCACTCAAACATGTAAACATAAAATATCGTGAGCAAAATAAAGTGCATATTCACTAATCATTTATCTAAGAATTTAAATAAACATACCCGCAACAAGTGGTGGGGTCGGTGCACTCTGTGTACCTGATGCGGAGACATAAAATATTGTGAGCAAAATAAAGTGCATATTCACTACTCATTTATCTAAGTGATGTGCGGAAGGATAGAATATAGAGGGGGGATGAATATATCCTCCGATTAAAAACTGTGCCCAAATTAAAATAACAAATCTGGCACTAGACAATCTTAAAATAGAATAATCAATATGTTAACAAGAGTTTGCATCGAACATACGTCGAACACTTAAGCACTCAAGGCACATCACTTAGATAGAAATGAAATAAAAGTGAAGTATCACTCTTGCTAACAGATCTAACGACAATATAAGAGTAATGCTTTGCACAGAACAAATGTCAAACAGCAAGCACTCAATACCCACAAAAGGAAAGAGAGGCAAATCATGCGGCTCTTCTGCTGAATAGATCTGAAAGAGATATAAAGAAAACACTTGAACTGGATCACGTGCCATATGATTTGCCTTTTCAACCTTGGGGCATGTGACAATCAAAGGTGTGAAGAGATCCCACGTGTTCCTCATGTGTCTGACCCTTTTCTGCACTGGCGAGCTATTTGTTACTCCTATCGGGTATTTTATACCCTTAACCAGCTATTTGTCTACCTTAGGGAGCTATTTGTCACCCTTAGCTTCCCTTTAGCCATCGCCACAGCTCCTTTCTCTGCCTTGCTTCCTTGCTGCATCGACGCCACAACTTCATGCGTCGACAGTGCCTTGTTTCTTTCCACGCATTTACCCTTGCTGCCCATTTATCAACCTAACACAGCTATTTGTCTACCTTATCCAGTCATTTGTCTCCACTATCCATACTGAGCCGTCGCCCTTGCTGCTTTCTTCTTTAGCTTCAGTCGACGCCAAAAGTCATTTGTCACTCTTGTTCCTCTATTATTCCATCTGACTATGGAGCTTGACCTCCTTGACCACGACTGATGTTGACTTTGACCAATTCAAAGTTTGACCGATCCAGCTTGACTTGAGTCAACCCTTTGATTGTTCTTCTGGCTTCTTTGAGGGTTTCAGGGATCACTGTAGCTCATTGTCTTCTAGTGATTTACTGTTGAGCTTTTGGCTTGTAGTGAACCCTTCTCTTTCTCCTCCATTTCCCTTCTTTCTTCATCTGATAACTCTTCTCGGGCTATTAATCAGAGATAACAGTTATTTTTCTCCCTTGAGAGGGTATATGTCATCGTTGAGACCTATTTTTCACCCTTAAGAGGGTATATGTCACCCATAGAAGTCTATTTGTCAGCCTTAGCTTCTTCTACTGGCAGATAAACACAAGTCGACTTCCCCTTCATGCA
This sequence comes from Amorphophallus konjac, assembly GCA_022559845.1. Taxonomy (NCBI): domain Eukaryota; kingdom Viridiplantae; phylum Streptophyta; class Magnoliopsida; order Alismatales; family Araceae; genus Amorphophallus; species Amorphophallus konjac. The sequence continues at coordinate 93,648,873 of CM040117.1, read as the reverse complement.
GCTTCAACACTTCACACATATTCAGCGCTACAGCATATTTTTCACCCGTAGAGAGCTATTTGTCGGCCTTACTTGCCTATTTGTCACCACTAATGAGTCATTTGTCTGCCTTATCTTCCTGCCTTCCCTTGTATGAATCTTAATAGATTTTTGACCCATTTCTAAAGAATTAAGACTTTGACTGCACTGACTTGGGATGACCACTGTCTTAGCTCCATTGACTGTGTGTTGACTTTGTTGATCACGTTGACTTTTTTTTCAGTTCTTCAGAAAATTACTGGCTTTTAGCCTGTTCTATGTGCAACTGTCAACCTGTTCTTTATGCAATTTAGGAGTAAACTACACACCCAAAATCATTATAGCTCCATGCATGATTCTACATCAACAAAACACATTGACTATCCACATGAAGAGTATACATGACTCATAGTTCTGGCAGCATCAAAACACAGGGACACAACACTAAGAATTCAAATAAACATACCCGCAACAGTTGGTGTGTAGTGCCCCAGAATTTATATAAATAATTTTTAAATTTTAAATAGTTTTCTGGAATTTTTAAAGGCCTAAATATATTACGGAATGGATTATTAGATTAATAAGTCATTACAAGGCCCAATTAGGTTAAATAATTAACCAAGCCTATTTACACAAAATCTAAAAGGTTTAAGGACCAAGCCCATTAAGTTTGACCCATATTCTAGAAGGTTATTTAGCCTATTCACGTATTTTAAGGATAAATACTAATTATATAGATAATTATATAGGATAAATGAATAAAAGAGTTTTATTAAATTGAAACTCTATACACGTTGAATGTAACGGTCCATCGTGCGACCGTCACATGCTTGTAACGCACCAAGCTAGACGCGTTACACCCTGTTAGTTCCGTGAAAGAAAGAACGAGTAAAAAGATTAAAACTTTGAGATCTTATCCACTAGAGATCGACTTGGAAAGAGTTATAACATTACTAAGGACTCTTGGGGATTAGATTATGGTAAATTAATGACTCTAGAATCGATCTAATCTTCAAACCCTAGCCAAAACCCTATAAATAGGACCTAATTCTGAACTGAGCGACCCTTACTTTTGGCCCATGAAGAATCAACGTAAGGAGTCATAATTTCGGATAAGTTCTTTAGAAGATTTTTTCTAGTATATTATAGACTAATAGTTCTCCAAATTTCATGCTAGGAGATCAAGCAACCAAGAAAATAGAAGCTTCCAAAGTTGTTGATTTAACCTTAGCAACCCAGGAATCTGAACTCAAGACCCCTGAAGATCCAGAGATTAGGACGTCTAAACGAGCTAATTAGAATTCGATCCTTTAGAACTTTTTATACCCAATAGTTTCATCTTCTTACCCTCAAAATTTCACGTCCTTAGGTCAAGAGGCTGAGGAAATAGAGCAGATTGAAGTTGCTGATTTATCACAAGAAGTACAAGGGTCTAAGGGTAACATCTAGCATCAATTTCGAAGTTTAAAGGTTTTAGAAGAGGTAGGTTATCTCATGAACGGCAAAAACAACATGTTAAGGATAAAAGTCCTTTGATTTTACTTGAATTACATGCACTTTAGCTCATGAATTTCATGTTTTAGTGGAGACATGCATATATCTATATTCTTAGCCCTAACTAAATTAAAAAGAAACTTCCTTGTGAAATTCACAGAGAACCCATGCATGATATTCGTTTAGCCTTCATTCTATCACGTGGGAAGTTATATGTATGATTTTCAGACATGATGCGAGTTGAAACTTAGGTCATTGTTATTTATTGCTGTCAGCAGAGGCTCTAACGGATCAGGGTAAGATCGTCACATGATATAACGGCCTTACGATCGACCATCACACACTCTGTTATGTTTTCATTTCACTGTTGTCTCTAACGCACCAGGACAGGAGCGTTACATTACTGTAACGGCCCCTTGATAGACCGTCACAAGCACTGTGACGCTCTCCTTTTAGACCGTTAGACTCTGTGTTCTGTCAGCCCATGACAGAATAGTAACCAGTTAAGTTAACTTATAAATAAGCCTAGTTAGCTGAGTTTTGACCTGCTATTATGATTTTAAGTTTACTTACTAATTCATATTGGAATCTGCATAATCTAGGCATCTTGAACTATTTTAAGTTATGTTAATTTCATTGGCCAAAACTCTATAGTTTTGTATTCTAAATCATGATTTTTCAAATATTATAATGACAGAGTTTCCTCATGGTTTCATAATGTTACACATTCTTCCTCTATCTATAGAGTCATTTTCTTTAAGTACATGGCACATACTCCGGTATGTTGTCCATTAGTTCACTTTGCACTATAGGAACATTATTCTTGGACATGAGGACCTCTCTATTGGATATTCCTTCCAATGGATTAGAAAATCTTGTTTCAAGGCCTCCGTAATTCTCCGCGAGCCTAGGATTCCCACTAGGACGCCGAGTTGGTTGTACCATCAAAACCCATTGATTAGATTACACTATCGATGTTTTTGGTTATCAGTAATGTAACGGCTCTATATTGGACCGTCAGGCACAAGTAAAAGCCTAATATATGACCGTCACATTCCACTGAGTCCGATTTCTAAATTCTGGATTCAGACTAATGTAACGGCCCAATACTGGAGCGTCACATCATGTAACGGCTCAGTACACGACCGTCACACTGCTTGAGTATTTTAACCCAAGGTGGACCAAGGGTTGATATTCCAAGGGTTCTAGATGGACTATTAATGATCTAGAATTTATCATATTGATCAAGAAACTTAATATAATGAATGGAAGATAAAGAACGTATCGTTATGCTGCCGATTTATTTCCATAAGCATAACCTTGCTTAAGTCATTCTTGATTTCTCATAATTCTTATTGAAGCATTCATTCATTGAATTATTGTTATCCTGAGCTTATTGAACTTATTACATTCTTGGCCATATTTTATTGTTAACATGAGTGGAAGTAACTTGATTTATACTTGAAGATGCGATCGAGCACTGATTGTGTTCAAGGGCTCTATGTTAGTCCCCTCGGCTGATTGTCAGAAACATACTATTTTATAAACCATGGGGTATGATGCTACTGGCATCGCATTGCGCTGGGAGTACTTTCTTTATAAATAAGTGAAAATCCACGGCACGACATGACATTCTTGTACATGACTTTCTTGCTTGATATTTCACAGAAATTCACAAAGTACTTGCTCATAAGCAAAAGATACTAGAGTGATGATTATGTGGCTTGCTAGTACATTCTCGATACATTCTTGTTCATGAAAATATCATGTTCTTGTTACATTCTTGCTAGTTTATACTTGTTCTCATTCTAACTACATGATTGTCTGGTTACTTTGGTTTAATCGCATGATTGATCGCATTCGCATGATTTTTACCTTATTCTTTAGAGCTAAATTGTTAATTACTTTAATAGTGCCTTCATGTTGATGCGAAGATACCTACTGGACAAGTGTGCTCATTACCTATTTCTAATCTTTTCAGGAGATGAAAGTGATTCGAATTCGGATTCGGGTTATACAAGTAGGGGGTCCGAGAGCGAATGAAAGTATTGTCAAGATGAAAGTGCAGACTTAGGAAAGTCTATATTGTTTAGATTGAGTCTATGTAATTTTCCTATTTCTTGAGTCTAGTGCATAATGGAAATTGAATTAGTGGATGTATTTGTATATTTGATTTTCAATGAAATAAAGTGGGAGTTTGAATATATATATTGTGAAATTGCATCTTTATGTGTGATTGTCTTGCGCTCTGATTGTTCTTGCTCGCAAGAGGCTTACCATGCCGGCTGTTTGCGCTCCCCGAGTTAGTCTTCCGCTGTAATAAAGGCTCGGGACGTGACAGTTAAGTTGGTATCAGAGCCTAAGTCTCAGGACTTAGGAAGAAGAGTCATGTCATAGGATAAGTCCAAGGTTTTAGGACCCCTACCTATGAACTAAGGAAGAAGTTCCATACCCATGTGAGAATTGGGTAGAGCCGGGATAAGATAGTTAATTAGTTTTAAGATTTATTTTGTTCATTCCAATTTCATGAGAAATAACAAGTTGTTATTTTCTCTCAGGTACCTTATCTTACGAATGGCTCATCGTGTAGATTGGGATGGTATGCAACAAACTGTTGCCGGCCTTACTCAGGCATTGCAAACTATAGCGCAAGGTGGCGCAGGGGCAAGGGCTGGTGACCTACATCGTAATTTTCGGAGTTTAAATCCACCGCAATTCTATGGTTCGTCTAATCCCGACGAGGCGGAGAACTGGATAGACGAAATGAATCGTATATTGGATGTCATCCAATGCACCGGTCAAGAGAAGGTGCGTCTCGCAACCTTTCAACTCAACAAAGATGCTCGCACATGGTGGAAGTCAGTTCCGGCACCTCCAGCCAATGCATCTCATACATGGGACGGTTTTCTTACCCTATTCCTTGCCAAGTACTTTTCTGAGCACGTAAAGGAACAAAAGGCTACGGGGTTTGCCGCTCTTCGGCAAGGAATGATGACGGTTGCCGAATATGAACTAAAATTCTCAAGGCTTGCACCTTACGCACCACATCTTATCAGCACCGATTTATTGAAGGGAAATCGGTTTATGGATGGGTTACGACTCGGTTTCATCCAGCAGCTCGGGACCCAAAACATCCGTACTTATGCGGAGATGGTTCAGCGGGCATACCTATGCGAAAGGACCTTAGAGAGGGTCAAAAAATTGAAAGGGAAAGGAGAAGAATCAAGCCGACGCTCAGATTGGCGTTATAAGAAAGAAAAGTTTAGCATCACGGAGCCTTACAAAAGCCGTGATAGTAAGAAGAGATCCAGGAATGGGAATGGTGGAAGTTCCCATGAGCAAAAGAAAGTCAAGGAGGAGAAGGAGCAGGGCGCCACGGCTTGCACATTTTGTGAAAAATACGTAGATTCGGCTGAGGAGTGTTGGAAGCGTCTCGGCGCTTGTTTACATTGTGGAAGTAGGGAGCATCGCATGTCGGAATGCCCCCTTATGAAGGACCAGTCATCTGGTGGAGGACGCAGGAGGCATGCTCGCCTCAATGCTGTTCTAGAAGAAGAGGAAGCGCTTAGGGATGATGGGCTTATGGAAGGTACTCTTCAAATTTGTTCTCATCCTGCATTTGTGCTATTGGATACGGGTGCCTCTCATTCTTTTATCTCCACTACTTTTGCTAAAACATTACCAATCGCATCGGTTCCCTTACCTTCATATCTCGCTATTTCCACACCCTTAGGATCTGGAACAAAGCTTACCGACTATTATCCTGATAACGAATTGATAGTAGAAGGTCATAATCTTCCCACAAATCTAGTATGCCTTGACATGAAAGGTTATGATGCCATTCTAGGGGTAGATTGGCTTGTAGATCATGATGCTTATATTAATTGCCGAAATAGGATTATATCCTTTCGAAAGCCCGATCTTCCAAGATTCTCTTTTCTTGACATCAAGTACAAGAAACACCCCACTATCATATCCTCACTTCACGCTTGCAAACTTATCTCGCAAAGATGTGAAGTTTTTCTTGCTTCTGTCATTATCACCGAATCCAAAGAAATTAGCATAGTAGACATCCCTATTGTAAATGAGTTCCCAGACGTGTTTCCATCGGAACTACCTAGTTTACCACCCGAGAGGGAAGTAAACTTCACCATTGAACTCATTCCAGGAGCAGCACATGTTTCTATAGCCCCTTATAGGATGTCCCCCACGGAGCTTAAGGAATTGAAAAGACAGTTGCAGGAACTACTAGACAAGGGCTTCATCAGACCTAGCACATCCCCTTGGGGTGCGTCGGTTCTATTTGTCAAGAAGAAGGATGGTTCTCTCAGGCTATGCATCGATTACCGGCGACTGAATCAACTCACAATTAAAAATAAGTATCCGTTGCCGCGTATTGATGAGCTCTTCGATCAGCTTTCAGGAGCAGAATATTTCTCTAAGATAGATCTCAGATTAGGTTATCATCAGCTTAGAATTAAAGAAGAGGACATTTATAAATCGGCTTTTCAAAGTCGTTATGGCCACTATGAATTCGTAGTGATGCCGTTTGGGTTAACTAATGCCCCAGCAGCATTCATGCAACTTATGAACAACGTCTTCCAGCCATATCTGGACCAGTTCATCGTCGGCTTCATTGATGACATCTTAATATATTCCAAGATGAAAGAGGAACATGAACAACATTTGAACATAACTTTACAAACACTTAGAGAGCACAAGCTTTATGCCAAACTCAATAAGTGTGAATTCTGGCTCGAGGAAGTCTCATTCCTAGGCCACATTATTTCAAAGGAAGGTATTGCTGTGGATCCTTCTAAGGTAGAAGCTGTCAAGAATTGGAGTCGGCCTACGACTGTGTCTGAAGTAAGGAGCTTTCTGGGTCTAGCTGGTTATTATAGAAGATTCATTAAGGACTTCTCAAAGATAGCAGTTCCTTTAACTAGACTCACAAGAAAAGAAAATCATTTTGTCTGGTCAGAGGAATGTGAGAAGAGTTTTCAAACTCTTAAGAATCATCTTACGACAGCCCCTGTTTTGTCACTACCAATGGAGGGTGGTGGATTCAAAGTGTATACGGATGCGTCTGGCATTGGCTTAGGATGCGTTCTCATGCAGAATGAAAAAGTAATCTGTTATTCTTCAAGACAATTGAAACGTCACGAGGAAAACTATCCCATACATGATCTGGAATTAGCAGCGGTTATTTTCACCTTGAAAATTTGGCGTCATTATCTTTATGGAGAAAAGTTCACGGTCTACTCGGACCACAAAAGCCTGAAATATTTATTCTCTCAAAAGGAGCTTAACATGAGGCAGATGAGGTGGTTAGAATATCTCAAAGACTTTGATTTTGCTATTCAATATCATCATGGCAAGGCTAATGCTGTAGCAGATGCACTCAGCAGAAAACCAATAGGTATGCTATCAAGTCTTATGATAAGCGTAACTAACATTGTTCCTCAATTTGCTCAGTTGAAATTCGATATTGACATAAAGGAAGAAGATTGTTTCATAGCTAATATCCGAGCTCAACCTACATTGATAGAAGATCTGGTCAAGCTGCAAAATGATGATCCTATATTACTAGAAATTAAAGCCAATATGGAACAAAGGCCGGATTTTTCTATTTCCAATGACGGAAGATTGTTATTTAAGGGCCGAATATGTGTACCATATCATGAGGCTACGAAGAAACTAATCCTAGATGAAGCGCATAATTCCAAATACACAATTCATCCAGGGGGAACAAAGATGTATCAACATTTCAAAAGAAATTTCTGGTGGCCCAATATGAAGAGAGAAATAGCTGATTTCGTGTCTCGATGTCTCACTTGCCAACAAGTAAAGGCGGAGCATTTTAGACTCGCAGGTAAACTACACCCCTTGAATATTCCCGAATGGAAGTGGGAGAGTATAGGGATGGACTTTATTATGGGTTTACCCAAGACCAGAGGAGGACACGATGGAATATGGGTAATCATAGACCGATTGACTAAATCCGCACACTTCATACCAATAAAGAGTCGATGGTCTGTGGATATCCTGGCAGCATTGTACATAAATGAGATTGTCAAACTACATGGTGTTCCTGTCACTATTATATCTGATAGAGATCCTTGATTCACATCATAATTCTGGAAGGGTCTACAATATTCACTAGGGACTAGATTGAATTTCAGCACAGCTTTTCATCCACAAACAGATGGTCAAACGGAAAGAACAAATCAGGTAGTAGAAGATATGCTCAGGGCTTTTGCTATCGACTTTAGAGGCAGTTGGCATGATCACTTGCCTCTAGTAGAGTTTGCATATAACAATAGCTATCAGGCTAGCATACAAATGACACCCTTTGAAGTTTTATATGGAAAAAGTTGTCGATCACCAATATGCTGGAATGAAATAGGGGAAAAGCAATTTCTAGGCCCCGACCTTATAAGGGATTCTACCGAAAAGATCAAGCTTATCCAAGAAAGAATGAAAATGGCACAAGATAGGCACAAGTCTTATGCTGAGAATCGAAGACGTGACTTAGAGTTTCAGATAGGAGATCATGTATATTTAAAGGTTTCTCCAGGTCGAGGAATTCGAAGATTTGGCATTAAAGGAAAGCTAACTCCAAGATTCATTGGCCCGTTTGAAATTCTTGAACGGATTGGTGAAGTGACTTACAAACTGGCTTTACCTCCACAATTAGCAGGAGTTCATGACGTATTTCACGTCTCTATGCTGAAGAAATATGTATATGATCCTGACTATATCATTACTTATGACAATCTAGAGATTCAGAAGGATATGACGCTCGAGCAAACGCCAATAAAGATTCTGGAACGAGAAGTGCGTCAACTACAAAATAAAGTTATTCCCAGAATTTATATAAATAATTTTTAAATTTTAAATAATTTTCTAGAATTTTTAAAGGCCTAAATATATTACGGAATGGATTATTAGATTAATAAGTCATTACAAGGCCCAATTAGGTTAAATAATTAACCAAGCCTATTTACACAAAATCTAAAAGGTTTAAGGACCAAGCCCTTTAAGTTTGGCCCATATTCTAGAAGGTTATTTAGCCTATTCACGTATTTTAAAGATAAATACTAGTTATATAGATAATTATATAGGATAAACGAATAAAATAGTTTTATTAAATTGAAACTCTATACACGTTGAATGTAACGGTCCATCGTGCGACCGTCACATGCTTGTAACGCACCAGGCTAGACGCGTTACACCCTGTTAGTTCTGTGAAAGAAAGAACGAGTAAAAAGATTAAAACTTTGAGATCTTATCCACTAGAGATCGACTTGGGAAGAGTTATAACATTACTAAGGACTCTTGGGGATTAGATTATGGAAAATTAAGGACTCTAGAATCGATCTAATCTTCAAACCCTAGCCAAAACCCTATAAATAGGACCTAATTCTGAACTGAGCGACCCTTACTTTTGGCCCGTGAAGAATCAAGGTAAGGAGTCATAATTTCGGATAAGTTCTTTAAAAGATTTTGTTTAGTATATTATAGACTAATAATTCTCCAAATTTCATGCTAGGAGATCAAACAACCAAGAAGATAGAAGCTTCCAAAGTTGCTGATTTAACTTTAGCAACCCAGGAATCTGAACGCAAGACCCATGAAGATCCAGAGATTAGGACGTCTAAACGAGGTAATTAGAATTTGATCATTTAGAACTTTTTGTACCCAATAGTTTCATCTTCTTACCCTCAAAATTTCACGTCCTTAGGTCAAGAGGCTGAGGAAATAGAGCAGATTGAAGTTGCTGATTTATCACAAGAAGTACAAGGCTCTAAGGGTAACATCTAGCATCAATTTCGAAGTTTAAAGGTTTTAGAAGAGGTAGGTTATCTCATGAACAGAAAAAACAACATGTTAGGGATACAAATCCTTTGATTTTGCTTGAATCACATGCACTTTAGCTCATGAATTTCATGTTTTAGTGGAGACATGCATATATCTATATTCTTAGCCCTAACTAAATTAAAAAGAAACTTCCTTGTGAAATTCACAGAGAACCCATGCATGATATTCGTTTAGCCTTCATTCTATCATGTGGGAAGTTATATGTATGATTTTCAGACATGATGCGAGTTGAAACTTAGGTCATTGTTATTTATTGCTGTCAGCAGAGGCTCTAACGGATCAGGGTAAGACCGTCACATGATATAACGGCCTTACGACCGACCGTCACACACTCTGTTATGTTTTCATTTCACTGTTGTCTCTAACGCACCAGGACAGGAGCGATATATTACTGTAACGGCCCCTCGATAGACCGTCACAAGCACTGTGACGCTCTCCTGTTAGACCGTTAGACTCTGTGTTCTGTCAGCCCATGACAGAATAGTAACCAGTTAAGTTAACTTATAAATAAGCCTAGTTAGCTGAGTTTTGACCTGTTATTATGATTTTAAGTTTACTTACTAATTCATATTGGAATCTGCATGATCTAGGCATCTTGAACTATTTTAAGTTATGTTAATTTCATTGGCCAAAACTCTATAGTTTTGTATTCTAAATCATGATTTTTCAAATATTGTAATGACGGAGTTTCCTCATGGTTTCACAATGTTACACATTCTTCCTCTATCTATAGAGTCATTTTCTTTAAGTACATGGCACAAACTCCGGTATGTTGTCCATTAGTTCACTTTGCACTATAGGAATATTATTCTTGGACATGAGGACCTCTCTATTGGATATTCATTCCAATGGATTAAGAAATCTTGTTTCAAGGCCTCCGTAATTCTCCGCGAGCCTAGGATTCTCACTAGGACGCCGAGTTGGTTATACCATCAAAGCCCATTGATTAGATTACACTATCGATGTTTTTGGTTATCAGTAATGTAACGGCTCTATATTGGACCGTCAGGCACAAGTAACGGCCCAATATACGACCGTCACATTCCACTGAGTCCGATTTCTAAATTCTGGATTCAGACTAATGTAACGGCCCAATACTGGAACGTCACATCATGTAACGGCCCAGTACACGATCGTCACACTGCTTGAGTATTTTAACCCAGGGTGGACCAAGGGTTGATATTCCAAGGGTTCTAGATGGACTATTAATGATATAGAATTTGTCATATTGATCAAGAAACCTAATATAATGAATGGAAGATAAAGAACATATCGTTATGCTGCCGATTTATTTCCATAAGCATAACATTGCTTAAGTCATTCTTGATTTCTCATAATTCTTATTGAAGCATTCATTCATTGAATTATTGTTATCCTGAGCTTATTGAACTTATTACATTCTTGGCCATATTTTATTGTTAACATGCGTGGAAGTAACTTGATTTATACTTGAAGATGCGATCGAGCACTGATTGTGTTCAAGGGCTCTATGTTAGTCCCCTCGGCTGATTGTCGGAAACATACTATTTTATAAACCATGGGGTATGATGCTACTGGCGTCGCATTGCGCTAGGAGTACTTTCTGTATAAATAAGTGAAAATCCACGGCACGACATGACATTCTTGTACATGACTTTCTTGCTTGATATTTCACAGAAATTCACGAAGTACTTGCTCATAAGCAAAAGATACTAGAGTGATGATTATGTGGCTTGCTAGTACATTCTCGATACATTCTTGTTCATGAAAATATCATGTTCTTGTTACATTCTTGCTAGTTTGTACTTGTTCTCATTCTAACTACATGATCGTCTGGTTACTTTGGTTTAATCACATGATTGATCGCATTCGCATGATTTTTACCTTATTCTTTAGAGGTAAATTGTTAATTACTTTAATAGTGCCTTCATGTTGATGCGAAGATACCTACTGGGCAAGTGTGCTCATTACCTATTTCCAGTATTTTCAGGAGATGGAAGTGATTCGAATTCGGATTTAGGTTATACAAGTAGCGGGTCCGAGAGCGAATGAAAGTATTGTCAAGATGAGAGTGCAGACTTAGGAAAGTCTATATTGTTTAGATTGAGTCTATGTAATTTTCCTATTTCTTGAGTCTAGTGCATAATGAAAATTGAATTAGTGGATGTATTTGTATATTTGATTATCAATGAAATAAAGTGGGAGTTTGAATATAGATATTGTGCAATTGCATCTTTATGTGTGATTGTCTTGCGCTCTGATTGTTCTTGCTCGCAAGAGGCTTACCATGCCGGCTGTTCGCGCTCCCTGAGTTAGTCTTCCGCTGTAATAAAGGCTCGGGGCGTGACATGGTGGGGGCGGTGCACTCTCTGTAGCTGGTGCAAAGACATAAAATATCATGAGCAAAATAAAGTGTATATTCACTACTCATTTATGTAAGAATTTAAATAAACATACCCGCATTTGTTGGTGGGGGCGGTGCACTCTGTGTAGCTGGTGCAGAGACATAAAATATCATTAGCAAAACAAAGTGCATATTCACTACTCATTTATCTAAGAATTTAAATAAATATACCTGCAGCAGGTGGTGGGGGCGGTGTACTCTGTGTACATGGTGCAGAGATATAAAATATCATGAGCAAAATAAAGTGCATATTCACTACTCATTTATCTAAGAATTTAAATAAACATACCCGTAGTTGTTGGTGGGGGCAGTGCATTCTGTGTAGCTGGTGTGGAGACATGAAATATCGTGAGTAAAACAAAGTGCATATTCACTACTCATTTATGTAAGAATTTAAATAAATATACCCGCAGCACGTGGTGGGAGTAGTGTACTCTATGTACCTGGTGTAGAGACATAAAATCTCATGAGCAAAACAAAGTGCATATTCACTACTTATTTATCTAAGAATTTAAATAAACATACCCACAGTTGTTGGTGGGGGCGGTGCATTCTGTGTAGCTGGTGCGGTGACATAAAATATCGTGAGCAAAACAAAGTGCATATTCACTACTCATTTATGTAAGAATTTAAATAAGCATATCCGCAACACGTGGTGGGAGCGATGTACTCTGTGTACCTGGTGCAGAGACATAAAATATCATGAGCAAAATAAAGTGCATATTCACTACTCATTTATTTAAGAATTTAAATAAACATACCCGTAGGAGGTGGTGGGGGCGGTGTAATCTGTGTACCTGGTACAGAGACATAAAATATCATTATCAAAATAAAGTGCATATTCACTACTCATTTATCTAAGAATTTAAATAAACATACCAGTAGAACCCCTCCCGGAACCACCTCTCCTCGAAGATCCGGTACGATCTCGAACCATCTAATTATTGACAATAATTAAAGTAGTGCATATTAGTCCACAACTAATTACGAAGAGAGGTGGTAAGTAATAATGATAAGAAGTGTATATATGTTAAATTTCTTACAAAATATTCAATCAGTATCTATTTCATCTTCAGATGCTAAAGATATATCAAACTCATTGTCATGTTCATCATCTTCCTCATTCTCACTAGATTCATACTCTTCCTCCTCAGAGGACTCCTCCTGCCCAACAATTGCTTCATTTAGCTCAGTTGAATCGACTTCTTCCACTTCGTCCTCTATAGACAACCGAAGTGGATCGTCAGATTCGATCAGATGAAGATTAGAAGTAACCAACTCTGCAGTGTCACCCTCGTCTGATTGAAAAAATTTGACACCAGAATCATCTGAGACAGCTTCAATGAGGTCTAACTCATCATTAGGCACAAGCCTTGCTTTTACCCAACAGACTACCCACCAATCTTTATTCTTTGATGATGAATAACTTGAATAATACACTTACTGGGCTTGTGCGGCCAAAATGAATGACTCATAGGTATTCAATTTGGATCTATGTTTGACATCGACAATCCCATATATTGCGTCGTTTCGAACTGAATTAGGATCAAACCAATGACACTTAAAAAGGAATATATGGTTGTCTTGTCCGAGGACCTGTAATTCTATGACCTCCTCAACAATACCATAGTAATCAAGATCATTTTCATTGTATGTACTACCTTTCACGCATATGCCGCTATTCATTGTAGACTTATTTCGTCCATAATCTCTGGTGTGAAATCTATAACCATTCACAAAAAATCCTGGATAGACATGCGCGACCTTCGAAGGTCCATAACTTATCACCCGGACTCTTTCATCAGTAACATAACCTTGTTCAACCTATGAATATAAACCACGTTACTTTTAAATGAACGGGTATACACCTCAAGCTTTGTGGAACTTAACTTCGGCACTTACTTGACCTTTAAGTCATCTGGCAAAAGATCTCTCTCGTTCCTTTTGAACCTCCATGTCATTGAGGCGTGGATATTGAGTAATTAATTCTGAATCAAATTGCCTGCAATGATGAATGCAACATCACCGTAAATGGGAGGAAGAACGTTAAAAAACTTATAAATTTTAGCACCTGTAGAGTTGAGAACTCACTCAACATAAGGTTCAATCTCAGCATAGTTTAGGAGAACATATATCTCTGCGGCCAACAACTCTCTGTCCTCTAATATGCGATTTGAACAACGTCCGAATGCACATCCTGGATACTTAAATATGAACAACCGGTCGGACGGACCCACCTCTCCTCCATCATCATTACGTGGAGGTCGATTGCGACGAGTTTGAATTTTGGGTTTGAAGTACATCGAACAGAAGTTTGAAATTTCTTCAATAATATATGCCCCGGTAATCAAACCCTCTACTTTAGCCTTGTTGCGAACCTTCATTTTCAGGTCATACATACACCTATGACAACAATTCATATGACAATGACATACAGTGACAATGACAGACACATGTAACTAGTGTCAAATAATAAGTAAATACATACTGATTACCTCTCAAATGGATACATTCCTCGAAATTGTACCGGTCCTCCAACTTTGGCCTCGTATGGCAAATGGATAATCAGGTACTCCATGGAATCGAAGAACGTAAGGGGAAGTATCTTCTCCAACTTGCATACCGTCGTGACCACATTCTGTTCCATAGTTTGCACGTCCCCAAGTTTGAGTTCTGATGCACATAGAATCCTAAAAAACTGACTCAACTCAGTCAATGCTCCCCATATAGGCTGTGGCAATATGTCATGGAATGCAATGGGCAGAAGTCTCTCCATGAACACATGGCAGTCATGACTTTTCAATCCATATATTTTTCCCTCATTGACATTCACATAACGGGCTATGTTAGACATATCCATCAGGGAATCTTAATTGCTTCAGCCACTGGTACAGTTCATTGATCTGTGTGTCTTTCAACACGTAAGCTGCTTTAGGTTTCACAACTTTGCCCCATACCTTTCGTAATTCCAACTCTGGTCGTTTGCAAAGTATCTTCAAGTCCACTTGCGCCTTGGCATTGTCCTTTGTTTTGGCTTTCATGTTCATGATGGTGTTGAACATATTATCAAAGACATTCTTCTCAACATGCATGACGTCCAGCTTATGCCGTATCAAAAGGGCTGACCGATAAGGTAATTCCCAGAAGATACTTTTCTTCACCCAGTTATGATCCTGTCCAAATCTACAAAGATGTCATGTACTATTTGACAGTTGCACTATATCTAGTAAGTATTCCACCTGTGCCGCCATTTGTCAACCAGACATGCGTTCCAAGTCTACTTCATCCATTTCAACTGTCTTCTTAATGAATGAGTCCTTTTGCCTTCGAAAAGGATGGTCAATTGGTAGAAACCGTCGATGACAATCGAACCAGCATGATTTCTTACCATATTTCAGGACAAATGATTTGGTATCAGCCATACAGTAAGGACATGCCAACCTCCCGTGTGTGCTCCAGTCAGATAGCATTCCATATGCAGGTAAGTCACTTATTGTCCACATCAATGCAGCCTTCATAGTGAAATTTTATTTTCTATATGCATCATAAGTAACAACTCCATCATTCCATAATCTTTTCAACTCATCAATCAGTGGCCTGAGATATATGTCAAAAAAATTTCTTGGATTTTTTGGACCTGGAATCACCAAAGTTAAGAAAAGGTTCTCTCGCTTCATGCACAAGCCCGGCGGAAGGTTGTATGGCGACATGAACACTAGCCAACATGAGTAAGACGGCACTGAACCTCCAAAAGGGTTGAAGCCGTCTGTGCATAAACCCAGCCTAACATCCGTGGCTCATGAGCAAAAGTAGTATAAGTATGATTGAAATGAGCCCAAGCTTCACCATCGACAGGATGACTCATTATATCATCTGCACGGTGTGCTCTTTCCGTGTGCCATATCATATGCCAAGCAGTCTTTGATGACATATACATCCGCTGCAATCTGGGCGTGAGAGGGAAGTATCGTAGTGACTTGTAAGGCACATCCTTCTGCTTTGAATTGTCCCCTCTCTTAGGTTTAAATCTACCATGATGACAAATATCACATGATCTTTTATCTGCATTATCTTCATAATATAGCATATAGTGATTAGGGCATGCATCTATTTTTTGGTATCCAAGCCCTAACTCATTGACCATCTTCTTTGCAAGGTAAAATTTTTCAGGCAACTTCTCATCTCGAGGCAGCATACTCTTGAGAAGGAGGAGCATACGGTCAAAACAACTATCACTAAGGTGAAATTCGGATTTCAAATTCAACAACTGTGAGGCAGCAGACAACCGAGTGTGATTTTCACAACCATCCCACAGCGGCTCATCAGCATCCCGAAGTAACTGATAAAATCTTTCAGCCGACTTGTTTGGTGGTTCTTCATTGTACACATGTTCCCCTTGTACATTAAAGTTAAGGCCAACAGCATCGATTACCATGTCTACATAGGTACTTGTGCCTGCAACATTGCCGGCCTCATACGACCAGAAGTCCTCACCATGACACACCCAATTCATATAACCTTCCGTGAACCCTTTCCCGTATAAATGAACTTGCACATCCAATAGCGAAAGAAATCTCTTATATTTACAAAGTAAACAAGGACATCGGATGTTACCACGCTGGTGTTGATAAACTATCTACCCCGCCCCTAACTATGTATGTACCATATGAGCATGAACAAGCATAGAAGATAATGAACAAAGGGGCGATGAATAAATAGGAAAACGTACCGTGATCACCACCAAGGCTTAACAACGCCAAAGGATGAAGAAAAGAGAGAAAGGAGTGCAACGGCGCCGTGTACCTTGGAAAAGGATCAAGACTTGATCGCGCTTAAGGAACGGGGTGCGGGGAACTTCGTGGATTCAGACCTCCTCTCCTTCCAGTCTGCTAGAAGAAGAGGGCCTCACGTTCAATCATGCTCTCCTGCAAAACAAAGATGAAAACACAAGAGAAAAATCCATTAGAACATGAAGTGTAATATCAATCCCACAGTGATAAAATAAGGGTAGAAATTGAGGGAGAACGCACCGGGGGAGGTTTTTAACCCTGTGGAAGGGTGGAAATAATAGGTGTGTGTTGTGATGATATAGAAACAAATATGAGGAGAAATCACGCAGTATAACTGCGGGAATATGCGACGCAATATGGAGAAAAGTGCATGTGTAGCAGAAAACTGTGTAAACTGTGATGATTTGTGAAATTGAGGAAGAGAGAACTAAGAGAATAGACCACGAAATCAAGCCCAGAAAGATGGAATGGAAAGCTAATACTTTCCTCTTCACGATGGGGTCGAAGTTGAGAGTTGAAGATGCAGCATGGCTTCGCCCCACATCCAGAAAGAGCCCCCCTTTGCGTTATGCGAACTGGGCATCTATTTATAGGAGCAGAAAAGCCTTTGAGTTTGAATCCGAGATGAACACCCAAAATAGGGGATTTAGATGCATAAATCTCTAGATAATAGTGGGGATAAGAGTCCTGGATCAATTAGAGTCGATCTAGAAGCTTCTTCTCTGAGAAAATAGATCAAACAAGTTCTCCAAAAAGTCCCACGGCAAAGAAATCAGAGTTCAGGAAGTTTAGGACTCTCAGTCTGGCAAACGGTCTATCGCACGACCGCATACGGAGCCTAATGGTCTAGGAAGGACCGCAAGGCTATGGCAAACGGTCTAGGGGGTGACCGCAAGGCTTCAGGGGTGAAACGAGATGATTTCGAGCAAGTTTGGGGCCTAGCGGTCTAGTGATGACCGTTTTTTATGACCTAGCGGTCCTGGACCGCTAGGCTGCTGGAGGAAAAATTTTGAGTTGACTTTACGCGCCTTTGAAAATCAGAGCAAATCTCAAAAATGTTACAGAACTAGCGAAAGTGATAGAAATAGAAATTGTAGATAACTGAAAAATGAACAACTTTCATGAAGAGAGTAAAATGAGAAAACGATCAGAAGAGGGAAAAAATAGGGCGAGAACAGAGAGCCAAAATTCCGGGACGCAGGTGAATAGCACCGCCTGCCAGAAAAATATGAAAAACTTGAAATCGGTGGAGAAATGGCCAATGGCGTAGAAGAAAAAAATGTATGGCTTTAAAAATGGAACAACTTTGGTGAAGGACACTTAATGAATAGAGGAACGAAAGGGGATGAAAAAGGGCCGTGTTCAAGACTGTGCAGCGAAAGTAGCCGAATGCGTGATGGAAGCCGACCTAAATGGGCCGTAAGTCGACTTGGAAGGCCAGAAGTTTGATAAGATAAGCTCCAAGGCTCTATGAAATCATGATCTCCAAAGCTCAAAGGCTAGGGAACAATGAAATGAGCTCGAAATCCATCCAAGGAAGACTCCAAAATAATGAGTAATTCGGGACATCAAAAATGATGAATAAGAGAAACGACTCAACTTGCGGGCTAAAAAACGGGTGTCAACAGATGTTCCTCCTTGATGTATACTTTGCAAGGGAACGAGCGAAAGCAATGCTGAGGCAAAATGGAAAGGAGATGGAGCGAAAGCGATAGCGGCGTAAATGGAGATGAAGCGCAGATGAAGCGGAGAGAATTGAAAAGTGAGCATCAAGGCAAAAGACACCCGTTACAACCAACAAGCGACATGAATTCTCCCGAAAACGCCGAACTAACCACGAACAATGAATGACATAGATGAGACATGTCTGGAGAACTAACTAAGGGAACAGAAACATGACCAACCTCATTGGGGACACAATCCACAGACAATGAGAGGATCGGAAGGAACACAGCTGAAAAGCTGGAAAAGGAGAAGTAAAATGAGATAAAATCCAGACAGGAATCATGGTGGCCAACCAGACCAAGCGGGCAGATCAGAGAAGACGTTCAAATTCAGAGTGGAATGAGAACCTCTTATCCAAGAGAACTGAAGTGCAATTAACGATTGCTGAGGAGAAAGTTTGAACAAATCACGAGACGTGAATGCTCAAAATGACATGATGCATGCTGGGATAAAATAAAGATATCATCAAAACGAATGTAAAGAAAGAATAAAATAAAAAATACTCAAAGATACTATTGCTAGATTGAGCAAGACAGGGTCAAGAGTCTTCTTGCAACCACGGCGTGCGAGACAGAGTCCATCGTCCCCCACCTGGCTCAAATGAGCGACCTATCCAACGATTAACCGTACGCTCCTAAATCATCATCATTTTTGTTAGAGGGGAACATCAGATCCCAGAACACACGGGCAACCAGCCGGTCCTTGAGAGGCTATAATAAGGTAGATACCATATAGTAATGCAACAATGAGAAGGGATAGAGAGCCATACCTGACTTACCTGTCAAGCGAAACATCAATTTTTTCTAATATTATATATATATTTTTATGGATTTTTCAAATAAGATAACTAACAACATGAACAAACAAGCATGAACATAATGAAACGAACAAATGAACGAAATATAACATGACAAAGATGAATAAAACACAACAGCATAACAAACATCACAAGAACAAATGGCAAGCATGCATGAGATTGAAGACATGGTGGGACAAGACAACACACACACACGGCGGGACAACACTTGCGGTGAGACAAAGAAACGTGGGATGACAACACCATGAGGGATAAAAAGATACGTGTGACAACACGGAGGGATGACACCGTGGGATGAAAACATAGTGGGAGAAACGTGACAGACACGGGGGGACAAAACAACACGTGCGGGACGACACAGAGAGACATAGACACACGCGATGAGGACACGGCGGGATAAAAGACATGACAAATACGCTCTTCAATCAAAGCCCAAGATCAGATGAAGCAAAACCGCCAGGTTCGTAATCGTGAGGTAAAGCCCTCTCATAGAGACATGATCATGCGAGGCAAGATAAGCTAAAAGCTGAGTAAGACTAAAGCTTCAGAACAGATCGAGAGATAAGATTGAAGAAGAGAGAACATACAAGAAGATATGAACATGAACCAGAGCAAAAGATAGAGAGCAAGGACAGCTTGAATATCTGCAACCTGCAAATTGAACAAACGAATCATACCCGTTCTCAAAACAAAATAGACGTTAATAAAAAGACACATTTTTTTGGACATTTGCAATTTTATGATTTTTCTGGATTGTTGAAATATCTATTTTTTGGGATTTTTGACAATATCTCATTTTTTTAGATTTTCAAAAATATCTCATTTTTTAGATTTTTGACAATATTTCAATTTTTTTTAGATTTTGACAATATCTATTTTTTTGGATTTTTTACAATATCTCATTTTTTTTGAAATTTTGGAAATATCAATCCGCAGCACCCAAGACGGGCTCAAACTACTGGCCAGGGATCGTCGTTCCTACCCCTCTCATTAAAGGCTTCCCTTAAGTAGGGCGTGCATGTGAGGGTGGCTCGCCACAACCAACTGCCTCTAAAGAACGGTGCCCCTACTAAGGGCATACCCGAGATACAACCCAGCCTAAGAGGGAGAAGCAGAAGAACAATTGGAGACAAGCTTTGTGCAGGATGGGAGATGTCCATACTCGACTTCCTTCCAGGGCACTACCCCTTAAAGATACAGTCTGTTGGGCCGGGGCTTTGTGTCTTTGATTTTGATACCCATATTTATTAGGCACACATGTGACCGGGCTCATGACGTCCCATAGGGAACTGTACTGCCACTCTTGCCATGCCTTTGATTCATAATTTTGCATTGATCAGATCATTGAATTTGATAGCCCTTATTGGCTAGATATAGCATGAAAGCTCACTTTGAAGGGTCAAGACTATCCCTATTTGAGACCTCTCTCGTATTAGGGAGCGCCTAGGTTGGTCATCTCATCCATCAATCTCTTGCCCATGCACTTGGCCGAGCAGAGAAAAGAAAAGACTTCGTGCATACCCATAGTATGGCCAAAGCAGCAACGGTGTTACCTCAGAGGAATCAGCTATGGCTTACTGTGTAGTGTGTAAAAAACCCATGCTAAAAGGTCACCCTCAAAGATCGGGGAAAGAAACTAGACTCCCAGCGCGGAGCTATCACGAGCCTAAGAATGCTGCAGAAGCAACTCGACTTGACTAAGCTTAACTAAATAATTTTCTAAAAGCCACTTAACCATGTTGAGGAATAGCATTATAAGCATGTGCAAGAGTAAGAGAGATAATAGCGATGAAAATATTTTCTTGCACAAAATAATGATACCTTGCATATCCACAGTGTGGTAATAACATCCTGACACGATCTTGATCATCGAGCTTCGTACAGCACGAGCTTTGTATTCCTTGCTTGACAGGACGAAAGGGAGAGGATAACAAGGACTTGAAGATTCCTCTACACGGAGGAGCGGCAGACACCAAACTGGACGAAGAAGGATAAAAAGGAAGAGAGACGAGGGCTAAAACTCCCTCGTTAAGGCATAGAGACCTTGATAACAAGGAACCAGATATAGAATAAACAGAGATCAGCTGAGATCAAGGTGGACTAAAGCCTCGAAAATAGCATAAAAAAGGGCAATGACCCCGAAAGGGTGAGGAATGAATAGGAAGATGAGAAGGAAAATCATCCGACGTGGTCGGAGAAGCAGAATAGCGATCACCCGACAGGGTTGGGGAAAGAGAGTCATAGACACCTGGCAGGGTCGGGGAAGGAGAATAAGGACCCGACGATACCGGAGGAGAAGAATCAGAAGATGTCTCAGGATCGGGATGATGAGAGGGCATATGCCGAGTCCTAGAATAATGAGAATGTGAAAAACCCAGAGGCCCCAAACGAAGAGAAGAAAAGTGGCGGTTCACAGACTCGGGAGGAGAGGAGAGAATCATAGAGACAGCGTTAGAAAAGGGAAGATACACCACCCAGGGGTGGGAACTGAGCAGAAGAAATGATGAGTGAAAAGGAGAAGAAGGAGAAGTGGACCCTTGAGTGCACAACTGACGGCCCTTAAACTTGCGCCGCCGCCTCTTCTTAGTAGAAATCTCATGAACACGGGCCTGCCTGGCGTGGACCCGGACCTTTAGGCTTCTTGAATTACAATATCTCCTCAAATAACGAGCCCACCTGGCTGACAACCTGTCCCAATCATGAACATGTATCTTCATCGGGGCGGTTGCCCCTAGACACCAGAGGCTAACCATAGTCGGACATTCTCGAATAGATAACTCCTCAAAATGTTGCATATCATGGAATCATGGTGTCTTGTCTCTTGGCACAAGCAGGATGAGGTTTGGCAACTCCACTCGACAATTGGGCTTGAAACATAACTCCCTTGATAGAAGGGAAGGACGAAACTAAGGGAGAGTAATACACAACGTTGACGTGGCTGGCGTATTGATAAATCGAGAGAGATTGCATAAGGTGTGCAGAATGTCCTTGGAGAATGCAGAAGATACATCGAATTGCCCATTGAACATAGAATTCATAATCTGCTTGGCAGCCATATGAGTTAGCATGATCCGAGTGGAGAACCCCTCCTGAATAGCAATCTGAACTGCGACGGAGCGAAAGGTGATAATAGCATCAATAGTCAAGCCTCTGATGAGCAAAGAGATTGCCACTGGCCTCGCTCGAGAAGAAACTGCCACTAATGCAAGAGAGCTCTTCTTAGAAACCGTCATCGGAAATGTAGGCTCATCATTCCCAGAATGGCCAGAGATCAGGACGCGGATTGGCATGCAGTAGATGAAATCCTGAATCTTGAAATGCAGAACCGGTATAGAATCATCCTGGCTTGACTCATTGTCTCCTTGGGGACCAGACCTGAGGGGCACCATAGGCAGCGCATACTCGCTCCATGGGGTGGGAGTGGATGGAGAAGTGGAGGTAACATGTTTAGATGACGGAGGTGAAGGTTTGGAAGGCGTGGAGGTTTCAACGGGTACGATGTTGTCAAGTGGAGGCGAAGGTAATGCGGCAATGATGGGCTTGGGTGAAGGTAAAGGTGGAAGCCGAGATGTAGATGGTGGTAAAGGCAACGACGTGGCTTGCTCAGGCTCGGGCGCAGGCAATAACGGAGATGATGTCGATTTAGGCGGTGATGAGGGTGGTGGAGATGGTGAAGTAGGCACTGGGGGTGGTGGAGATGGTGTTGGTGGAGGGTTAGGGGAAGGCCGTGGCGCCCATCATCGACTTATCGACACGATGCGTCAGGCGGCGTTGGGAGTGGAAGTGGTGGTGGAAGAAGTGGAGGAAGAAGTGGAGGCACTATCCTGAGCAGAGGCTTGGGTTTGTGGAGGCGGAGTCGGAGTAGGGGGAGGCTTAGGTGGTGGGGTAACGGGTGATGGAGTAGGTGAAGGAGCGGGCATGGTGCTAGATGAAGATTCACAGGGGTGCCCCTGGTCTTGAACTAGAGACGGCTATTTAGGCGGCGCTTCTTGTTGCTGCTGCTTGTTGAGATGTGGAATAATCTTGCGAATGGTAGACCAATCAATCCTCTTCTTGTCTTCCAGGTCATAAACAAACTCCCGGAACTTGGGGCAATCCTCGACCAAATGCCCCTACTAGCGGTGGAAATCACAGAACTGGAGCATATCCCCGACTGCGGGTTGGCAATGCACAATTGGAGGGAGCTGCAACGCGTGAGTAGCCATTAAAGCCCGAAAGATGTCGGTGAAAGGTGGATGCCGAGGGATATGGGAAAGTAATGAAGATGGTTGTGGGGGTTGCATAGGCAAGGACACATGGCGACTAGTGGAGGGACTCGATGGAGGCGTATGTTGAGCGGAGTGGGTAGGTATGTAGTGGATGACATCCACCTGCTTGGGGTATGAAGTTCCCTTGGCAGGAGGAGATGAATGTGGATATGCGGAGGTGGAGGGCTGACTCGTAGGGGGTTGACTTATGGAGGTGGATGCGATGTAAGGCTGTCTCATGGAGGGCGCGATATAAGTGGAATGTTGACTCATGGAGGGTTGATATGCGGAAGGTTGATATGTGGGGGTAGATGTAGATGGTGAGGTGTAAGTGGGCGTAGGATGCGGAGAAGACTCAGGGTCAAGGGAATCTTGGAGTTGCTGATGAATGAAGCGGGCTCGACTATAGAGTTGTTGCCAGGAGGTGATGTCATTGAGGGCTAAGATGAAGCGGTACTTGGGCGTTACATTGGAAATCAACATCTTGATCAGCTCCTGCTCCGGAATGTGCCCTGGGACTTGTGCGGCGAGGCGACGCCAGCGATTGGCAAAGGTAGAGAAACCTTCTTCGAGCTTCATCTTCTCATGGGCCAAATCCACCATAGAATATGGGCCCAACCTGGTCTTGAAACTGCTGAATGAACTTCGCTTGAACAGCTTGGAAATTCACAACTTGCTCTTGCGATAACAAGAAGAATCAATCTTGAGCCGGGCCTTCCAATGACATACCAAATAGATAGGCCATCAAACATTGGTCATGTCGAAAATGGGCCGACTCATAAATAAACTCCTTTAAGTGCACATAAGGGTCACCGACTCTACCATAACGGCGATATGCAGGGATTTGAGAAGGGGGTGGAAGCTGAAGATTTTGAAATGCAAGCGGGACGCTCAAGGAGATTTTGGGATCAATTCAGCGTTGGAGTTCATCAAGTTGGCATTGGGTTTGAGCGATCATCTCCTGAGTAGGGAGAGATCGAGAAAAATGTGGGCCAACTTGAGCAAGAGATTGTGAATATGAATCAGGATGCTAATGAACCGGATAAGAAGATCCGGGCTGAGAAAAAGAAGGGCCCATTCCGGAAATAGAGAGATATGCGGGTTTGGAAGAAGTATGAGCATAAGTACCCATTGGGCCGACAGTATAAGGAGAAGAAGAATAAGGCCCATTAGAAAAATAAGGCCTATTAGGAGAATGGGGCCCGTTAAGATGATGAGGCCCATTAATGAGAGAAGGAGGCCCATTAAGAGAAGGAGGCCCATGAAGATGAGATGCAATGAGACGTTGGGCCTGGGCCGGGTCCATTTGGCGAACAAGGCTTGATAAGTGGGCCATGAGATTAGCCTGTTCCTCAGATGGATCAGAAGGACCACGAGAAGATGTGCCCGCGTGGGAAGAGGATTCCACGCTGAAATAGGAAGAAGATTGGGAAGAAGAATGATACAAGGGGTTGGAATGATGCTCCATGAGGGAAAATGGAGACTTAATACAAGGATATCAAGGAGAATACAAGTGGGGAAGTAAGGGCTTAATGGGCTTGAGAACAAGAGGGGGCTGACCCACTAATGCAAAGACCAAGGAGAAAATAGACTTAGGATAATGGACTAGACAATGGACACACAAAATGGTCTAAGTTAAATGGGCCTAACAACTAGGAATATGTGAATGCAACACAAAACACCACTAATGGGCTTGAACAAGCCCAAACAACACAAACAATGTAATGTGAGAGTTTTCACCAAAGTCAAATAGGTTAATATGATGGGAAATATTTTAGGAGTTTTAATAGACCTTTTAATGATTTGATTTAAGAATAATTCCCTCAAGATAGGAATCCTATGGGAATAAGGTCCAAGCTTTGGGTTGACTAAGGTTTAACTCCCTCACACGTATGCAAATGCAAGCCTAAGGGGTGAAAAGGTACAAACGGCTCGGCATCCGTGTGGGAATCTACGGCTCATGGGGACTTACGGAGTTCCTAGATGTGATCACCTTGTTGACCCCAAAGAATATGGAGGCGAGAGGATCACACACTAAGGTAGGAATGCAACTATGATATGAAAGATGAATGATCCTACGTGCACCGGAGTGCATGTAATTTCTAGCCTAAAACTAAATAAGATAATATTTAATTATGCAAACACCACAAAATGCATGCAAACAAAGTGGAAAATCCAAGACAATATGAAGGACAGCAAGGCAAGACCAAAAATAGGCAGAATCAGGCACTAAAAGATGGAAAAAACCATGAATGAATAACGTACCTTTATGTTTGCCCCCGGACCTGCATGCAGATTTTATGCACAAAATACAAAAATGGAGACAATATTTAACTATGCAAATGTGACCCAAATAATGCAAATAATATATCACTACAATAAATCTGACTTATAACTACAAATTTTACCTACGCTTGCAGAAAATGTAGATATATATGACATATTCCGACATTTTTAAAAATACGTTGGTAAATTTCCTACGTTTCATTATATCGTAGCTATATGGTCATCTTATTCCGACGGTTTTGTGAGAAACATAGGAAAAGATAAGTTATTCCTATGTTTTTTTAGTAAACGTGAGAATATATTATTTCTCTTTTAATAGAACATAGGAATAAAATGTTTTAAAAAAATAATAAAAAAATAAAAATGTTGGAATTGCATGTGAACATGATGGCCCCAATGTACATTATATTTGGGCGCCCAATAGATTTTCAATTCTCCCCCTTTTTTAGCCACCCCACCTTCAAATCTTTCTTCCCTATCTCGACCTCTTTCTTCCCTATGTAAACCCTATGCCATCGATGAGCTCCCTTCTTCTCCATCTCCATCTCCGGTGATCTCCCCGTTCCTCACTCCTAACCCAAAACTTCCTGAGCTAATTTCCGTGAAAACCTTCTTGTCTCTCTCCTCTCCTCTTCTCACTCCCCCTCCCCCTACCAAGATCTTCTTCCCACAGTACCAGCAACGGTGGTCCCAGAGCTCTCCACCGCGAAGCCATTCCCCTTCTCTTTGTCTCTCTTTCTATCCCTCTCCTCTGCTCTTCCCCTCCTCCTCACCCTGCCCACGTCGCCAGTGCCGGCGTGCCATTAGTGGCAGTCTCCTTTCTCCCCAAGAGGTCAAAGAAGACCATCTACGTCTTCTTCTGCGAGAAGACCCACGCCCTTGCCAAGCATGTTGCCTCTGAGAGCGATGCCATCGAGCTCCGCAGCGTCAACTGGAGGTTCGCACTATCGCAGCACTACTCAGATCTCTCTCTCTCTCTAGCCTGATCGCTCTGATTGGTAGGACTTTCGAGGATGGGTTCCCCAACCTGTTCATCTCGAACATGCAGGGGATCCGGGGACAACATGTGGCGTTTCTGGCATTCTTCAGTTCCCCGAAGGTGATCTTCGAGCAGCTCTCCATCATCTACGCACTGTCGCGGCTATTCATCTCCTCCTTCACCGTGGTCCTCCTGTTCTTCCCCACGAGCACCTCCGAGCGTATGGAGGAGGAGGGTGACGTCGCCACCGCCTTCACGCTGGTGAGGATCATCTCCAACATACCCATCTCTAGGGGGGGCCAACCAGCCCCATCATCTACGACATCCATGCCTTCCAGGTCCGATGGCTCTCTGGATAAATTTTCTCTCGGCGTAGTGCCAACATCCTGGTCTGCTCTGCCCTCACTTGTTTGCTTCGCTCTGTTGGTGCTGTCTTTTTCAGGAAAGATTCTACTTTGGGGATGGTGCCTTATCATGCTTCGAGAGTGGAGTGCCGCTTCTGATGAGCAGGCTCAAGTAGCTCCCTGATTCTGATAATGTGGGTACTGTAGCGCATTCATAGGGCTTATTTAGATGCAATAATTTCAATTTACATGCCATTTTTCAATTTTCTTTATTTTAGTTGCTGCTATGTGGTTCTTTTGTGCCATTTTTCATTTTTCTTTTGCTTGGTAGTGCAGAAATTGCATTTTTTGCATCTTTAAATGTTGTCATCTTCCACTTCCTTTTAGTTATGCTTATGGATATATAGAAAGTGGGATGCTTTTTGGATTCGTATAATTTATTCTATTTCTTGAACTCGATGGATATGGGGCATGCAATTTTGTTCTTGCTCCTGGCTATGGGGTTATTGTTCTGCCATCTACGCCGGCATCTCATTTCTCTCTAACACGCTTGCGAGGTGTAATTGCTCGCCAGTTTCATCTGCCCCGTCACTTGTGAGATTAATTATACTCTGTTCGCTCATCGCGTAGCAATCACATATCTTCAGCCCCCTACCACCCTCATTGATTTTCTTCATAGAAATCCATATTCATAATCGAGATTTTCTCTTCAAGAAATCTTTGTGAAACCCCATCAATCAAATAATCTAGGCTTCCCATTCAATTTCTAATTGTCTTGTTTTATTGAAATGAATTCTTATTTTTGTTTGAAGCAATCATTCTTCCTTAATTTTTCATCTCTTTTTCATTATATTGATTGAATTAGTTAAATCATTTGTACTGAAACAGAGAAAGCAATAGATAGTACAAGAGCTCTTTTGGCATGTCATTGTCAAACTAATAATATTCTTTGATAGTGGCATGAAATTAGATGATGTGATTTGTAATTCTTGGTGCAGATCTGAGGATACCAATGAAATATGTTTTGTTGTGTAGTTTCTGCTTGAGTTTGTAAAGAAAATTCTTGACAATGTTACCTTTTATAAGTTTATTTTTGATTAAGAAAATTATGTTGATGTTGTTTCTAATAGTGTCTTCCATGCAATTGAATCAATGGACTGAATCTTGGAATGAAGCATCTCAGTCCATGTCACACTTAGAGTATCACCTTTATACAAGGTGCTAAAATACATTTATCAGGAATAACTAATCATAGTGACCTAATGTTGACACCTGGAAAATGAACAAGGGTGAAAACATAATTGAAAAGAGGGTCAGACCAACAGTGAAAGACCAATGATGAAGCTCATCAACTGTCTACCCTGCTAAAGCCCTTGTCGGCAAAGCTGATGCCCGGTGTCAATGTCACTCAGTCGGCAGCACTGATAAAGCAACAGTCACTCGACTGATGAGACCTTCCAGCCCTTTAATGAGAGCTGTACTACCGTTTCGTCCAAGAATCCACGGATGATATGTCAGGGTAAGTCAGATGTCGGCTTACTGACAGATGTAATATGAGATGAAGATGAAGCCGGTACCGGCAGATGAAGATTGCAAAGGCTTTTGCAAAGTCAGAACAGAAGAAGAATGGTCTCCACAGATTATACACCCGGCGGAAGTCTTTCCGGACTAAAGCTGATGCCCGAGCTCGTCACCATTCAAGTGACGATATCGATAAGATAATACCCGGTCTTGTCACCGTTCAGATGGCAATTCTGATGAAACCCCTGTCTACGGACTGATGAAACCCTTGTCTACGGACTGATGAGACCCCTGTCTACGGACTGATGAAAACCTTAATAATGATACAAGCTGTGTCACCAATGGAAGACCCCTTTTGGGTGATGATGCCCTTGAAAGACCCAAATGGGCCTGTGAAAGTGGCTAAAAAGCTTTAATTGGGCCTGCAAAGGATGGCGCCGAGAGCCACTTGCCGAAGCCCAAAAGAGGGCGCCGAGAGCCACTTGCAATCGCGCCGGGAAGCCCCATTTGGGGCGCGCCGAGATGAAGCCTGCCGAGAAGGGGGGGAAACGGGTATAAAAACCCTCTCCCTTCGAACAGATGGATGCCTGGAGAGAGAGACAAAAGGAGGGGAACAAAAAGAGAGAAGAAAAAGAGAAAAAGAAGCCAGAAAAGAAAGAGTAGAGAGGGAGTCCTGCCAAGAGAGAGTCCCCCTCGGCTAAGAGAAGAGAAGAAGCAGAAGAGAAGAAGCAGAAGAAAAGAAGAAGAAAAGGGCTCCAGGTGGGCTGCTAGGGGGAGGGAGAGGAGTCAATGCTCCGCCCTCCCCATGCTTTTTTTTTACCGATGTAATCTAGTGAGCCTTTGTCTTGATTTATCGAAAGTAGCCGGCGAGTTCCGGTCTCAATCTCCATCTTTCTGCTTTGCATTTCTATTTCACAGTCGATGTAAGGCTTCGATGCGATGCAATGAAATGTCAACGTGACCCATTTGGGGATCTACTGATTAAGATGTCTGCTCTCCTTTGATCGAAATGTCTGCTCTCTGCTTATCTTTGTATGTTTATCGTTTATGCAAAACATTTAATGGTTCATACGAATCTTCTCTTTAGAGGCATGAAAACCGGGCCCCTCCTTGTGCTGTTCAGGGACCAGAGACATCAATCTCTTGGTCCCCTGAACCGCTGGCTATACGAGGGTATATCGATTCTTCGGATCACTGCTATTCCGCGGATTCTAGCGAATGACAATCTCGATCTCTCGACCCTCCATTCTAATCCCTTGGATGATTAGGGTCTGGAGTTTGATGCCAAAGGTTCCTCAGTCACCAGTTTCTAGATGCTATTGGGTTCGTCCAGGGGATCAGAGACAGTCATCTCTTGATCCCCAGGCGGCCGGCGGCAGAAATAAAACAAAGTCTTCAGAAATCCAGACGATGGTCTCGTTCCCCATCGATCCTACCCTCCAGATCCCCCTTGGCCCTTTCTCAGGGAAATATCCATGAAACCCCCCCTCCTATACTTCAAATTCAACTTCAATCGCAGCCAGAAAACTCAGGAATCCCAGAAGCAGAGCATCGTCTGAACCCTGAAACCCTGCAGCGATTTCACCTTCTCGGCGTGCACAATTCCCCGCCGAGAACTATCCAGCCGAGAGGCCTCCCTCTTCGGCTAAACGACAAAAAAAGGCCATTTCAACCCTTCTCACGTGAGCCTCCATGCAAGCCTCCCGGCGCCAGGCTCCCGGCGCGGCCAGGAGCGCGCCGGGAAGCTCCATGCCGAGACCCCCTTCCCTATAGGCCTATTCAAGCCCCTCCATGCAAGCCTCTCGGCGCCACCTTCTCGGCGCGGCCATGAGCGCGCCGGGAAGCCGCCGCCGAGACCCCCCTTTTGAACCCCTAAACCATGCCGAGAAGCCCCTCATTCGGCCAGCTAAACCCATGCCGAGAACCCTATTTCTCTGTCAAATTAAAACCATGCCGAGAGCCCCTCCTTCTTCGGCCGATGAAACCCAGTCCGAGGCCCTCTTCTGCACTGACATCCTTCAATCTTTTAGTCTCCATACACATATGCCCCGGGGATGTTCAGAGATCGTCATGGATGCCTTGAGAAGACATAGTAATGGGGAAGGCCTCCCCTACAGTCCTCATTCCCGATCCAGATTTCACCCTTATGAACCCAAAGGGCCATGTCATTATATGAGTTCCGAGGGATTTCAAGGGGATATTAAACGATGGAATAAAGGTAAGCGATGTCCCGGGGCCCGGTGCCCATCCTCGTTCGGTTGTCATCCCGGCACTCCGTGGATGATGACCTATCCTCTCTTGGCATAATCCAAGTTGAGGGGACATGCTGCCGAAATTTACACATACCTTGCCAGGTAGCTGTGATGTCCTCTCTCTCAACCCCGTTGGCCCACGGAGCTATGTCCCTACATGCTCTCCGACGGTCCTTTGAAGGGGGATATAGATGCAACATCGCGTACGCACGGGGCGCGTCATGTTACGCCAGTGCTTACTCGGATTCTGGGTCAGTTATGCCCGATCTTTTACGGATCCCACCCTGCCACTGCATGGGTGGTTTCCTATTCCCCACTTGGCATGGTCCAAGATGGTGGGAATATGCCGTCGGTTTTATCCCGAAAATAACCAACCCCTGCTTCGTCTAATCCACTTAATGTCTTGCAAGTGAACGACTTCCGTCTCTTTTAAGCATGTGGCTTTACCGCTGTCATCCTCCTACCTTTAGCGTTTAATCAAGGGTTGTCCTTCCTTGGAAGGGCGTAATTAACGTCATAGCCTTTATGGTATGACGGACTTCTGGTCCAGACACGATCACTCACAATCGACTGACCAAGTCAGATCGAGCGCACAATGAAATCGTCACTTCGGTGACTGGCACGCCAATAAAAAAATAATAAATAAATAAAAATAATAAAATAAAATAAAAAATAAAAAATAAAAAATCCGCGTCCACAAGTCTGGCACGCCCGGTGGGACCAAGTCTCCCTTCATCTTTACGCTAAAGTAGTAGGCCCGGCGGGCCCCCCCGAAACTTCTGATTCTGTGTACTTTCCTTATTTTCAGGAATCTACAATGACAGCCGGAATCATGTCCGTTTGCTTCGACCAGCAGCCGATTGACATGCATGTGCGAGAAGGCTACCTGGCGGTACCTCTCGCGTTCGGATCACTGCCGCCTGCCGTTGGGCTGCCCAACTGCTTGGGCGTCGTCTTCACTGACCTTCTGCAGGTCGATGACAATGAGCAAGGCACTGCTGCAAGTGCCCCGGTGAAGATCACTGACCAGAAGAACATCTTACCAGAGAACACGGCCCCCACGGCCGTCGCCTGCTACGTCCATCATGTCCAAAAAAGGGACATGGTCCCTGCTGCTGCTCAGAAGGGGAGAAGGACCAACCGGAGGGGCCGGTATGTTGCTGTTGACCGTCGTCTTTCCAACTCCGGAAAGACCATGATGATTGGAGGTGTCCGGGCAAACATGAATGGTTGCCCAAGGGCGGTCAACCCGGACGTGATCGTCCCGATGGTGCCCACTACCAACAGATTCCAGACTCTGGCCACCAGGCAGGCCAACTGGGAGGCTGATGAGAAGAAGCCGCTGGCACCCAAGCCAGCAAAATACAAACAGGTCTGGCGACCGAAGAGGATTCAGAGCTGGGCTCCAGCTCGAGATGAGGAGAAGGCTGCTGAAAATGCTGTTGCCCGCTTCAGGGCAGGAGGCCGAAGAAGAGAGGGAAAAGAGATAAGAAATGCTGTTGCTGCTCGCCCCAAGGCCGGGGGCAAAAGAGATGAGAGAAATGATGAAGAAAGAGATTTGACTACTGCTCGCCCCGTGATGAGGGGCAGAAGGGATGAGAAGAAGGAAGACCTTACTGTCACCCGTTCCAGGGCAGGGGGCAGAAAATGGGAAAGGAGGATCTATGATGCTGCTGCCAACTGCTGCCAAGTTGGCGATGTAAGTGAACCAGTCACTGTGGTTACTGCAAGAAGACCAAGAGCCTGTGCCAGACAGACTGATATCTGCAGATACTCCAAAGCCGAGCATTTGAATGCTCGGGTGGCAAGACTGGCTTATCAGCAAAAGAGCCAGGACAGATTGATACTCCAACCTGAGCCACAGAGGCACAACTCTGAAGAGATGAAGCAGATAGTCCAAGACTACTTCCACTACCTGGGGAGCTCTGCCCTCGGTCAACAAAGACTATCCCGTGCCTTGGGCACCAGAGGTGAAGAAAAAGAAGAAACACTGCAAGAAATGATGATCGGAGCCTCTTCCTCCGATTCAAATCACTATGAAGAAGGTCTCAAGGCCGGATATGACAAAGAAGACCTGTACCGGGAAGAAGCCAAAGAGAGAATATCGGTCTTTGACCGGCTCAGATATCCTGACCAGGTGAAAAGAAAGGTCTACAGGCGGAAGGGAAAAATGCAAATCTTCGCCTGCAACATGGCTGGACTTGCCAGGGGGCAAGATATACTACCAACTCAGCCAAATGAACTGCTCAGGTTGGCTACTAGACCTGGTCCTGTCACAAGAAGAGGCCAGGCCGCAAAAGATAAAATGAAGAAATATGATGAAGCCCGCAAGATCACCACCATGACAGTCAATGTGGTGACGCACAGGATGAAGACAATCCCCTTATTGATGATGCTGAAGGGACTTCTGAAGATATGCAAATCCCATCAGCCTTGGATCCCATGATCCAGATGATGTTCAGAAGATACCAGCAGGAGATCAGTGCTCTCCGAAGGCAGCTCAATGAGAGACATGAAGCTACATCAGTCTCAAAGCAAGCTGAACCTGCGAGGCAAACATCCAGCTCAGCGGAGACGGCTATCCCAGCTAACCCTCTCCTAGCTGATAAGGGCAAGACACCGAGCCAACCTGTTCCACAGCAAACAGCAGCTCAGCCCTCTGTGTCTCAGACACAGCCTACCGCGCCCATCTTGCGCGCCACTGTGATGACGACTCCTCACAGCCAGCAACAAGCTCACTTCTTCCCAGAAGAGATAGATCCAGCTGTAGCCCACAAGCAGATGATTGAAAGAATTGTGGAAATGAAGCTGTCAGAAAAGACTGGTGGTGATGCGGGTACTTATGATGTGTACAGGGTACCCTATCCTCCCCAGTATGCTGCCAAGAAACTACCCCCAGGCGTCAGTAAGCCGCCGAAGTTTGAGAAATTTAATGGCCAAGGCTCCCCTAGGGAGCATATAGCCTACTACACTACAATCATGGGCGACCTAGCAGTCGATGAAGCTTATCTGCTCAAGTTCTTTGGCTCATCCCTCACTGGGTTGGCCTTTGAATGGTACTCAAGCTTGCCAGCTGGGTCAGTGGTTGATTGGCCTGATATGCAGAGAAAATTCCGCGACAGATTTCATGTCACGGAAAGGGAAATCACGATAGCAGAGCTATATGCAACCAAGCAGAAACAAGATGAAACTGCACTGGACTACATCAAAAGGTGGAGGAACTTGGCCATGAGATGCCGAAGACCTCCTCATCAGGAAGATGCAGTGCAGATATGCAAGCAGAGCCTCAGGAGGGAGGTGCTAGAAAAAATGATCGGTGCAGATGTCAGAACATTTGACCGACTGAACAATATAGTGGCAGAGGTCGAGACGTTCTTGTCCAAGCGTCCGACCGCCAATGTCCCCACCATGCCAAAGGGAAAATCCAATGAGCGACGGCCATCACACTCTGAGGCCAACACCGTCGATTTCAGAACCTTCGAGCAACAGAAGGGGAAGAAAGGGGCAGATGAAGCTCCCCCGCTGGCAGATACAGCAGAAAGAAAA
Source organism: Amorphophallus konjac (assembly GCA_022559845.1). Taxonomy (NCBI): domain Eukaryota; kingdom Viridiplantae; phylum Streptophyta; class Magnoliopsida; order Alismatales; family Araceae; genus Amorphophallus; species Amorphophallus konjac. Next base: position 93,614,590 of record CM040117.1, on the reverse strand, counting down.
GATAAAGTCTCTCTGAGAGACAAGATGAGAAAAGCATATTCCTTCCCAAAAGATAAGACGGCCGCACTGTTCAACTGGGCATACAAGTTCAATAAGGTAACATTGCCTGAACCCAAAAGACCAGCAGATGCAGCAAAGAAAGATGATCCGCTGTTCTGTCCATTTCACCGTGCGCTGGGGCACGCGATTGAAGATTGTTATGTCTTCAAAGATATCATGGAGGGAATGGTCAAGAAAGGTGAGCTGCAGCTGGGAGATTACCAGGTAAAGCCGCCCCATCCACATGAGCCTCCACCCTGGAGAATGGCTGCCAATATGATCTCAGTCTACCAACAGCTGCCCAAGGAAGCCGTTGAAGAATGCACCAAGCATACCTATGAAGCTTGCTTCCTCACCCCACAGAAGGATCAGGAAGGATGGCAGATGATTCCCATAAAAAGCAGAAAGAAGACTCCTGCAGCCAGTACCAGCGGAGCAGTTATCCGGGGTGTTACCCCAAGGCCCGAGCCGCTTCCAATAAAGCCAATATGGCATACAGCTGAGACCGGACCAGTCATCCGGATCCCTACTCACAACCGGAGGAGACAAACTCCCCTCCCTACACATAAAGAAGTGAGCCCTGCAGCCAGGCGTCTGCAGCAATACATTAATGAGCTTGATGAGTACGAGCAGAAGAAGCCCAAGCATCTGCTGATGAAAGACTGTATACTCTGGGAACAGCTCGAAGAATTGAAAATTAAAGAGCAGCCAGAGGCAGAACAAGAAAAAGCTGAAAATGAGCCCTTCTGGGGGCAGGAGCCAGCAAAGCCAAATTCCCAAAAGAAGAAGAAACGGCCCAAATCCAAGAAAGGAAAGAAGGTCACGACAGTACAATGTAACACTCTGTCAGTACTCTTTTCCTTGCCCGGGGAGGATGATGAGCCGGAAGCATCCAACGCTCCGCTAGAAGCTAACCATGCCGAAGCCTCTACCTCGGCCCATGCAACACGTTCTGGGAGAAGATGGGGGCGCCCACCACCAGCCAACCATAATATCATGTTCAGAGGGGAGCAACCCTATCAAATCCCGGAACCAGAGATACGAGGTGTCCAGGTTCCTCCCCCTGCCAGTCTGTACCAAGACAAAAAGAAGGCAGATGAAGCCCCTTCATTCCTGGAGTTCCTGTCCAGCTTAGAAAATGAGCAACCGGCTCATACTGCTCCAGATAAAAGCAATAAATGCCAGCAGACAGCGGCTGGAAAGCAGAAACAGCATGAAGAAAATGAAGAAGGTAACCCTCTAGCAAAACCAGGGGCAGTCGCTACAGAAGAAGCCTTCCGGGAGACCGATGAAGAAGATAAAATTGAAAATGGGCAGCAAAGGCCACAGGCACCACATGAACCTCCAAGACCCCGATGGGCAGAGGAGATGAGACTGTCTAATGTCCGGGTGGGCAGTCGAGTCATGAAAATGCTGAAGAAACTCCCTACCAGATTCTCCATCTGGGAAATTCTCTCTCTGAGTGAAGAAGCTCGCCAAGCAATTGTGGATGCACTGCAGTCCCCGGCACAATGTGAAGCACTCTTGGCAGAAGTGAATGCTGGGCCATCAGTCACATTCACGGAGGATGATATGCTAATCCCAAATTCCGGCCATAATAGACCGCTGTATATGAGGGGTTCCCTGAACTGTCAGCCGATAAGCAGAATACTGATAGATCCAGGGGCTGCTGTGAATATTCTCCCATACCGCATCTATCAGAAATATTACTTTGATCTGCAGCTCACCAAGGTCAGAGACATGAAGATTGCAGGATTCAACCAAAAATGTGAAACACCTCTCGGGGTAGCTGATTTCAACCTCACATTGGGCGACCTCACTACAATGGTACGATTCTATGTAATCGACTCCAACACCACGTATAAGGCCCTGCTGGGAAGACCGTGGCTGCACGAATATCAGATAGTGCCATCCACGCTACACCAATGCATAAAATACTGCCATGAAGGAAAAGAAGAAAGGGTGTTTGCAGACCTACATCCCTTCGAAGTGTTCGAGTGCCATATGCTCGATGCATCCTACTACACCGAGGTGTCACAAAGGGATAAAGAAAAAGAAACTGTGGTCAGCCAGGAAAAGCCGGCGACAAAGACAAGAAATTGGTCTCCGCCGCCGCCAAAGGGATACATCAAAAAGCATGGGGTATCTCACATCTCTTATGCTGGTGATTTTGCTCGGATCACTCCTCCTGGCATACACCCGGATGATACTGAAGAAAAGATGAAAGAAAAATACACACAGGTGGAAGTTCCTCAGGGTCTAGTCAAGCCCATAGCCAGCATAGAATACCAGACGGTGCTGCCACTGAAGACTACAAAAATCCCTCGCTTCTGCGAGCCTCCTATCATATTCTACACCGGGGGGGCAGTCGAAGAAGATGATCAAGATTGCATGGTCCCTGAAGAAGCCGCAAACCGGATGGTGCCAATTACAGGCCTGGAGTACACTACCCAACAGGTTTCGCAGATGTTCTCCAAGATGCAAATGCCTTCAATACAGTCTGCGGCCCAGAAGAAAGCATTCAAGGAGCTATGGGATCCACCTCGAGATAATAAAGAACTGAGGAAAATCACACAGCACCCGGGACTGGGTTATACCCTGCAAGAATACTATGAAGCTGAGGTAGATGTCATCTCTGCCTTCTACCAGCATGAAGATTCCCCTGGGATGGACTATGACCAATACCCTTCGGAAGATGAAGAAATCATTTATCAGTCCGTAGTGGACAATGAAATCCCAGACAATCTGCCAGGGGTGGGGATACCTGACGAGACAAAGAGAGATTGGTACTGGGAAGATCTATCTTGCAAGGAGGATCTGTTCCAGGATGAAGCGAAATTTGACACGGGAACCCCGGATGAAGATCAAGTAGCCAGAGAGCTGCAAGAGTGCCTGGAGTTTGGGCGCATTCTAGAAGAATTCCGAGCTCTACATAATGATGACCTCTCAGGGGAGCCCACATCAGAAGAACCTCTAAGCACGGAAGATTCCACTTCGAAGTTTTCCGCTGAGCCAGTCACGTCCTCGGGGCAGACTGAACAGAATCCGGCCGTATTGGCCTTATACGATGCACCAGCATCTGCTGATGACCAATCTGATGAAACAGAAAATCATGAGAACGAAGAAGATTATATCCCGGGAGGCTTTATTGATTTGCAAGAAGCCCCACCCGAAGTTGAAGACGGAGGCCAAGCCACCGTCGATGAGCTGATAGAAGTGAATCTGGGGTCAGCAGATGAGCCAAGGCCTACATTCCTCAGTGCACTGCTGGAGCCAGCTGTCAAAGAACAGTATATTCAGTTTTTGAAAGAATTCGAGACTGCTTCGCATGGACATATGATGAAATGCCAGGACTGAGTTCTGATGTGGCACAGCACCGATTGGCGATAAACCCAGAGGCAAGCCCTGTGAAGCAGCCTCCCAGGAGAATGCGTCCCGAACTGATAAATCAGATCAACAAAGAGGTCGACAAGCTGATCGATGTGGGCTTTGTTGAAGAGAACCAGTATACTACATGGCTGGCCAATATAGTGCCCGTGAAGAAAAAAAATGGGCAGATCAGAATATGTGTGGATTTCAGGGACCTGAATAAGGCTTGCCCGAAAGATGATTTCCCAGTGCCAATCACTGAAGTAATGATCGATGCAACCACTGGCCATGAAGCCCTGTCATTCATGGATGGGTCATCTGGATACAACCAGATCTGGATTGCTGAAGAAGACAGAGTGCACACTGCATTCCGCACCCCGAAGGGGATATTTCACTACAAAAGGATGCCGTTCGGCCTCAAGAATGCCGGCGCTACTTATCAAAGAGCTATGACAAAGATCTTTGATGATTTGCTCTTCAAGAAAGTGGAGTGCTACATCGATGACCTGGTGGTGAAAACCAGCAGAAGAGAAGATCATCTGCAAGACCTGAGGATAGTGTTCCAGAGGCTGCGCAAATATGAACTCAAGATGAATCCTATGAAATGTGCCTTCGGCGTGTCCAGTGGAAAATTCCTTGGGTTCATTGTCCGTCATAGGGGCATTGAGATCGACCCATCCAAGATTAAAGCTATCCAGGAGCTCCCCCCACCAAGGAATCTCCACGAGCTGAGATCTCTACAAGGGCGCTTGGCCTACATCCGACGATTCATATCAAATCTGTCAGGGAGATGCCACCCTTTTCACAAGCTCATGATGAAAGATATACCGTTCCTCTGGGACGATGGCTGTCAGGAAGCCTTTGAGAAGCTGAAAGAATATCTCAAGACCCCTCCAGTGCTGGGGGCACCTATTAAGGGCAAACCCCTGATACTGTACATTGCAGCCACACACTGTTCCCTGGGGGCAATGCTAGCACAGATAAATGAAGAAGGCAAAGAGCAGGCTCTATACTACCTGAGTCGGAGGCTGATTAGAACTGAAGAAAGCTACACCTATATAGAAAAGACATGCTTGGCACTAGTCTTTGCCGTTAAAAAGCTCCGGCACTATATGCTGTCACACGAAATCAGATTGATATCTGCAGCAGATCCGCTCAAATACATATTGACTCAGCCAGTACTGAAAGGCCGGTTGGGCAAATGGGCAGTAATTCTGATGGAATTCGATATCACATATATACCCCAGAGGGCAATAAAAGGACAGGCCGTGGCCGATTTCTTCGCAGAGCATCCTGTGCCAGAGAATGATATGTTGGGGACTGAGTTACCCGATGATGAAACATTAGAAGCCTGCCAGGCTCAGTCAACTATGTGGCAGCTATTCTTTGATGGAGCATCTAGAACAGAGACGGACTCCGATGGAAAGACCAGAATACGGGCCGGAGCCGGTATTGTGCTAAGATCACCAGAGGGGGAGGTTGTGCATACTTCCTGTTCTATAAACAAGCCCTGCACTAATAATGAAGCCGAGTATGAAGCTCTGATAATCGGGTTGCACATCAGCCTCAACATGGGTATCCAGATGCTTCAGGTATTCGGGGATTCAATGTTGATAATAAAGCAAATCCAAGGGGAGTTCGAAGTGCGAAAGCCGGAGTTGAACCCCTACCACCAAAAAGCTGTGCGCCTCATGGCGAAATTCTATCATATTGAGCTCAAGCATGTGGGCCGTGCACATAATGCCCAGGCTGATGCGTTGGCAAAGCTAGCCAGCTCAATAGCAGTCCCACCAGATGAGACACTGAACATTGTTGTTATAAACCGGCGGCAAGTCCCCAGCATGTTAGAAGGCTGCCCCGAAGAAAATGAAGTCACCACGATCAGTACAGAACAAGCATCTGATTGGAGACAACACCTGCTACAATGGTTTTTACACCAACAGCTGCCGCAGAAAAGAGAAGAAAAGATGAAACTTTTAAGGATCAAAGATTCTTATGAATTCAGAAATGGAACTCTGTTCCGAATAATGGCAGATGCACGCAAGAAGATTTTGCTCCGCTGTCTGTCTACTGAGGAAGCTTGGCAAGCAATGAAAGAAATACATGCTGGGACGGCAGGTGCTCATCAAGCTGGCCCTAAGATGAAGATAGAAATCAAGAAGCTGGGCTATTATTGGCCCACTATGTTTGAAGATTGCTGCAAGTTTGCAAAGTCATGTCAGAAATGTCAGGAGCATGCTGTTGTGCCTAGAAGGCCACCTGCCGTTCTGCACCCTACAGTCCCTAGCTGGCCGTTTGCACAATGGGGAACTGATGTAGTCGGCCCACTACCGACCTCATCGGCCGGACATAAATACATACTGGCAATAACAGATTACTTCTCCCGATGGGCGGAAGCTATAGCATTACGAGAAGTGACTGGTGAGCTGGTTGCCAGATTCATCAAGCAGAACATTATCTTCCGGTTTGGGATCCCCAGCCGGATAATATCTGATAATGGAAGTCATTTCAGAAATCAAAAGATCTATCGGCTTGCCGAGAAGTATAAGATCGAATGGAGGACTTCCACTCCTTACAATCCACAGGCAAATGGATTGGCAGAAGCCTTCAACAAAACTTTATGCACCTTGTTGGCTAAAGTCGTCAGTTCTAATAAGAAGGACTGGGAAGAAAAGATGTATGAAGCTCTGTGGGCATACCGCACTGTCTTCAAGACACCTACAGGGTGCTCGCCATACTCACTGGTATACGGCTCAGAGGCAGTAGTTCCATTAGAGCTGGAAGTCCCGTCACTCAGAGTGGCAGTCCAATATGACCTGGCCCATGGCGAACAAACCAATGCAGAAAGAAGATTACAAGAATTGGCTGAATTGGAAGGAAAGCGCCTCCAAGCTCAGAAGAATATCCAGATGTATCAGGCCCGCATGGCCACTGCATTCAACAAACTCGTAAAAGGACGAGAATTTAAGAAAGGTGACCTTGTCATGGTCAAGAAAAGAGAAGTCATGGCGTCCAACCCAAAAGGAAAGCTGAATCCTAATTGGGAAGGTCCTTATGTGATATATAGGGTCTACGAAGGAGGGGCCTACATGGTTGTTAACCATCGAGGGGAAATCCAATTCTCACCACTCAACGGTAGACACCTAAAGCTGTATCATGCTGCCCAACCAATATTCCCCGAGTAATCAGGCTAAAAGCTACCATTCCCTTGGTCTGGCGGCACTCCGCCCTAACCAAGCTACCCTCTTCCTTGGTCTAGCGACACTCGGTCCTAACCAAGCTACCCTTTTCCTTGGTCTAGCGACGCCCCGCCCTAACCGAGCTACCCTTCTCCCTTAGTCTAGTGGCACTCCATCCTAACCGAGCTACCCTTTTCCTTGGTCTAGCGGCACTCCGCCCTAACCAAGCTACCCTTTTCCTTGGTCTAGCGGCGCCCCGCCCTAACCGAGCTACCCTTATCCCTTGGTCTAGTGGCACTCCGCCCTAACCGAGCTACCCTTTTCCTTGATCTAGCGGCACTCCGCCCTAACCGAGCTACCCTTTTCCTTGGTCTAGCGGCATTCCGTCCTAACCAAGCTACCCATTTCCTTGGTCTAGTGGCACTCCGCCCTAACCAAGCTACCCTCTTCCTTGGTTTAGCGACATTCTGTCCTAACCAAGCTACCCTCTTCCCTGGTCTAGCGACACTCCGTCCTAACCAAGCTACCCATTTCCTTGGTCTAGCGACACTCTGTCCTAACCAAGCTACCCTCTTCCTTGGTCTAGCGACACTCTGTCCTAACCAAGCTACCCTTTTCCTTGGTCTAGCGGCGCTCCGCCCTAACCGAGATACCCTTCTCCCTTGGTCTAGTGGCACTCCGCCCTAACCGAGCTACCCTTCTCCCTTGGTCTAATGGCACTCCGCCCTAACCGAGCTACCCTTTTCCTTGGTCTAGCGGCACTCCGCCCTAACCAAGCTACCCTTTTCCTTGGTCTAGCGGCGCTCCGCCCTAACCGAGCTACCCTTCTTCCTTGGTCTAGCGGCACTCCGCCCTAACCGAGCTACCCTTTTCCTTGGTCTAGCGGCATTCCGTCCTAACCAAGCTACCCATTTCCTTGGTCTAGTGGCACTCCGCCCTAACCAAGCTACCATCTTCCTTGGTTTAGCGACATTCTGTCCTAACCAAGCTACCCTCTTCCTTGGTCTAGCGACACTCTGTCCTAATCAAGCTACCCTTTTCCTTGGTCTAGCGGCGCTCCGCCCTAACCGAGCTACCCTTCTCCCTTGGTCTAGTGGCACTCCACCCTAACCGAGCTACCCTTCTCCCTTGGTCTAATGGCACTCCGCCCTAACCAAGCTACCCTTTTCCTTGGTCTGGCGGCGCTCCGCCCTAACCGAGCTACCCTTCTTCCTTGGTCTAGCGGCACTCCGCCCTAACCGAGCTACCCTTCTCCCTTGGTCTAGTGGCACTCTGCCCTAGCCAAGCCATCCCTCATCATGATCTAATGACAGTCCGACTTGTTACCCTCCCAAAAAGAGGGGAAGAGAGAATAAAAGAATGAAAATAAATAAGTAAAAAATGGGGTTAAAAATAGAGATACCCCGCCAGTCTTGTTCAGGTTTTCTGAGCAAGAGCAAAAATGGCTAAAACCCAGCTGTGGTGAAAACCCGAAAGGGCACTGCAGGCAAAATCGGGTACCCCGCCACGTGAAAACCCGGAAGGGCGCGTGGGCAAAAGCAAGAGGGGGCTGGCTCCGGTGAAAACCCGAAAGGGCGCTTGGGCCAGTAATATGGTGATCCTAAAGGAAACCTCGCCTCCCGTCATAAACTTCTCGTTGATCGATTGGCACCTCGCCCGATCAATGATGAAACCCTACCCAGTTTAGACCTTTCGTCTATTCTGATGAAACTTATAAAATCTTTGCATTGGTATAAACCCAATACCGATGATGAAACCAGCACTTGACCGATTAGGCGCACTGCCCGGTCAATGATGAAACCCATCCGGCTTAGACCTTACGTCTATCCCGATGAAACCTATGAAATCTTTGCATTGGTATAAACCCAATACCGATGATGAAACCAGCTGTTGACCGATTAGGCGCACTGTCCGGTCAATGATGAAACCTATCCGGCTTAGACCTTACGTCTATCCTGATGAAACCTATGAAATCTTTGCATTGGTATAAACCCAATACCGATGATGAAACCAGCTGTTGACCGATTAGGCGAACTGTCCGGTCAATGATGAAACCTATCCGGCTTAGACCTTACGTCTATCCCGATGAAACCTATGAAATCTTTGCATTGGTATAAACCCAATACCGATGATGAAACCAGCTGTTGATCGATTTGGCGCACTGCCCGGTCAATGATGAAACCTATCCGGCTTAGATCTTACGTCTATCCCGATGAAACCTATGAAATCTTTGCATTGGTATAAACCCAATACCGATGATGAAACCAGCTGTCGACCGACTAGGCGCACTGCCCGGTCAATGATGAAACCTATCCGGCTTAGACCTTACGCCTATCCCGATGAAACCTATGAAATCTTTGCATTGGTATAAACCCAATACCGACGATGAAACCTGCTGTTGGTCGATTGGCACCCTACCCGATCAACAATAAAACCAGCCCAGTGTAGACCTTACGTCTATTCTGATGAGATTCATAAGATCCTTGCATTGGTATAAACTCAATACCGATGATGAAACCCACCTCTGATCAATGGGCACCCTGCCCGATCGACAAAGAAACCCGTCCTATCAAATTTGCATATCCCTTTACGTCCCGCCGTGATGAAACCTACCATTGGTCGATCGGCACCCTGCCCGATCAATGATAAAACCAGCCCAGTGTAGACCTTACGTCTACCCTGATGAACCCTATGAAATCCTTGCGTCGGTATATACCCAATACCGATGATAAGAGCATGCACCAATGAAGCAGCACATCGCCTGATCCGTACTGAAGTCCCAATTCAGGAAATATATGCATATATAAATAAAAATGGGTTAAAAATAGAGATACCCCGCCAGACTTGTTCGGACATCCCGGATAAGGGCAAAAATGGCCAAAAACCCAGCTGTGGTGAAAACCCGAAAGGGCACCGCAGGCAAAATCGGGTACCCCGCCACGTGAAAACCCGAAAGGGCGCGTGGGCAAAAGCAAGAGGGGGCTGGCTCCGGTGAAAACCCGAAAGGGCACTTGGGTCAGTAATGTGGTAATTTAAAAGTTCCATGCCAACCGGCACGCTACCTGTACCTCCCTTCTATTGATGAAGCCTTCCGTCGGTCAACTGTTTCCGCGCCCCGCCGACGACAGAACCCTTCCGGGGTAGACCTTACGTTTACCCTGATAAAATCTACATACCCTCTTTCAAACGTCCCACCGACAATGAAACCCATCACCATTTTGCTAAAGCCTATCCAGTTCAGACCTCACGTCTGTCCTGATAAAATCCACGCATTTCTTGGCAAAGTCCCACCTGCGATAAAACCTATTGGAATAGACCTTACGTCTATCCTGATGAGACCTACACCTTCACACACTTCCCACCGTTGATCGATTGGCACACTGCCCGACCAATGATGAAACCCTATCCAGTTAGACCTTTCGTCTATTCTGATGAAACTTATAAAACCCTTTGCATCGGTATCAACCCAATATCGATGATGAAACCAACTGTTGATCGACCGGCACCCTGCCCGATCAATGATGAAACCATGCAGTTTAGACCTTTCGTCTATTCTGATGAAAATTATGAAATCTCCTTGCATCGATATAAACCCAATATCGATGATGAAATCAATTGTTGATCGACCGGCACCTCGCCCGATCAATGATGAAACCCTGCCAGCTTAGACCTTTCGTCTATTCTGATGAAACTTATGAAACTCTTCTTGCATCGATATAAACCCAATATCGATGATGAAACCAACTATTGATCGACTGGCATTTCGCCCGATCAATGATGAAACCCTATTCAGTTCAGACCCTACGTCTGTCTTGATGAAAACCACATATCCTTTAATTGTCCCACCTACTATAACCCCTACCCAGTCTAGACCTCACGTCTATTCTGATGGAACCTCTCCTTTCACACTCCTGCAAATTGTCTCCTTTACGGCGCACATGGCCGGAAGGATTTTTGCTGCCACTCACAAAATCCGGTTTAAGCACCTCTTCGGATGCCGTCACGCGGTGGAGCGAGTCCCCCATCCTTTCTCTGAAGGGGTGGACGCTCTCCTGCCAAGTACGAGCCGTTCGCATGAGGGATTGTCAAAACCGCTACCCCACTTCCCAAAGTGATAAAACCATATGCAAAGTAAGATGGAGACGCTTGAAGCCAAGAGATTCCTTTCCAATAAAAAGGGAATACATGAAGGGCCCCGAGGGGACATTACATTACAGAAGAGAACAAAAAAAGGAGGGATAAACAATTCACGGCCGCCGGAATATATCTTCGAAGGCTAGAAGACCCACATAAGGGGCGGCTCCTAGCTCATGAAGGCGCGCTTCCTCCTCCTGAAGCCCAATGGACATGTCCTGAAGAGACATCACCCGTCCCTCCAGCGAGGCTACCTCCTCTTCAGACTGCGGCCGGATAAAGGAGAGTTGCTGCAGTTCGGCTCGAAGTCCAGAGAGTTCCATCTCCAATAGGGCTATCCGGTCCCGCACAGCTTCTTCCCGCTGAATAGCACCTTCTAGCTCAGCTCGGCGTCCATCAAGCATAAGTGTCAGCTTCCCCAACTCGGATTTGCATTCTGACCTCTGCAATTTCAGCGCCGTTAGCTTATCAACCATGGTCCGTGCTAGGAAATCCCTCCGATGCACGAATTTAAGCAAAAGCAAGACCCGCTGAGCCCATGTGTCCAGAGGGCAACCCATAGCCTGCAGACCGGCAGTGAAGCGATCAGCAATTTCCTTCAGCTGCAAATATGTCAAGCCAGGCTGAGATTCTACCAGCTGGCGCAGCATATCCAGGTTCTGCCAGACAAAGCTCTCAGACGATGCAAAGCCAAAAGAAGCAGAGGGGATCACTTCGAAGGTCACTTCGCTATCGATGTCTGCCCACAGTGCGACATCCGGCTGAGAGGATGAAGACGGTAAATCTACTGGAAGAACTGGCCGGTCCCTCTCCGTGCCCTCTGGCTGAACTGAAGATTCCCCCTCCGTCTCGGGCGCTATGGCTTGAACATCAGCGGAGGGAGGACCGATGAATGATGGAGCTATCTCTTCATGAATCTTCTGAATAAGGGCTTCATCTTCAGCTACTCTTCCTGATAATGGGGGCGAAGGGTCTCTAGTCTGTAAAGGCAGAAATCCAGTTTCTATAGCCACTGTGGCAGGGACTGCTGACTCAGGCGCAGTTGACATTATGGCAGCCGGTATGAAAGCGGAGCTTCTGGCTGGGTCTGCTTCGGCTCTGAACTCTGAGGCCCTGACAAGGATGGAAATCTCTCCTGGTGATCCTAAGTCCAACGATGCTAAATCTGTCGAGGACTGTATCCGCGCCGGCACAGGGCGAATGATCTCGGGAATTCCCGTGCAAGTTAACGGCTGGAAAGGGACAATAGCCCAGTTTGTGGAAGAAATGTCCGTGATAGCCGCAGTTGTGTCTGAGCTAGCAATGGCAATGCCCTGAGACCAAAACAAAGCAACTTCAGCGCTAGATATAAAAGAAGAAGGGGCAGATGAAGCAACAAACATGAAAAGGAACCCACCCTTGAAGCAGGGTCCACATCCTCGAAGTGGGGTGAAAGAGAAGGAAGCTCCGTAGTCGGAATGACAAATGGTGGAGTTATGTCAATCTCGGTATCGAGCCCGGCAAACTCCTCTTGCAACTCCTCCTCAGGAGATAGCACCACCAGCTTAGCAGGCTGAAAAGACGGAACACCCTTTACAAATACAAGTGGGGCCTCTGATTCAGGAGCATCTCCCTCACTGTCGCTGAAGGTTGCTTCCTCCTCATCAGAGGCGGTCTTAGAACTGCCTGAGGATATTTCCACACTAGCTGTACGCTGTGGGGCCACCTCTAAAACATGCCGAGATGTAGACCGGGTAATTATGCGCCTGGCCGGAACGGTACGCTGCTTCGACTGAGCCTTGTAACCTTCCTGTGGTGGAAGCAACTCTTCTGTCACCACAGCCTCAGTCTGCTCCTCGCCTGCCGCTGATGCAAAAAGAAACCTCTGAGAAATGTAGCAAAGAAGACAAATACAGGTATGAAACAGATGAGAAGATACACTTACCCCTCGCCTCACTAGCCGGCGTAGGAGAAGGCAATCTGGTCTCCACCACAGAAGGTGCTATGACTGTCTCTTCGGCTGTGCAAAAAGAATGGGTCAAATTCAAGGACTTCTTTGAGATCCTGCAGAAGACAGTGAAGAATGCAAATGCAAGCTCTTGATGTTACCCTGAACCGGTGTCGAAGCAGCCTCCCTTTGCAGCTCAAACTCATCAAATGATGGAATGTCAGGGAGAGGGGTCCCAGTATCCATCGCCACCGAAGTCGACTGTTGAATATGGGCCTTTTTGGCCTTCCTGGCCTTCCCAACTGCAGTCTTGACTGCGGAAGCCTTCCTCTTCTTGCCAGGAGGCAGGGGAGTAGTGGTCGGTGCCGCGGCAGGGACTTCAAAATAAGTGGGCTTCTCGGCCTGCGCAATAATCTTTCTATAGAGCCCCTGCCGCTTTATATCAGGCCGGTCTGAGGAGAATGGCAGAAGGATGATGGGATCAGTGGGTGCGAAGTTCAGATGCTAAGCAGAAAACACTGCAATCAGAAAAGAAGAAATCTTACCTGCCGGGCCGTCATAGAATACAGAAAGTGGCCAGTACATGTAAGCTACCTCCTTGGAGCGGGAAGCAGCCTCCTTGATGAGCCAGCACACATCACCGAATATCTGGCACTTCTCTACCAAAGCCGCCAGATCATTATAGCCGCGAAAGTCAAGGCATCGAAACAAGTCAAGATGGTCCATGCCCCAACCATCGACATAATGAAATGATATAAATAGTGGCTTGTTCAATATGCCAGCTATCGGGCTTTCTGCAGATAACCCATGCAAATTTAGCAGAATGAACAGCCAGGACGTCTGTCTATAGTACGTCTGAGTTCTATCTTCTCGGCGTACAAACGTCTATATGGATGAAATCTATCAACTGGACCCCTCCAGGAAGCTACTGTCGGGAGCGGCTCTTCGACAGAAATGGGTATTGCTGCACTTCCAAGCGAGTGCCCCCTACATGGCTCAGATGTTTCAAACTCTGCATAAAGGTGTCCTCGTTGATAGCAGCGAAGACAGGAGCAAGCGGCTCGGAACTCTTTTCCTTCAAGGCCCGCCGCTGAGTCAGATAATTCTCCGCCTCCCTCAGATGCTGTGAGTAAAGTTTTTTCAAGTGGGCTTCAGAAATATCAAACACCGGCCCAGGTTGCTGTTTCAGGAAGGAGCGCTCTGCCACGTCCCAGAAGGCACCCCTACCGTCCCTATAAAAGCCGGTCCGGATATTCCACCATTTGATATATTCTGGTGTTACCCGGGGAACACGGTTAGAAACAGGGGGCACCCTGAAAACTACATCATCCTGGCGATGATAGAAATCCCACCACAACCGGCCCTCGCCAACAATGATGGACCCGTGCTTGGCCCGGCTATCTAAGGGAAATTGGGCAGCCGAGGTAGGAATATGCTGGTCGTAGCCGAAGTTTCGCCCAAAGCGGAACGGATAGTATGGCTCCAACAGAAGCAGGCCACCCTTCCTGTAAACCAAAACACTGGGCCGAATTGCCATGGCCCATCTCACCAGCTCCGGCTCCAGGATTGGCCGAGCAGTGTTGACCCCTGAGACAGGGTGGATATATGTCTCTATTTCTTCCAGCTTGCACTCTCTCTGAGGATCAATCAAAGGAGCTGAACCTGCTGCCAAGCTCCAGAAATGTATGCTGCCGGGGGCGTCCACTGGTACTTTTATCAGTCGGCCCCTTATTTTAAACAGCTGATCATAAAAGGGACCAGGCTCAGCGCTGGCAAATTCAACCATCCTGGGTGACACTGTATCCGCCTGCAAGGTTCTCGGAGCTAATTCAGGGAATATACTGCAGACCCAGGTGTTGAAGAAATGAAAAGGACCCACGGTCCTCAAAGAACGGGGAGTCCGATGCTTGTACAGGTCCCCCAAAGATTTGTATATCAAGCACAGGGCCACTGGGCAGAGCGACAGCTTCATCCCGCATGCCATCTGACAAGCTGGATATATGGCCTCTGGCCGAATGATTGTGTCGTCCCCTTGTGGGAGAGCAAAAGTGCACAGCCAAAATGTAAAATAGGCCGCGCAGTGTGTAATGGGGTCTACGCCTGCTGGGTTGGGACCACCGCTGCCTGCACGGCGCAATGAGGAGGGTAGCGCTGACTTATAACGGGGAGCCCTTACCTGCCTGCTAGCAGCTGGACCCATAGAAGGAAAGTCTGCATACTTCAGGGGACCGTCAAAGAAATACTGGATCCACTGCCCTATCCGGACCCTCATTTTGCTGCCTTTCTCTCGGGGTTGATAGCCTTTAGAGGACCCCCTGCTGTACGCCAGACAGATGGAGCGGTATACCTTCATCAGATATCGATATGAGAAGCTGAGGGAATACTTGCCCTCGCCATCAGAGCTATCCTTCTCGGAATCTGACAAGCAAACCTCCTCATACGGCTCGCCATCAATGGGCAGGCCGGAGAGCTGTGATAAACTCCAGAGATCCAGGGATGTCTCCCCCTCTGCTGTATAGAAAGTGTTGAATAAAGGGCAGAACACTTCAAACATTCCACAGCACAGCCCTCGGGATATGGGATACCAGAATCTAGAAGCGAAGACACTGTGGTACACCCCTGCTCTGATTAGCAGGGGGGCATATTCTATCAGAACAAACTCTGTAAACTCCACTGCCCCCACTCGAAATAGGTGGGCGTCAGTGATTTTGGTGTCTCCGAACCAGCCAGCGGCCAGAAGGTACTTGAACTGAACGGCCGAACAATTCAGCACGAAGGGTTCTTCGCGATATCCCCACTTTAATGGTGCCAACAACATACCATAGCCGGGCTTCTCCCTATGAACTCGGCCGCTAGCATTATCCCACCGGGCAGGTGTGAATTTCGGGGCCCGGACCAGCATCTTCTTCTCTGGTTCCAGCTCCGATATGCCAAGGACGGCATCCCAGTCGCGCTTTTCCCCAGGAAGATAGATGGCCTTGCTGCGATACACTGAGTCCTTTAGGCTATCTCGCTCAGCAAGGATGGCAGCTTCAACTACGCGAGCTATCCGGTAATCTCGCATGCCGCCCACTGTGAAAGTCCGGATGAACGGCATCAAATGTCGGTCCTTCGGGAGGTCTGGCCGATAGTTACCATCCCGCCTGAAGCATGTCTCAGTCACCGTGGAGTATACCCGGGCTGTCGACACGGTGTCAGTTTCAGAGTCAGATGATTCGTCAACTGAAGCAATCCTGTCATAGCCGAAATCCAAATTATGCACATTCAGCCAATTTACTGTGGCCCGAGATATGTCTGGCTGGGCCGATGAGCTAGCACCAACAGCTCCGGAAGATGCAACATCAGAACTGGAAGCCATTGCAGTGCCTGCAGTCGAAGAAAAAGTGTGAATTAAAAGCCAGTCTTGTGTAGATTGCAACATGAGATTCTATAAAAATTTCGACAGCATCTCCCCTTATTCGGGGTCTGCCTAAAAAGAATAGGGAATCACCAACCAAGAGGGGGTGATCCCGAAAGGAAAAGGGATTAAATCCCTAGTATCGTCCTACCCGGGTGAAATCCGACTAAACGGGAAGAAAGACGAGGGCGGCCGAGAGGAGACAAAGCTCCCGCCGATGAAAGAAAACAGAAGAAGAAAAAGAAATGAAGAATGAGAAAGAAGATGAAGAAATGAGAAAGAAAACCCTCTCGGGGGGTTAAATAGAGAAGGGGAGGGAGAAGCTTCTCGGCGCGAAGCAATGCGCGCCGAGAGCCCTCCATGCCGAGAGCTCCAGGCGGCCAAAAAGCGCGCCGAGAGCTCCATGCCGAGAGCCCTCCACGCCGAGAGCTCCAGGCGGCCAAAAAGCGCGTCGAGAGCTCCATGCCGAGAGCCTCAGGCGGCCAGAAGGTGCGCCGAGAACCCCAGGCCGAAAGCCCCCAGGCCGAGAACCCCAGGCCGAGGCCCCCTTCCGCCAGGGCGCGCCGAGAAGCCCCAGGCCCAGAGGCCCTTCGTCCGCGCCGAGAAGCCCACGCCGAGAGATCCTTCACGCCGAGAAGCCTTGCGCTGAGAGGGTCATGCCGAGAAGCTTGTGGCCCGTGCCGAGAAGCTCCAAATTGCTGAAAATAAAGAAAGTATGAAGAATGAAAATGTGAAAAGGGAAGGTAAGAGTGCAAAATATTGTTGCATCAAGATGATCAGGTCTGAGAACCGGATTAAAGACAAATTGAGGAAGATACCCTCGAATGATGAAAGACACCTGCAACCCCCGTGCCACTTATTCTGCACTTACGCCGCCCGCAGGTGGGGGGCATTTGTTGACACCCGAAAAATGAACAAGGGTGAAAACATAATTGAAAAGAGGGTCAGACCAACAGTGAAAGACCAATGATGAAGCTCATCAACTGTCTACCCTGCTAAAGCCCTTGTCGGCAAAGCTGATGCCCGGTGTCAATGTCACTCAGTCGGCAGCACTGATAAAGCAGCAGTCACTCGACTGATGAGACCTTCCAGCCCTTTAATGAGAGCTGTACTACCATTTCATCCAAGAATCCACGGATGATATGTCAGGGTAAGTCAGATGTCGGCTTACTGACAGATGTAATATGAGATGAAGATGAAGCCGGTACCGGCAGATGAAGATTGCAAAGGCTTTTGCAAAGTCAGAACAGAAGAAGAATGGTCTCCACAGATTATACACCCGGCGGAAGTCTTTCCGGACTAAAGCTGATGCCCGAGCTCGTCACCACTCAAGTGACGATATCGATAAGATAATACCCGGTCTTATCACCGTTCAGATGGCAATTCTGATGAAACCCCTGTTTACGGACTGATGAAACCCTTGTCTACGGACTGATGAGACCCCTGTCTACGGACTGATGAAAACCTTAATAATGATACAAGCTGTGTCACCAATGGAAGACCCCCTTTTGGGTGATGATGCCCTTGAAAGACCCAAATGGGCCTGTGAAAGTGGCTAAAAAGCTTTAATTGGGCCTGCAAAGGATGGCACTGAGAGCCACTTGCCGAAGCCCAAAAGAGGGCACCGAGAGCCACTTGCAATCGCACCGGGAAGCCCCATTTGGGGCGCGCCGAGATGAAGCCTGCCGAGAAGGGGGGGAAACGGGTATAAAAACCCTCTCCCTTCGAACAGATGGATGCCTGGAGAGAGAGACAAAAGGAGGGGAACAAAAAGAGAGAAGAAAAAGAGAAAAAGAAGCCAGAAAAAGAAAGAGTAGAGAGGGAGTCCTGCCAAGAGAGAGTCCCCCTCGGCTAAGAGAAGAGAGGAAGCAGAAGAGAAGAAGCAAAAGAAAAGAAGAAGAAAAGGGCTCCAGGTGGGCTGCTAGGGGGAGGGAGAGGAGTCAATGCTCCGCCCTCCCCATGCTTTTTTTTTTACCGATGTAATCTAGTGAGCCTTTGTCTTGATTTATCGAAAGTAGCCGGCGAGTTCCGGTCTCAATCTCCATCTTTCTGCTTTGCATTTCTATTTCACAGTCGATGTAAGGCTTCGATGCGATGCAATGAAATGTCAACGTGACCCATTTGGGGATCTACTGATTAAGATGTCGGCTCTCCTTTGATCGAAATGTCTGCTCTCTGCTTATCTTTGTATGTTTATCGTTTATGCAAAACATTTAATGGTTCATACGAATCTTCTCTTTAGAGGCATGAAAACCGGGCCCCTCCTTGTGCTGTTCAGGGACCAGAGACATCAATCTCTTGGTCCCCTGAACCGCTGGCTATACGAGGGTATATCGATTCTTCGGATCACCACTATTCCGCGGATTCTAGCGAATGACAATCTCGATCTCTCGACCCTCCATTCTAATCCCTTGGATGATTAGGGTCTGGAGTTTGATGCCAAAGGTTCCTCAGTCACCAGTTTCTAGATGCTATTGGGTTCATCCAGGGGATCAGAGACAGTCATCTCTTGATCCCCAGGCGGCCGACGGCAGAAATAAAACAAAGTCTTCAGAAATCCAGATGATGGTCTCGTTCCCCATCGATCCTACCCTCCAGACCCCCCCCTTGGCCCTTTCTCAGGGAAATATCCATGAAACCCCCCCTCCTATACTTCAAATTCAACTTCAATCGCAGCCAGAAAACTCAGGAATCCCAGAAGCAGAGCATCGTCTGAACCCTGAAACCCTGCAGTGATTTCACCTTCTCGGCGTGCACAATTCCCCGCCGAGAACTATCCAGCCGAGAGGCCTCCCTCTTCGGCTAAACGACAAAAAAAAAAGGCCATTTCAACCCTTCTCACGTGAGCCTCCATGCAAGCCTCCCGGCGCCAGGCTCCCGACGCGGCCAGGAGCGCGCCGGGAAGCTCCATGCCGAGACCCCCTTCCCTATAGGCCTATTCAAGCCCCTCCATGCAAGCCTCTCGGCGCCACCTTCTCGGCGCGGCCATGAGCGCGCCGGGAAGCCGCCGCCGAGACCCCCCTTTTGAACCCCTAAACCATGCCGAGAAGCCCCTCATTCGGCCAGCTAAACCCATGCCGAGAACCCTATTTCTCTGTCAAATTAAAACCATGCCGAGAGCCCCTCCTTCTTCGGCTGATGAAACCCAGTCCGAGGCCCTCTTCTGCACTGACATCCTTCAATCTTTTAGTCTCCATACACATATGCCTTGGGGATGTTCAGAGATTGTCATGGATGCCTTAAGAAGACATAGTAATGGGGAAGGCCTCCCCTACAGTCCTCATTCCCGATCCAGATTTCACCCTTATGAACCCAAAGGGCCATGTCATTATATGAGTTCCGAGGGATTTCAAGGGGATATTAAACGATGGAATAAAGGTAAGCGATGTCCCGGGGCCCGGTGCCCATCCTCGTTCGGTTGTCATCCCGGCACTCCGTGGATGATGACCTATCCTCTCTTGGCATAATCCAAGTTGAGGGGACACGCTGCCGAAATTTACACATACCTTGCCAGGTAGCTGTGATGTCCTCTCTCTCAACCCCGTTGGCCCACGCAGCTATGTCCCTACATGCTCTCCGATGGTCCTTTGAAGGGGGATATAGATGCAACATCGCGTACGCACGGGGCGCGTCATGTTACGCCAGTGCTTACTCGGATTCTGGGTCAGTTATGCCCGATCTTTTACGGATCCCACCCTGCCACTGCATGGGTGGTTTCCTATTCCCCACTTGGCATGGTCCAAGATGGTGGGAATATGCCGTCGGTTTTATCCCGAAAATAACCAACCCCTGCTTCGTCTAATCCACTTAATGTCTTGCAAGTGAACGACTTCCGTCTCTTTTAAGCATGTGGCTTTACCGCTGTCATCCTCCTACCTTTAGCATTTAATCAAGGGTTGTCCTTCCTTGGAAGGGCGTAATTAACGTCATAGCCTTTATGGTATGACGGACTTCTGGTCCAGACACGATCACTCACAATCGACTGACCAAGTCAGATCGAGCGCACAATGAAATCGTCACTTCGGTGACTGGCACGCCAATAAAAAAAAATAATAAATAAATAAAAATAAAAATAAAAAAATAAAATAAAAAAATAAAAAATAAAAAATCCTTGTCCACACCTAACTGTAAATATGTTGATGCTTGTTGGATGACAGCTATATCATCTGAGAAGTATGAATATGGCATGTGTAAGAGATTCCATTTTCAAATATAGCTTCAGTTGATTAGCTTGGGCATCATTCTTATTATGTAGAATGATGCTTGACTTGCTGGGTTTTGGTTGACAAATGCATGGTACTGTCAATTGGTAATGCAATGAAACCTGCATTATGTATTAATGAATGCGCAGGAAAAGAAGAGAACACTCCTTGTGATGAATGCTTCCATTATTTCTCATGGCTTTTGTTGACAAAACATTGTGAGGTTTTGTCGCAAGAAAGAAGAAGTTGGGCAATAATGTCTCACAGAAATTTGGGGAAGTATGAGGGAGAAAGCTAGATAAGAATAGCCCGAGGGGTTTTATGGAGGGAGGATAAGGTGGTTTTAAAAATGGGAACCAGATGTAGTATCAGTGTTATCTCTGCATATGGGCATCTAATGTACACTTTGTTATGGCATAGTTTGAGTTGTAAAATGATGCTTAGTTGGTTTTCAGTATGTGAAGCTTATCATTTGAATCTACAGTTACTTGTGTGACAATATGGCAGAGAGCCAAAATTATGTTGTGTTGAACCTCCAGTTTCTTTCCATCTTGTTCAATTAAAAGTGTTGTTATGATCTTTTACCCCTCTCTGAAGGTCAAATATTTTCATGCCTATTTAGTTTAAGCACTTTTCTCCTTTAGTCATGAAATTTTGTATATCTTTTGCTATAAACTATGTGAATTTGCTTGCTAATTATCAGTCATCATCTTGTCACCTGAGTTGAAAGTTTTGACCTTTAATCTAGTTTTAGAAGAATTAAGAATAGAGAACCATTCATCACTAACTACATAGTTTTATTTAAAAAAAATCTTATATCATACTTGTTATATTCATTCTTGATGTCTACTATTGTTAAGCATAGATTTTTTGTTTTTTTATACCTATTTATCACAAATTTTGTAATAACATCATTTTTCTCTCCTTGCCAAGAGACCAACTTCAAGAAATGGAGGCAAGTGCTTCAAGAAATTATCTGATTTTTGAAATCTGATGTAACAGTTGCAAATAGCAGGCCTTTATGGTACAGTTTGTTGTTTGATTCACATCCATCATCCCATTCATATATTGCTCGATTTCAAGCAAAGAGGGCTATGAGGCTGCAGCAGGCCGTATTGCCAAGCTACCATCAGAATGAGGTTTGCTATCATCTTTCTCCATGATGGATAACTTTTTGATGTGCAGGTCTGACAGTAACTGGAACTCATAGGTAATAACTTTTCCTGGATGCTCACTGAACTTTCAGGTGAAGTTCACGGAGCTCACCCTGGATACGTTTAGAATGCTGCATTGTCTCGAATGGGAACCAAGTGGATCCTTTTATCGAATGCATGCAATAGAGTCAACTGAAAATGGCACATTTAGTGACCAAAGTGGAGCATCTAGACTAATTGACATAAATCATCTGCATCAAGTTGTCTTTCACAGCTTTCACAGCTTTCCCATAGTTACAATTTTCTAGTTTGCCAGTGAAAACATCCATGATCAATGGCACAAATTTGCGGGTGAGTGTGACCAAACTATTGGTTCCCAGAAAGATAATTATGGAGCTTCAAGTCAGTTGACAAATGTTAATGTTGTTTCCTAAAACTCTCACAAATGTGAAAAGTCATCTTCTCATGATCCCTTTATCAATGGAAATCCAGACAACTCTAGTGGGTCTGGTCTCTGCTTTGGTTCGAGAGCTAACAGTGGTGAGTAGCTAAATATTTATCACCTTTCTACGTACTTTTTTCTTGACCGTAGGTCCTAAAAGTTTTAAAATACTATGTTTTGCTGCTTTTGCAACTTTAAGTTTGAGTATGTCTTGTATTCTTGTCCTTTATTGCAGAGAATTGATGTTGCGTGATTGCCTCTTTTTGTTTGTTTTTCTACAGTTTCCTGGGATAACTTCTTGATCTCAGGTTTGAACTACCTATATCCTTCAGATTTGATTCTGTTCACACGAAGGCCACCTTTTCTTATCATTGATGGTGATAATTCTCAAATTTCTATGACATATGCTCTGTCTTGTTGGTTCAGGTTGATATTTCCAGTGGGTCTAGGTGAACACATGCTTGACTAGAATTGCCTCGAGATGGATCAGACCAGGTCCTGAAGTCACCCTTGACTCTAAGGGTACTTATTATGGGGAATAAATGGTTCATGTGATGCACATGTTTTTAGGTTGGATTAGGTGATGTTGTCTGATGTTATTTCAACTGCGATTAATTAGTTCGGTCACTTAAGAATGCATGACCAGACACCAGGGAGCCCTCTATTGCAAGTGGACTTTAATGGGTTGAATCCTCCCATTCACTGAATATCAAAAAAGAGGTGGGAATATGCCTCTATAGTGTCATTTACTCTTGAAAAATCCCTTCGTATGAAACATGGTAATTGATATCAATTACCAATATAAATGAAATTTATTTTTCATGCCTTTGGATCCCTTTCTTTTGGTTTTTGTTTCTATGGATGTGTGATAAATGATTTCTACCATTTTTGCTCCCTCTTCCTCTCTCCTCTTCTTATGCTTTACCATTTTTCTGCAGTGGGATGCTATCATGGGAACAGGAGATTTGATTGGCCATTCCCACTTCCTCCTGTGTTGCTGATAGAGTTGAGTGCCTCTAGTGCTTCCTTTTTCTATTTAGATTAATTTGAATTGTTTTGGAATGCTTTGCTGATTCTTCCCCAGTAGTCATTTTCTTATGGGAATATGCTATTTCCAGTTATTTATGACAGGAATACTGTTATTAGGGTAATCAAGGGGCACACAATATACTTTTCCCATGTCTTTTTTCAAACTTTAGTATGGAAGTCAAATATTTGAAATTATCTGGTTTATTTGACAAAAAATTCTATTTTGTTTCTCCAGGATTTCTTTGACTTGTATTGAGCAGAAAAAAATGGCATTGGGAAGAACATGCAATCATTCTTCTCTTTTGTATTTTTTATGTACACTGATGGGACACACCAGCTTGCGGTGCATGTTTATTCCTTTTATTGTACATGGTGAGAGTCTTCTTCTTGGGAGAGATTGATGTAATCAGCTAGCTCTGTGGGATAATGGCATCTTAATTGAGCTTGGCCCAATTGCCAAGTATGTTGATGTCCTTGTTGTGATGCTAGATCCCCTGTTATTCTAATGATTGAATTGTCAATTATTGTTCTTTGCACCTGCATTAGTTGCAAATATCATTTATACATAAGAACTTGTATAATGCCATCAGCTATATTTTTTATCATTCCTGCATCCTTTGAAGATATTGTATGGTATTGTATTCTTTAGTAATTGAATTGCTTGCTAATTTCCTTTTATTTATGATTTTAGTTTGTGTGTTAAGCATTCTATTAAAAATAAAACATCTGATTGTACAGACAATTTCAGTCATGGCCAAATCTGGCTTTGCTAAGCTGATTGATTTCAACCCAATCCGTGCTAGTGATGTGCAGCTTCCTCCTGGTGGAACATTTGTGATTCCTCATTCACTTGCAGAATCTGAGAAAGTTGTGATAGCTACTACAAATTACAACAATCGTGTTGTTGAATGTGGTTTGACGGCAGTAAGTTTTACTTTTCCTTCTACAAATATTTGTGGAACTTTTCAATATTTGTCTTTAGTCGACCAGGTCTGTGTTTTCATATGTGTCAGATGCAACTGTGCTCACATACTTAGGTACATGCATGTATGCCATCCTGTAAAGTATAAATAGCAACAAAAATGACATACAAACTTTCTACATATTTAGCATGCTGAATATTATATTGAACTAGGTCACATATGCTCTTGCATCGTTATGTTAATAACAGTGGAAATTCATGCGTTGTATTGCACAAAAGCAAATTGTATTCCGAGTATATTTTTATATTTCATATCTTTAGTTGTTTGCTGTCATGACTTATTTATTGTCATGGTGTACGCTTCTACTTTATCGATATGTTGCTCTCTATGGGAACTTCATGAATTGTATAGCAAAATAAACTTGGTAATCTGATGGTTAACTTCATGAATTGTATAGCAAAAGAAACATGGTAATCTGATGGTTAACTGCTACTGAGATATTTTTCTTCTTCGTTATCGGTTTGGCTCAAAAATAATTAGTGCCTTGTTACTGGTCCATTAAGTAACCACCATCATTGTGGTATCTCAGAGTTGGATGATACCAAGAGTCTGCATCTGAGCTTCTATTATCACCTTTTTCCAAGGTGTTCCTACAGGCCACCTGAACCACAGCATCTGAGGAATACTTCCACGGGCTGGCTTCAAATTTGCGAGAATTTGACATGATGCAAAGAGATCACTGGGAAATAATAACTGATATATTTAGGTTATTATTGAACTGTTGTACTTTTGAAGGATGAGTTTCATTGGCAAAAGCAGGAACATTGGCTGATGCTTATGGCAAAGATTTAAACCTTATCACTGAACTGTTGGAAAAATGTTTCCCCCCTCATGAAATGATATTTGTTGGCTAACCTTGAAATGTCCCTTTAGCGCTTTATCTTGCTTTCACCGCCCCCATCTTCGCCATGCCACTGATTATAGTGGCATCTGAAACTTTTTGCAGATTGTACTGGGCATAAAGCTAGGCATGAAAACCAAAGAAGCAATGACCAAAGTGAAAACACTCTCTGATGTTGAAGGATTGTGTATATCATTTGCTAGCAAGCATGGATGATCAAATCCTCTTGTTGCTGTCAAGGTATGGCTCTTTCCATGTTACAATCGCTGGATTGCATGAATTATTGCTAATTATGCTTGGACAATCTTAATAATCTTAATAATATATCTACATAAAGCAATCAGTGTGAATTTTGTTTTCTTTTGTTTTATGTTTGTTTGAATTATTTTTATTTTAGATTTAAAACACCTTTATGATTGGTAAGGAAGTCCGTGGAAGGAATTTAAACTTAATAACAAATTGGTTACACTACATGTGTCATTGGAACATTCTGTGTCTTTATTGTGTTGTCCTATAGCATCAGGAGAAAGCCTGTCTTCACCATGATTTATGGCTACCCTTGAAAATTTTCATACATTCAAGGTACTCTTACCAAGGAGAAGTGGGCTATGTCCATCCTTAGAAGCCCTTTTTGTCAAAATTAGATATCAAGCCTCATGTCTGACATTAGGCACTGTTTACTTTCTGGAACCATTTAACTTCAGTCATCAAAATTGGATTTTGAGGCATATGTATTAACTTTGGGTACTTTATTGCGTGATGGAACTATTTATTTGGTGACACCAATATATCTAATATGTATTTCTTTATGGTGCTCTTTCATCTCTTTTGTTTTGACATTGTTTTCCAGGAATTTTTAAATGAGGCACCTTACATAATAGTGGAAATTGAGAAAATCACGAAGGAAGATTTGCCATCAATCTTTGGGAACTCACCAACATCTCTTGATGTCTTAAGAGCTGCCAAACATTTTAAATTGTTTCAGGTAAAATACATGATGAGTGTACCTCTCTCTTCTTACAGATTCTTGATGTTGCTAATTGTCATGTAAAATCAAAGTTATGCAGTCTTGATTATATTTAAATACATGGAAACTAAATTGGCATGGGCACAAAATTATCCTTGAGTAGCAGAGGTTGTTACTGACTAGTCAAGGGCTGACAATGGCGAAGGATGGGTTGTGTGGGTTTCTAAAAGAAAGAAAGAAATGAATGCTTCACTAACGCCGGGACATGTTCGTATTTATGAAAGGGGTGGAAGACAGTGGAAAAACTAAATAATTGGAAAGTATGTATCTGTGCATGTATTACTTGTTTAACACATGTTCAAGTGGCAAATAGTTACTATATGGAAAGTAAATTTGTGTGTAGGTGATGTATTAATCTCTTGAAGTTGTTAGTGGTGTTTCGAAGGCCGTGTATGATCTATATTGATGTGTTGAATGTGACTTTATATTGATGTGCTAATTGTGAGTTTTTATGTTATTAGTGATGTGTTCAATGTGAGATTCATGCAGGAATCATTATATGAATGTACAGGTATGATTGCACAATGAGTATGTAAAAAAAAAAAGAACAATATACCTACGTTTTTTAAAAATGAGACTAGTTCCATTTCTTACATTTTTAATACAACGACGTTAATACTTTTTCGTACGTTTCTTCTAGAATGTGATAATATATAATACCTACATTTTTATAATCGTAGGTATAGCCAATTATATGCCTGTGTATATATATTTTTAACCTACGTTATTTAGAAAAGTGTCGGTATAGGTTGATATCTACCTACACTCTTGGAGGAATTATTCCTATACTTTAAAAGCGTAGGTATAGGTTGGTATCTACCTATGTTTTTTGTTAGACTATTCCTAGGCTTTAAAAGCATAGGTATAGGTTGAACTATACCTACATTTCATTTGAAAGCGAGCAAACGCCACACTTTGAAAGCGTGGCAAGCAAACGTGGCTAAAGGCTTTACCTACGTTTTTTGGACCTATAACTACATTTTTTAAACGTAGGTAAATGTCAATTTTCTTGTAGTGTATGGATGGAAAGACAATACAAAGGGGAACAATATGGGACCAAGAACCAAGCAATTAGACCTCAGGAAGGTAATCAAATCATCAATCAAAGTTGTACCTGTGAGTCTGTCCCTAAACCTACATGCAGATTTTATGCATAAAATGAAAAAATGATAACAATATTTAACTATGCAAATGTGAGCCAAATAATGTAAATAATATATGGATGGAAAGAAAATACAAAGAGGAACATGATGGGACCAAGAAACAAGCAATCAGACTTCAGGAGGCCAATCAAATCATCAAGGAAAGACGTACCTGTGAACCTGTCCCTGGGTCTGCCTACAGACTTTATGCAGAAAACTCAAAAATGAAGATAATATTAAACTATGAAAATATGACCCAAATAATGTAAATGATATATGGATGGAAAGACAATACAAAGGACAAGATAATGGAATAAACATCAGCACAATCAGACCCCGGGAGCCAAAGTTATGCATCAACAAACAGATCCCTGTGAGCACTTCGCCAAAACTGCCTGAATCAGAAAGTGGTCTACCAAATGACCATTTTTGAACCCTTGCGGTCTATCAAAAGATCGCAAGGCCAGCAGAGACCGGAAAACACCCAAAACTATAGAAAAATGGAGAAAATACTACCTAAACATGCACATACACACACCCAACTTATAAGAGAGCATAAATAACGTGATGGGCACTAGGTGTCCTACCGTGATCGTCAAAAACTAGGTTGTTGATAAACTATCTACCCCGCCCCCTAACTATGCATGTATCATATGAGCATGAACAAGCATGGAAGATAATGAACAAAGGGGCGATGAATAAATAGGAAAACGTACCGTGATTGCCACCAAGGATTAACAACGCCAAAGGATGAAGAAAAGAGAGAAAGGAGTGCAACGGCGCCGTGTACCTTGGAAAAGGATCAAGACTTCATCGCGCTTAAGGAATGGGGTGTGGGGAACTTCGTGGATTCAGACCTCCTCTCCTTCCAGCCGGCTAGAGGAAGATGGCCTCACATTCAATCATGCTCTCCTGCAAAACAAAGATGAAAACACGAGAAAAACCCATTAGAACATGAAGTGTAATATCAATCCTGCAGTGATAAAACAAGGGTAGAAATTGAGGGAGAACACACCGGGGGGAGATTTTTAACCCCTGTGGAAGGGTGAAAATAATAGGTGTGTGTGTTGTGATGACATAGAAACAAATATGAGGAGAAATCACGCAGTATAACTGCGGGAATATGCGACGCAATATGGAGAAAAGTGTATGTGTAGCAAAAAACTGTGTAAACTGTGATGATTTGTGAAATTGAGGAAGAGAGAACTAAGAGAATAGACCACGAAATCAAGCCCAGAAAGATGGAATGAAAAGCTAATACTTCCCTCTTCAGGATGGGGTCGAAGTTGTGAGTTGGAGATATAGCATGGCTTTGCCCCACGTCCAGAAAGAGCCCCCCTTCGCGTTCTGCGAACTGGGCATCTATTTATAGGAGTAGAAAAGCCTTTGAGTTTGAATCCGAGATGAACACCCAAAATAGGGGATTTAGATGCACAAATCTCTAGATAATAGTGGGGATAAGAGTCCTGGATCAATTAGAGTCGATTTGGAAGCTTCTTCTCTGAGAAAATAGATCAAACAAGATCTCCAAGGAGTCCCATGACGAAGAAATCGGAGTTCAGGAAGTTTAGGACTCTATCTAGCAAACGGTCTATCGCACGATTGCATACGGAGCCTAACGGTCTAGGAAGGACCGCGGGACTATGGCAAATGGTCTAGGGGGTGACCGCAAGAGTTCAGGGGTGAAACGAGATGATTTCGGGCAAGTTTGGGGCCTAGCGGTCTAGTGATGACCATTTTTTATGACCTAGCAGTCTTCCTAGGACCGCTAGGCTACTGGAGGAAAATTTCTGAGAAGACTTTGCGCGACTTTTAAAATTAGAGTATATCTTAAAAATAGTGCAGAACTAGCGAAAGTGATAGAAAGAGAAATTGTAGATAACTACAAAATGAACAACTTTATTGAAGAAAGAAAGATGAGAAAATGAACAGAAGAAGGAGAAAATAGGGCTAGAACAGAGAGTAAAAATTTTGGGACGCAAGTGAATAGCACAGCCTGCCAGAAAAATATGAATAACTTGAAATCGGTGGAGAACTGACCAATAACGTAGAAGAAGAAAATGTAGGGATTTAAAAATGGAACAACTTTAGTGAAGGACACTTAATGAATAGAGGAACTAAAGTGGATGAAAAAGGGTCGTGTTCAGGACTGCGTAGCGAAAGTAGCTAAATGCTTGATGGAAGCCGACCTAAATGGGCCGTAAGTCGACTTGGAAGGTCAGAAGTTTGATAAGATAAGCTCCAGGGCTCTAAGAAATCATGATCTCCAAAGCTCAAAGGCTAGGGAATAATGAAATGGGCTAGAAATCCCTTTAAGGAAGGCTCCAAAATAATTAGTAATTAGGGACATCAAAAATGATGAATAAGAGAAATGACTCAACTTGCAGGCTAAAAAACGGGTGTCAACAGTTGGTCCACTGCTGTTGGATGCCCCAATACAAACTGAATAAAACTATCAACTCCATCCTTAAACTCCTCTGACACCACTCCGTCAACTACTCTGCGATTCATCCATGAATGATCAATTCTAGACATATTTACCTAACAAATTAAAAAAATCATATCAATATGTCTTATCACTACTTCTACGAAAATATGGACAACATCTCCCCTAAATATTGACTATTTTCCACATTTGTACATCCTGTTTGGTCACATATACATCCATATCTACATCCACTTTCACTTCCATATTCACACACCCACGTTGACATCGACATCATCTTCTGGAAAAAATCATTATCATACTCGCATTCACATACACATTTTCTCACATATCGGCATCCACACCTGTCTACAAATTTAATTCACATTCAAGCATACTAATCACATATATCATAACAAAAGTCTTGAAAGGGCAAAAATGAAAAAAAGGGTATCCACATTTACGCACACACATTTATATCCACATCCCTCTTCCCACCCTCCCCATAAAAATAGGGTCTTGGAATTTCATCTCCTTTTGTAAGAGTACACCAGGTGATAAGGAGAAAAGCTTCGTCTTGGATATCGGGCATGAAGGTTAATATTCTCAAAGGAGCAGTTGGTTTTCTTAAAAATAATCTCTATGCAACTCTTGAGAATTTCTTACCCAAGTAATATGTACTCAAGAGTTGCATAGAGATTACTTTTATGAAAACCAACTGCTCCTTTGAGAATTTTAACCTTCATGCCTAATATCCAAGATGAACCTTTTCTCCTTATCACCTAGTGCACTCTTACAAAAGGAGATGAAATTCCAAGCCCCTATTTTTAGTGGATAGACAATCAACAAGGACAGGTTCGTCCTCACTGCCATCTATTTATTCGTCCTATTGATCATGCATTTGCAGAGCCCAGTCTTGGTATGGCCTTTTGAGTTGCACAATGTTTACTGGTTTTCCATCCTCAAATATTGCAACAATTGCATCAATCTCTCTTTAACGAGCCTTATCTCCAAAATCCTTCATCGCCACAGTAAAAGGGTCATGATGTTGCAACTCAATCGTGGTAATATGGATAACAGAATCTGCCAAAGTATCCATGAGAGCATGATTGTCAGGTGGTGAATCCAAAAGGGAAGGACCCATTTGCTGGCAACTGAGAATGTAAAATCCTTACATCAGGATATTCTGAACCAGCTGGTTTTAGTTTTGCTGGCAACCGAGCCCCTCCCCCTCCCTGTGCCTATGTCTGTGAGAGTGAGAGTGATAGTGAGAGAGGGGAATACCTGCGGTAGGTGGGTGTCCGTCGGAAAGAATTTGACCACCGCCGCTGCCAGAGCTCACCGCCGCTGCTACGCCCTCGCTGCCAATGCCCCCTTCGCTCGCCCCTCACCGGCGTCCCTGGGTAGCTCCGCCGCGCCTACCCACCCTCGCCACTCTGCCGCCTGCCGGTGAGAGATTGAGAGGGGGGTGCGATCGTGAGAGAGGAAAGGGAGATCGAGAGGAGGTGGGAGGACTAAGGAGGAGAGGTGAGGGGACACTTTTTCTAATTCTTGTCTCTTTTTATTTGCCGCCATATTTTAATTTGGCGCCATATTTTCATTCATTCATTCGTGATGTTTTTTCATTCATTCATTTCTTCTAATAGAATAAAATATCTCTTAATATAAATACATCTAATCTAAATATTATTTATTATTTAGAGATCCGAAGATATGTAATTTTGAAAATTTTAACTTTTTTTATGAAATGAAACACGGGACCCATGCACGGAAACCCTCCGGAACCCATGAACGTTATAGCTAGTGGGAGAGAGCAGCGGCATTGACGATGGGGAGCTAGGGCTCCTCGCGGGGGCATGTTGGAGCTAGTGGGAGAGAGCGTGTTGAAAAGCCTTGAAAGCCCCATGTTGAGGTGCGAAAAGGTATTCAGAGCTATATCGGTCACCTGTTGACCATTTCCTTATTGTTCCGTGCCCCCTCAAGCTCATGTGTTGTGATTTTACCGACACATCTATAATGATTTTTTGGGAGCTAAGGCACCTCGCGGGGAATTCCACGTGGAAGCACTCAGGATAATAATAAAATATCATTGTATATTTTATCGATTTTACTCATGATAGGGCGTGCCAGTCACGTGTGTGACAGTGTGTTCAGGTTCCAAGACTGGGATGGTCTGCACCAACCCAAGGTGCGCTATAACGACTCGAGGACCGAGTGCCGGAAAGAAACCGGTGCGACTCGAACCTCGACCCGCCACCCACGAGCCCGAAGACTTGGAAGGGTTAAAGGATGGTTTGAGGGCACAAGAGAAGCTAAAATAACTACAGAGCTAGCACAATAATAAAAAAATAATTTAGAAATTAAGATAAATAACCACTAAATAGTTACAAGATCTAAATTATCTCATGTCCAATATAAGTACAGTCAACGGAAAGAAAAGTACAAGTACACGGGGCATACCCCGGCTCTGGCAACTGGCGACTAATCCTGGCTACTGGAACCATGCTGAAACTCCACCGCGCCTCTCAACGACCCCTCCTGACCTGAAAACACGGGGGTGAGCCTCATTTCGTAGGCTCAGTAGGGATCCCGTGGACCCCCACCTCGCACGGGAGAAACAAGACAACAAAGCGCGAACAAGCACGAAAGGTAACGCTATCTAGTGGGAGTACAGCAGTGGCAGCAACCAATAACAAATAAACAGAAAAGCTCTCTACAACTAATCGTACCGAACAAACCGACCTCGAACCAACAGGAAAACAAGTCCGAGCCACAGAGGGGAAAACGGTCTATCGCCAGGCCGCTACCCAAACTAAACAGTCCTCATCGGACCACAAGGCACAAAGAAACGGTCATGCCCTGATCGTAACCCTGCACGTGACTCCCAACGGTCAAAAACACGCACCCCAAGGGTGCTCTGACCAAACGGGGCAAATGTTCATGGGTTGGCCGCTACCCAATGGCTAGCGGTCAGTCGCGTGACCGCTTACCAGGCCTTGCGGTCCCCTGGGGGTCGCTAAGCCCAACCGACACACCAAAACGCCTAGCGATCCCCTGCGGACCGCCAAAGGGGCCCTAGCGGTCACTGGAAGGATCGCAACCCCAACCCGAGCACGGGAACGGCGGGAACGGCCCAAAAATCCATTCCACGGCCCGATCATTCCCAGATGATATGGAAACAAAGGGGAATCCATCCCCAACCCTCCTAGCATGATTCTACAACCATAGATCGGTCAAAAATCCCGAAAATCGAGAGATCCGACGCTCAAACCCCAAACATGTGATTTACCTTCCTGGCATGAAACAAGCCCCTCTCAACCTCCCCACGGCCTAGAAATCACGGGGAAAGTAGGAAAGGAGGTAAGGATCCATCCCCCTACCTCAAGGAAGCTCGAAAGCCACAAGAGCGCCACCGATCTTGAAATCTTGGCCAAACATAAACTCCACACCCCAGGCCGCGAGAGTGCCACCTCCATGCTCACCTCGCAGCCGCCGTTGTGACCGCACCGCCACCTTGGTCCGCAGACCGCCACTCGAGGAGGAAAGGGCACGGCGAGCTTGGACGGGGGAGAGGGCTTGCAACGGTCGGCCAACTCACAGGGGAGAAAAGAAGAAGAAAGAAGAAGAAAAGAAAAAGAGAAAAGAAAATGGTTATATATAGAAAATCCAAAAAATATGGAAAATTGGAAAAAAAATCATTTCATCGATCCTCGGAACACGCTCGATGCACTGGTACCATCCCGGAGTAGGAGAACGCAACGGTTCACCCTATACGGGGTTCCAAAGGCTCGTCAGGAAAAAACACACGTAAACCACGAAAACGTGCTCCGGGACCCCCGAAAGTAATCCGAAATCCGCGGATCCTGATCCAAAAAATGTTCAAAAAACTCGGGACATTACATGCAGTCCTTCTGATCACTAAGCAGACGATGGTGGACATCGGGTTGGGACTGGAGACCCGCCGTGCCATAAAGGTCGATCACGGAGATAAGAGGGGAAAACGTTTGATTAATCAGTAAGCAATGGGGCTGCATGGCCGATAAGTCGATTCCTATAAAAAGAAGAGAGAGCATGTTGAAAAGCCTTAAAAGCCCCACGTCGGGGTGCGCAAAAGTATTCAGAGCCATATCGGTCACATGTTGACCATTTCTTGTTTGTTCCGTGCCCCCTCAAACTCATGTGTTGTGATTTTATCGACACGTCTATAATGATTTTTTGGGAGCTAAGGCTCCTCGCGGGGAATGCCACGTGGAAGATCTCCGATCTTGTGCCAATCTCCTTGAGTCACGTGCACATCATTCGGGGCAGGTGTGGCCGTACCGACTGAACCGGCCGTCCCGGCCACGGCTCAGGACGGGGTTGTACCATTACGTACCGATACTGAAAACTATAATATATATATATAATGGAATAAACTAATTCAAATCATATGTTATCTCATTGGGTTAAGTCTTCCGCCGTTTCAACGGGTTTCTCCGGCTTTGAATCTCAGCTTCAGCGTAACGTTTCCATAAATTTTTTTTGTCACCCTTGTGAACCTATTTTATACCCTTAACGGCTATTTGTCACCCAGACGGCTGGTAGCCGTCGCCTTAGCATTTTCCCTATTACACTGAAGCCGTCGTGCTAACTCAATTTTCACCCTTACCGCTCTATTTGTCGCCGTTGCCTTGAAAATTTTCACCATTGTTTCCACATTTGTCACCCTTATGCCGCTAATTGTGTTGTCTTGTTGCAACTGGTCATCATGATTGGATAGATAGGTCGATGCACCTACCTAATGCATCGATGCATCTAAATAATTTAATGTATTCATTCACACCTTTTTGCTTGTCCTCATGAATATGCATGAGTCTGCATTCTTTGAGTACCTATTGCAATATCTCATGAAGCATATTTTATAAGAGTTTTGAAGGTTAACTCTTAAGCAAGGACATTTTGGTAATTTACCCTATTAAATTGGTAAATAAAGCGGACCTTGATTTCTCGACTATCTCTCACTTATAAGCTTTTATTATCGTCTGCTTATTTCAACCTCGTCCAAGCTAACTCTACCTCAGTGCATCATCGTCCTTCTCCGTAACTCCCTGAAAACCCTAAGTCTGAGCATCACCTTCATACCTCGATGCACCACAGGTTTCCCTCCATCGCTCCATCATCCTGTTAAAGTCAATAACCCACATCTCCTTGTCTTACTGTTACCCTATCTCCTACAATATCTCTCTCCGGCCTCTCATCTACTTCAATGTCTTCGCCAACTATAAGAAGCAGTGGAAAGCAGACAGTCTCAGAGAAATAGCCTGCGGCTGATGTATCCGGACGAAAGGAACCTCGGTCCAATTGATCTCATGACCGAGATGCATCTGCCAGTGGATCTCATCAGTCAGAGTCAACAAAGGTGACAAAAAGGAAGGACCGAGAGTTAGATTCACCTGTCAGAAAAAGAGGGGCAACTCAAAAAAGAGTTAAGAAGAGTTTAATAAGGATAGATGGTGCGGACACACGCCGTAATATGCTTTGGTGGCTGAGGATACGTCGGGGCCTGCTTAGCTCGCGGATGACGTGGACGCTTCGCCCGCTGCGACATCTTTATTTCACACTTTTTAGGCCTTATTGGGCCCTTTGTAGTCCTTTCATGGGCAATTATCTCTTTTATCTTTATTGAACCTCATGTGGGGAATAGGCTAGACTTATTGGGCTTTGGGCCTTAAATGGGCCAAAGGGCTTCAATGGGAACAAGACTAAAGGGATAGCATGCTATATGTGAAAGGGGTTAAAGGATTGGAGGCTGGTGGCTAGTGGAAGGGGGCACCCCCCTTCCTTGGTCCAAGGTTAGGCAGCCATCCATCAACCTTGTCTCCCCTCCCCTTTGATTTTCAAGGTAGGTGAGTCCTTGTCCCCCCCTTGGTCTCCCCTCCCCTCTCCTTGTCAAAGGGGCGCACCCCCCTCTCCCTCCCCTTGCTCCCACGTATGTCCCAGCCCCCTCCCCTTGCCATCCCTCTATTTAAACATGTGTATAGTGTTAGTGAAGGAGTTAATGAAGTTTTGATGAGGGAAAATTACATTAAGAGAGTGATTCTCTTCTTTCCTTTGGGTGTGATGCCCTTGGCCAAATCCTGTGACGGGATTTATTTGGGCGTGTGAATCGCCCCTCTATCCTCCCTATCCCCTTTGCATATGGTTCCACAAAAATTCTTAGTGAAGCTTATGCGAGTCAGGAAGAATTTGAGGTAGTTTTGCGCCGATCGGAGCTCTGGATCGCCGGTAACAATTTATCTTGTGAAGTCGCGTAGATCTGCCCAAGCT
This sequence comes from Amorphophallus konjac, assembly GCA_022559845.1. Classification (NCBI taxonomy): domain Eukaryota; kingdom Viridiplantae; phylum Streptophyta; class Magnoliopsida; order Alismatales; family Araceae; genus Amorphophallus; species Amorphophallus konjac. The sequence goes on along the minus strand of CM040117.1, from coordinate 93,578,994 downwards.
TGCTGTCGAGATCTGGACTTTCCTGATCCCGAATTTCTACAGATCTCCTCCAATGCTATCTGGATCTTCCTTTCAGAGTGATCGTAGGATTTTGAGTCTTCTTCGCGTTTCTGCCAAGCTCGTGTCGATCCAAGATTTATCCTGATCGTGGTGGAGATTCTCATGGGACTGCGCAGACCACCCTGTGCAGATCCGACCCAGAAGCAAGGGCGACTTCCAGAAGCTGCCCCGCACTCTCCTTTGCAGATCTGACCAAACCCTTTAGTCACATCCTTCCTCTAGACGTTGTCAACAATTGGAAACAAACGGCGTCTTGTTTCGACACTGGGAGCCATTTTTCCAGTAATTAAATGTCTTTCTGTGCAGTTCTATGTGCGCCAAACCAAAAGCTAAGATCTGTTACTGCTGCAACCAGATCTGGACATATCTGATGGTGCCCTTTGGAGCATAGCAACGTCATCCTGTCGCCGACGTTCTCCAACAAACGGAACTCTAATCGGACGTCAGATCTTGGCGTACTGGCCTTCGCAAGCTCGCTGCGTAGGGTGACCTGCGCGGCAGAATAGATCGGCGGCCGATCTTCTCCTTCCGGTCGGCTCCGACTCGCTTCCCTCGCCTCCTGCGAGTGCGGCCCGTCAACCCGGATTCCAGCAACCTCAAAATTGCATTTGTAGCCCATTACCTCCCTGTGTGGAGTGGGCATTAGGTTCTAAAATTGTACAATTATTATTTGTGTGTATTGGGGTTGTCGGATTCGGTCGGGAATTCTTCCCCACGTGCTAGTCGTGGAGGTACGCGCTTTGTTCCTATATCACATTGCTAGTTTAGTATATTTTCTATCATGCTGTGTTTGTGAGAATAGGGCTGTTATCTAGTTTCAAATCACCGTGATTGTGAGTTGAGAGCGCCCGTTCCTTAGCTCCAATTGAGCACCGAGCTCGGACTGCATTGCCTTAGGCGACAGTGGTTCCTTAACCACTACGATCCCATGTTTCCCTCGCAAGGGACGATCGTCGGGCTAGAGTGAGTTGCTGTTGAGAGACGTCTCCACCCGGAGAACGCCACGGTGGCAGCCACCCGGCTTTTCTTTTACGTGTTAGTGCTAGCCGCACTTTTAGTTGATCGTACGTCTTAGCCCGGTCGCGTCATCGTCCCGTATCAAATTGGTATCAGTGCGTCGGTTTAAGTCTAGGGTCATCTAAGTACTAGGTTGCATTTCATCCCAATATCCGGTATATCAAAAGGTGTTCCCGGAATGATAGGTTACGCCTATTGGGAAGGTAGCATACTTGCGAGAGAGGATCTTCGAATCTCATCACTCCGTCGTGTATAATATATTGGTTGAGTTTAGGTTCCTAAATTTGCATTAGTTAGTGCATTCCGATCTTTGTGTCTTTGCATGCCCACCCGGCAAGGTACCCGATACCATCGCCCCGCCTCTATGGCTAACCCACGGGATGCCGCCTCGGGAGACTTTCACTCCTTGCATGAGGCGATGATGGCCATCATGGCCCGGTTGGACCAGTCCGAAGCTACCTTTCGAAACTTCTCCGATAATATGGATGGTCGCCTTAGAGCCATGGAGGAACGCATGGAGTCTTCCGACAAGTCTGTCCAAGGTCTGGTTGGACGGTTGGATAGATTGCCACACAGGGACCCTCCTGGAGCGGCCCAGGGCCCACCCGCACATGCTCCCGCGGTGGCCCAAGCCCAACCCGCACCCATGGCCCAGGTCCAGCCCGCTCCCGCGGCCCAAAACCAGCCCGCACCCGCTCCTCAGCCCACCCCTCACCGAGCCATCGAACCACAACATCGTGACCTTGGTCTAGAAGACTATGAGTCCGATAATGCGTTTGGGGGTTACGGCCGACGCCATCCTGGCTTTCATCAGCCAAGAGATGAAGAGGACGATAGAGTCCTTAGGACCGTACGAGCAGACCTTCCCACTTTTGACGGGTCTTTGGACCCAAAGGTCTATCTCGATTGGGAGGCCGATATGGACCGGTACTTCGAGTGGTTCAAGATGACGGACCACCGGAGAGTCAAGTTCGCTAAAATAAAGCTGTTAGGGCAAGCACAAACTTATTGGTGCAATGTGGAGAGCTTGCTATATCAGCGTTGGGAGCCCCAGGTTGAGTCTTTGGATGAGATGAAGGAGAGACTTAGAACCAAGTATCTTGCTGCCACATACCGTCAAAGGCTCATTGATAGGTGACATAATCTCAACCAAGGGGATCGGTCCATGTCTAAGTACATCACAGAGTTTGATGAATATTTTTTGCGATGTGGTGTCTCGGAAGAGAGCTCGATACCTGTTTCCCGCTTCCGTCGTGGTTTACGGCCTCACTTTCAATATGAACTCTTTCGCCGCAATGTGACCACCCTGGAGGTCGCATATCAGGTTGCTCTCGAGTTAGAGCTATTTGAGTCAAATTTTCCTCCCGTCCAGCGACCAGGAACCATCCATCAGCGTGGGATCGACCCTCGTACCACGCCTAGTTTCTATAGTCGATTTTCGATGGTTCGTCCTCCGAAACCTCCTCGCCAGGACCCCTTTGCTCTCAGGCCTCGCCCTCTCCCTCCAAGGGACCCTCCCCCTCGCCAACATGCACCATTCCCCACCCCACACCCCCAGCAGCCCGCATTGCCTGCCCGACCCCAACTCCCACCACCCCCGGCCGGTCGAGAAGACAAGGGAAAGGGGCCGATGACCGATGGAGCATCTTCTAGCATAGGCCCGCGTGACCAGTGCTATAGGTGTGGTGGGATTGGCCACTTTGCGGCCAAGTGTCCCACTCGGGACTAATTGGTTATTTTAGACACTCCAATCTGCGACCCCACACCGGAGCTAGTGCCGACCAGCTATGAGCCGGATCCAGAAATCGCGGAGGAGTTCTTTGATGAGCTTTTAGAGGAGCATGCTGCCGACTCGGGTACTCAGTCCCAGGACAATGTGCACTTGGGTGTGATCCTCCCAAACCTCTGAATGCCCATTTAGAAGTCAGTAGGTTCATGTTGGGATGTCTAGGAGTCCCCAACTTTGGGTTGCATTGTTTGTTTACGAGTATTACTTATGGGTGTCTAGGTTTGTCTAGGGTCCTATATGAGTCTGTTTGTTTCTATAGTTTATTTTCTTTCATGCATATGGTTTGCATTAAGTCGTGTCCCAATAAAAGGCCAGCCATGCACGTATAAGGAGTTAGCTGATGCATGCTACATGCCCGTGAGTTCAAAAGGGAGAGTACGTCATGATCAGGGTCATACCTGAACGGTTTCCCCTCAGGACCGTAAAGAAACTCCAGGCCCGCGATCCCCGCCCTTTCTGAGTCATGAAACAACTGGGTTCGAATGCATATGTTATTGAACTACCAGGCGACTATGGTGTCAGTTCGATGTTCAATGTTTCAGATCTGGTAGCATATCGGAACCCGCGGTGATCCCTAGTGAGTTTCAGGCATTCTCCTCCTATTGCAAGTGACACACCACCCGAGAGTCCACCTCTCCCAGCCTCAACGCAAGCATATAGATTGTATACTGGATGAGCATGTGATCACCACCAGGAACAGAGCCTACCAACACTTCCTTGTGCATTGGAGAAAACGCCCCGTGCCAGACGATGCCTTGATCACATGCGGAGAGCTCAAGCTTCGGGACCCTTACTCGACGGGGTCGAGTTCCTCCCACCCGGGGAGAGTTGGTGCAGACACACGCCACAATACGCTTTGGTGGCCGAGGATACGCCGGGGCCCGCTTAGCTCGCGGATGACGTGGACGCTTCGACCGCTGCAACATCTTTATTTCACACCTTTTAGGCCTTATTGGGCCCTTTGTAGTCCTTTCATGGACAATTATCTCTTTTATCTTTATTGAACCTTATGTGGGGAATGGGCTAGACTTATTGGGCTTTGGGCCTTAAATGGGCCAAAGGGCTTCAATGGGAACAAGACTAAAGGAATAGCATGCTATATGTGAAAGGGGTTCAAGGATTGGAGGCTGGTGGCTAGTGGAAGGGGGCGCCCCCCTTCCTTGGTCCAATGATCGGCAGCCATCGACCAACCTTGTCTCCCCTCCCCTTTGATTTTCAAGGTAGGTTAGTCCTTGTCCCCCCCTTGGTCTCCCCTCCCCTCTTCTTGTCAAAGGGGCGCACCCCCCTCTCCCTCCCCTTGCTCCCACGTATGTCACAGCCCCCTCCCCTTGCCATCCCTCTATTTAAACATGTGTATAGTGTTAGTGAAGGAGTTAATGAAGTTTTGATGAGAGAAAATTGCATTAAGAGAGTGATTATCTTCTTTCCTTTGGGTGTGATGCCCTTGGCCAAATCCTGTGATGGGATTTATTTGGGCATGTGACTCGCCCCTCTATCCTCCCTATCCCCTTCGCATATGGTTCCAAAAAAATTCTCAGTGAAGCTTCTGCGAATCAGGAAGAATTTGGCGGTGGTTTCGCACCGATTGGAGCTCTGGATCGTCGGCAATAATTCATCTCGTGAAGTCGCACAGATCTTCCTGAGCTTGCTGTCCAGATCTTGAGTTTCCTGATCCTGAATTTCTATAGATCTCCTTCCACGCTATCTAGATCTGCCTTTCGGTGTGATCGTAGGATTTTGAGTCTTATTCCTGTTGCCGCCAAGCTCGTGTCGATCAGAGATCTGTCATGATTGTGGCGGAGATTCTCGTGGGACTACACAGACCACCCTGTGCAGATCTGACCCAGAAGCAAGGGCAACTTCCAGAAACTTCCCCGCACTCTCCTTTGTAGATCTGACCAAACCCCTTGATCTGATCATTCCTCTAGACGTCGCCGACAATCGGCAACAAACGACGTCTCGTTCTGACACCGGGAGTCATTTTTCCCGTAATTAATTATCTTTCTGTGCAGTTCTGTGTACGCCAAACCAGAAGCTGAGAACTGTTACTGCTGCGACCAGATCTTGACAGATCTGATCACGCCCTTCGGAGCAGAGCAACATCATCCTGTCGCCGACGTTCTCCAACAAACGGAACTCCAATCGGACATTAGATCTTGGCATACCGGCCTTCGCAAGGTCGTTGCGCAGGGTGACCTGCGCAGGCAGAATAGATCGGCGGCCGATCTTCGCCTTCCGGTCGGCTCCGACTCGCTTCCCTCGCCTCCTGCGAGTGCGGCCCGTCACCCCGGATTCCAGCAACCTCAAAATTGCATTTGTAGCCCTTTACCTCCCTGCGTGGAGTGGGCATTAGGTTCTGAAATTGTACAATTATTATTTGTGTGTATTGGGGTTGTCGAATTCGGCCGGGAATTCTTCCCCATGCGCTAGTCGTGGAGGTACGCGCTTCGTTCCTATATCACATTGCTGGTTTAGTATATTTTCTATCATGCTGCATTTGTGAGAATATGGCTATTATCTAGTTTCAAATCACCGTGATTGTGAGTTGAGAGCGCCCGTTCCTTAGCTCCAGTTGAGCACCGAGCTCGGACTGCATTGCCCTAGGCGACAGTGGTTCCTTAAGCGCAGTGATCCCACGTTTCCCTCGCAAGGGACGATCGTCGGGCTGGAGTGAGTTGCTGTTGAGAGACGTCTCCACCCAGAGAACGCCATGGTGGTCAGCCGCCCGACTTGTCTTTAGCGTGTTAGTGCTGGCCGCACTTTTAGTCGATCGTACGTCTTAGCCCGGTCGCATCATCGTCCCGCATCAATAGAGCTCAGTGTTGAAGGTGACGAACCAAGTGAAGCAGTGAGAATTTTGTTTCCAAGGTACGTTGATATACACGACCACCAACTGCTTGAAAATTTTCCTGAATTAATGGAGATGATTGAATTTCAAGGATGGAAGAAGTTTGTCAGTAAGCATAAAATCTATTATCCCAAGTTGGTGACTGAATTCTATGGAAACCTGAAATATGATGCTAGCATTCCAAAGTTTTGGACTCATGTTAGAGGAGTTGAAATTGAGATCACCAAGCGTCTATTGCATGAAGCTCTTACAATTCCAGAGGGTGGACCTGAAGAAGTTGGTTTTGTCTATGATAAATTTGAAGCATATTCAATTATGACTGGTTTACCCAACAATCCTCAGGATGAAAATCAGACCTACATCACTAGCTTCAACACCAATCGGTTTCCTCCCCTACAAAGGCTGCTACACCACATTTTTACTACAATCATAACACCTCAAGGTGGTGGTCGGGGTCGGCTAACTGTGACCCAAAGATTCCTATTCTACTACATGTTGAAGAACATCAAGGTCTGTTTGCCAGACCTGATTATTCAGATAATGGGTTTCTATAAGAATGCTAGAAGACATTTACCATATCCATCGTAATTGACTGCAGTATTCAAGAGAATAAATATTCCATTGAAAAATAAAAATTTCAAGGAAATCCCCATCTCAAATATCTATACAATGGATTTTGTTGAAAAGTATATGAAATTTAAAATGGTCGAAGGTAAGGTTTTAAGGCAATTACCTGGGACTAATCCACCACAAGTGGCTGAGCAGTCTCAACATCAGCCTGAGCAGCCAGAATAACAACTTGATCAACCTGAAGAACAAGCTCAACAGATGGAGCAATAGGTTGAGAAAATGCAACAGCAGCAGCAAGAACAAGAACAGCAACAACAAGCAGAATAGCAGCATCAATTAGAGTTTCCACTACAGCAGCAAGCGCTAGAACAGCAACAACAGCAGATAGAGGAGCAGTAGCCAGAACAGGAGCAGTAATGAGAAATTCAACAAGAAATGGCTAAGCTTCAACTGAATCATCAAGAACCTCAAGCATCACCAGAAGACCAACCGTGGAACATCCCTCCTGCGAGACAAGCTTTAGTTGCAGATCCTCAAACCTCTCAAGTTTCTACATCATCTGTTCAAGAGACATGCACTCTCTTTCGTTTCATATCTGCACAATTTGGGATGCTACATTCTGCATTGAAAGAATAGTCAAGCTACTTTGAGCATCAGATGATTCAGTTCAGAGGAGAAGTAAACTCTGGAATGAGAGAAATGTCAAAAAAATTGATCAGAAATTGACTCATCTTAGGATGGAAGTGAACAACAGAATTGCTGAAATCAACAAAGACAGGACACGTGCCAACAGTAATTTTCACAAACTAGTCCAAGATATTCAAGGAGTCCTTGGAGTTGCTGGAAATCAGATTGGCAAGTTGACTGACAGATTCAACCATCACGATGACAAGTTATTCACCGTTGCAGAATATTTTCATGAAACCAGAGAACAACACAATCGTCTTGTCAGGAATTATGATCATATGACTGACAAATTACAGATGATTATAGATGACATTAAATACATGGTTGAAGTATTCAAGGATCATTACCCTCAGCTAGCTTTTGAAGACCAAGGAGACAGATGGTCGCCTGGTATGGCTCCAGAGTCATCCTCTCAACTTCCTATCTAGGCTACTCAGTCTGATGCACAACTAACCCATATTGCTGATATGATCCGTCATCAAACAACTGTGCTCAGCACTAAAATTGAGTTGTTTCATGAAGCTCTAATGGAAAGGTATTTCTCCACTAATAGAAACCTCAGACAGTTGCTTAAAGGGTCAATCAGAATGCAGAAGAACTACTGGCTTCACTTCAGCATGCTACACTACCTCCTCACGGTCCTCCTACACAAGATGCATCCACTCAGACTGATGACACACTTGGAGAGTGATAATCAAGGATGCTATCACAGAACCCCTCATTTTTTTGGTTGATGGCAAAGGGGGAGAAGAAAATGAGTCAGAGTCATACAGAGTCAAAGAGGAAGTCAAAGAAAAAGTCAAAGCTGTCAGAGCTGAAACAGTCAAAGAGGCAGAGTCAGAGAAAACCAATCATAGTAGTTTGTAGTCAAGAGTCATGCATGTCATGTAGTTATGTAGTTATGCAAAGTCATGCATAGCATTTCTGACCCTTGATGTTCTATTTATCGGCCTTAATTCATATTTGTTAGTCCTGTGAAGATATTTGTTTGCCTTATTTGGTAGAAGCCGTCGCCTTCAACTCTTTTCACACTCAAAGCTGGAACCGTCGCCCTAAATCCATTTGTCACCCTTATTTATCTCTTTGTCACCGCTGAATCTTCATTTGTCACCCTTATGAGAGTATTTGTTGCCTTTAGTCTTCTTCTGTTGTTCTTCCTCTTTTGTCATTTTCTGTGTCCATTGTCGCTGGCCAAAGCTTGACCGAGCTTTGACTGGACTTCAGAAGTTGCAAAAGTTTGACTTTGATTATTGACTTTGCCTGGAGTATTGGTGCATTGGGTCAACATAAAGTTAAAGTTGACTTAGCCTTCCTTGTCCTGGCGTTGACTTTGATGACTGTGGTCAGCCCTCGCTTGTTCTTCAGATTGCTTTAGAGCTCTTGGGATCACTGTTCACATTTGTCTTCTTGTGAGCACTGTAGGTCCTTTGTCTTCTAGTGAGCACGTCTCTCTCTCCTCTAGTTCCTCTTTCTTCTGTTCTTCTTCACCTTCAGCTTCCTTCTCATTTGTTACCAATGTGAAGTTATTTGTTACTCCAGTTGAGCATTTGTCACCCATACTCACCTAATTGTCACCACTAAAGTCCAGAAGCCGTCGCCCTTACTCTTACACTGCCTTGAAAGCACGCGTCGGGATATTTCTATTGAGCCCTATTTGTCACCGTTAGCAGAGTATTTTTACACTTGCTAACCCATTTGTCACCCGTGTAGACACATTAGTCGCCCTTAAGCTCCAATTGGTCCACGTGGAAAACGGGACACGTCGGCCACGCGTGGGTGATGTTCGCGTATTGCCGCCCATGCAACGCCGCATGCCACATCAACAGAAATGATGACTCCGAACTGGACCTCAAAATTAAAAATCCCAATTCCTTATTTACCCTTCCCGCCATGTCTTGCCTCTTAACAAACCTACCAAAAGGCAGTTGGTCTCTCCATCGTGCTCAGCGTCTCCTCTTCCTCGCGGTGCTATTCGTCTACCCTATAAGCCATTTGCGAGCTCTCCGTTTGTTGCTGTGCGGTCATCCTCAATTGTCACTACTCTTTCATCACTGACAGGCATGGAGCCGAAGGAGACACCCGTGCAATGCTTTGTCCGCCGTAAACTAGATGTCTCACCTGCATCTCAGGAAGCTACAGTTCCTACGACCAAAGAAGAAACGTCTGAGGAACCTAGGGTTTCCAAGGGCTCTACTTCAGGACGACAATTTAAAGGTAGGGGGGTCCCTTATCTCCCTTACATAGCTATTTGCCCCCCTGAAGGACCTACCTGTCAATGAATTTCATACATTTGTCACCCTTAAACAACTATTTGCCACACCTAAACTCCCTTCTCTATACATTTGTCACCCTTGTCTTAATCTTAATATTTTTTGTATTTCTTGATCAGTCAATTAACTGAATATCTTGTTTACATATTTTTTTGAATCTAGTGAACACAAAGGTCATCTCGGCCCGGTGTTCTATGGACATTTACATGAAGGATAGGGATCAGATGACATTTCGGGAATGCCACAAGTCATTGATGAGGACCACACCCTTTGGTCCATGTGTTGACAATGCTTCTCCCGTCACCTTCACCATGACACTATTGGAGGAGATTATTTGCGCCCATAGTGGAGGAAATTACTTCCGTATGGGTAGTAAGAAGGTCGCATTCAGTGTGGAAGATGTGACCATAATTTTAGGATTACCTTGCTCCGGTCAGCCGGTTCAACATTATGGATCCACAAAACAGAAGTCGAAGTTGCAGCATCGATTTGGATTTGCAGCAACATTTGACCGGAAGAAAGTGTGCTTTCTCATCCAGCAAATTGTTGGGTCCGATGAAGAGCAGGATGTTGCCGACACTGTCCGGCTGTGGATTGTACTCCTACTATCCACATTCCTTTGCCCACGGTCAACACATTCTTGTCCACAACAGATGCTGTCATGTTTAGATGACATTGACAAAGTTTCAGATTACAATTGGGCAGCCGCCGTGCAACAGGTAACGATGCACAAGTTTGAGCAATTAGTGTTGGTGGTCCAGAAATGACGGTCAGGTACAATTGACCGTGCTAAGAGAAGAGCCGGGGATGCATCCCAAGCCCATACATTTATATTTGGTTGTTCTGCCGCACTTGCTGTAAGTTTTTTTATTTTTGTTGTGTAATAATTAATGTGTCAATCAATAATTCTATTGCATTGTAAAATAACTTGATATATTTCATATTACAGGTCTGGTGTTTTGAGCACACGCGGGTGCGGCAGCCACTAAGGCAGGTGTCATTTCCCCGACTATTTAGGTGGGGGCCATTTCTAAATAGGAAATTAAAATTCTCCATTGGATCCCTATGAGGCCAACATGTATTATGAGTACTAAAAACTTCTTTGTCATTCAACATTAATAAATAACCGAAGTGATGTGATTTGAAATGCAGGTGATCGAAGGACTCCTTGTTGAGCCAAGTGAAAGGGACATGGTGTACGGTGGTCAGATGATAACCCGACCCAGTGATGAGGAGACGTCCTCATCAGCTCCATACATGCCTGTGCTACAGGATATTGCCGCTACATTGAAGATCCAGCAGCGGCTACTTGAGGAAATGAGGGCCTTCTTTCTGACTAGGGTGTAAGGGGCTCACATTGCCACTGATGCAGCACCTCCTAGGCCCGTCGAAAAGGTGACGGATGATGCCATGCCACCGCAGGCAGCCCGAGGAGAGGAAGTGCAGGGGGATGAAAATGTTGAGAAAAGTACCTATCAAACTTTGGTGGACATTGCCGCCAATGTTGTTCTTCCATTGCCCCTTCAACAAAGTACGGATGATACTGTGCCATCTAAGATAGCCCCTGAAGAGGATGTGCAAGGTGATATCCAAGTTGAAGTGGAGGCGACCAATGGGCATGGTGACCGTCGTCCAAATGTCTTTTCTTAGTCCCTTCATCAACGGGACATGAACCCCGCGAGGAAATGGCGGGCACCTGCAAAGAAATCAGGACGGGGGAAGAAGAAGGTGAGTTTACGTTGTTCCTACTTCTTACAGTATAGAATCTAAGATTGGTATATTGGCATAAATGTAGAAGGGAGATGAAGCTGACAACCTCAGAAAGCTCCTACAGTGTACTGATTGGATCTGCAAAGGCCGGCTGAAGCCAACAGATTAAAAGACTGTGAATGAATTCATTGATGCTTATGTCTCGGGGGATATTGAGTAAGTTGTCCTCTTATAGTTTCTGTAATTATCCTGATTCCCCTTACTCTGACTACCATGAAATTTTTTATCCAATATAGTGGCCCCATATTTCAATTACAGAACGAGATTATTTTGAAATGTCGTTATGTCATTGATCTATTATATAGCCAGATGATAGATGATACGATACTTTCTTTCACTGATTGTGTAATTTTATGCCTCGCCCTACCCTGAACTTATGTTTCTACTGCTAATAGAATCGTGATTGTTTGCAGGTAATCGACGATATGATGTTCCTCCTCCACTCAAGATGCAATGAATCTGGCATCTTTCATCGGTGGGTTTGTTTTCCCACCATTGTAGTGAATCACATCAATGACAACATAGTGGCCAACGACGTAAAAAAGATGGAATTGTTGCAGTGCGTATTTGAGAATGATGAATTATCAGAACTACAGCAGAACAAATATTTATTCTTCATGTTACACTCAAGTAATCACTGGCTTCTATTTGCTGTTGACACAGAGAATCACCGCTTTGTCTCATACTATTCCATGAGAGGCATGGCCATCCATGAAGCCACTATAAGAAAATGGGTACTTTTACTTATCCATGTACCTGTATTAAAGATATTTATAATGTGTCTATTAATTATTCCTTAATAATATCAAATATTTCATTTACAGGACCCAGTTGTACGTGAGTTACTGAAGGAATATGGGACATTCAAGGGAGTTGATGAATGGGAACTTGTGTTCAACAACGAATGTCCCCAACAGGCAGTTGGAAGACTCAACTGTGCCATTTATGTACTAAAATATGTTGATGAATTGTCAAGGAAGAGGGAGACATCATGGACATTTACTGAGGTTGATTGTAATATGATTAGAGCCCAGTTTGGGGCCGACCTCATTACCTTTGGAAATACAAGATCTTAAATAATTTTACGTCTCAAACCTCAAAATGTGGCATACATGTCTTGATTGATATTTCTTTTGTCATATATTTTGATCTTCAAAGTTTCATATATTTTAATGCTGTTAATGTGTGCTTGATAATGTTAATTCATGAATATCAATGAGTTTTCTGAAGACAGATTCAAGTTTGGTTAAGGAACTGGGCTTAAATGTGAAAAGATGAAGGCTTTACTTGCACAAGTGTCGACTAGAGTAGACTTTGGAGCCTACTCCAGTTCAGACTGCTGAAGAGAAAAACCCAAGTCACCCACTAGATGAAAAGGGCTTTGGCTACGCTTTAAGGGTGACAAATAGGTGGCGAATGGTGAAAAATAGGCCTTATGGGTGTAAAAGAGGCGACAAAAGGTGAATAATAGATGATCAGGCTGAAATATGGAAATATTCATATCCCATGACAGAGAATATACCTCTGACAGGGTAGCGTCGGATCACGTGCAAAGCCTGGCCTTGGAGTTGAGCGTGTGCCAGACACACCGAAGCTGTGATTCACCCTTTCAGCCCATTTGTCAGCCTTATTGGCTATTTTACACGCTTATCGTCCATTTGTCAGTCATACGGGCTATTTGTCACCCTTAGGTTCAATAGCCGTCACCTTAGCCATTTGTTACCGTAATGCCTTGGCAACATCGCAACCGTTGGTTTTCAATTTTTATATTTTTTTATCATTTTTATATTTATTTATTATAATTATATAATTATATTTCTTAATTATCACTATTAGACAGAAAGAAGAACAAGTTTTAAAGTTTTGGAGCCAATAAGTCAGATAAACCAAAATCAAGCGCGACAGCTAACACCGCATAGTGGTGACAAATAGTCATCGGTGGTGACAAATAGGCTTCAAGACTGACAAATGTCTCGTAAGGGTGATAAATGGATAACAGAAGTCACAATATGTTATGAAGTGAAACAAAGGCGATGGCTAGCGAGCGATAAGGGTGACAAATAGCTCGTTATGAGTGACAAATAGCCGTTAGAAGTCACAAATAGCTCTGTAACGGTGACAAATAGCTCATGACAGTGAAACTTGAAGAAACTCAAGTTCGTTTGAAGGGTTTAACCGTGTATGGGTTTCCTAACTCTACCAACACGAATCTGAAGCTTTCCTAGTCATCAAACGACACTGATTAAACTCATCTAAGATCAATGAATGAGATTTATCTCCAGTTCTACTAATTTACGGTAGGATCAAGCCAGATAAGTGTCTGAACAGATAAACTGCTATGTTTATAGATGAAAGAGTTTTTTATCCGGATTCTGTCAAGAGTCCTTCTTTGTCATAACAACCTCCGTGGGTCTCCATACCCTGCGAAGAGAGAGTGCTTATATAACGAAGAGAAAACCACAGACAAAAAAATGAGAAGAAAGGACGTGTAACCAGAAAAACTAGGGTGACTTTCGTGTGTCTATGAGAAGAAGGCAGAGCCACACTCAAGCAACGTCGAAGGGAATTCAAGTGGATAAAATATTTAATTTTTTTGAATTCCCATTGGTCCACTTGCCAAATAAGAATATTCTTCTTCAGAAAGTATCTGGAAGTGCGCCAGGTGTATAAGAGATAAGTTCCAGCCAATAGAGTTCGAGGTGGCATGATTTGGAAAGTTCATCACGTGCCTCATAGAAAATGCTTGATGCTTCGACGTGCTGGGAGGACAGGTCGAGGCAGCTCAATTGTTGCAAGTCTTGAATATACTGGTGCATCGATGCATTGAAGGATAGGTCGATGCACCCTTTCCCAACTTTGATTTTAGGGAGCTGTTGAGGCTTCACAGATTTGACACTGAGCTCTTTGACGTCGATGTGTTGTAGAAGAAGTGAAGATCGAGTTAGAAAGACAGGTCGAGGTTAATCAGTGTCGTTTGATGATTAGGAAAGCTTCAGATCGTGTTGGTAGAGTTAGGAATCCTATACAAGGTTAAATCCTTCAAACGAACTTGAGTTTCTTCAATTTTCACTGTCATGAGCTATTTGTCACCGTTACAGAGCTCTTGGTCACTGCTAACGGCTATTTGTCACTTACAACGAGCTATTTGTCACCCTTATTGCTCGTTAGCCGTCGCCTTTGTTTCGCTTCATAACATATTGTGTCTTCTGTTATCCATTTATCACCATTACGAGACATTTGTCAGCCTTGAAGCCTATTTGTCACCACTGATGACTATTTGTCACCACTATGCAGTGTTAGCCGTTGCAGTATCTCTCTCCGGCCTCTCGTCTACTTCAATGTCTTTGCCAACTACAAGAAGCAGAGGAAAGCATACAGTCTTAGAGAAACAGCCTGCGGCTGATGTATCCAGACTAAAGGAACCTCGGTCCAAGCGATCTCATGACCCAGATGCATTGGCTAGTGGATCTCATCAGCCGGAGTCAACAAAGGCAACAGAAAGATAGGACTGAGAGTCAGATTCACCTATCAGAAAAAGAGGGGCAACTCAGAAAAGTTGGGGGAGATCGAAGTTGGTGTGAGATGGCACGATCTTCGCAGTCCCGTCACTTCGATTTCCACAAACTTGGGGAGGCACGAAGACTCTTTTGCCCCTTCTGGGGGTTTTGTCTCCTTCCTATAAATAGAGACTCTGTGGGGAACCCTAAGGACATCCTAAGTTCCTTTGGTTGTCAAAGACACTCTCGTGAAGATGTCGTCTGAGAAGTTAGATTCTTCGTCAGAGGAGGTTCCCCACAAACGGCTGTGCTTCCGAAAGGAAGCCCTGCCAGTGCCGGACCATCCATCAGGGGAAAGCAATGGCGGCGACGTTTCGGAGGAATACAAGGAGGGGTACCTACAAGGGTGGCAGGATGCCTTGGTGAAGGTGGACCGCCTGTTTTGTAACAAGGTGGTGTTGAGCCTCCAATCTGATAGGTTCCGTCCCAAAGAGGATGAGTAACCGCTTGTACCCTCTTCCCCTATCAATATAATTTCTTTTTCTGCAACCTTTCTTTGCATGATGGATGCTTGATCTTTGTGTAATGTGGTTGCCATTAATGGATCCATACCTTCCCTTGATGTGTGAGTCAAATGAAGGATACCATCCATCGCAGGTAGGGGTTACCTTTACGAAGGGGAGTTCTTCCCCTATAAGTAGCAAGGTTTGTCGATGGTTCTAATATTAGTAGGGCTTATCTTCATGGTCATAGTTCATCGTTAGGATCCATTTGTCACCCCTGTTGATCTATTTGTCACCACTAATAGGCATTTTTCACTCTTAACATGCAGGAGCCATCGCCTTTGCCCCTGGGAGCCGTCGCCTTTGTGCATTTTTCACTGTTAAGAGCCTTTTGTCACCCCTCATGCGCATTTGTCGCCCCTGTCAACCTATTTGTCACCACTAATGTGCATTTGTTACCTTTGTCAACTTATTTGTCACCACTAATATGCACTCATCACCCTTATCATTCATTTCACCATGCTGCTCTCACATATGGAAGGTGAACCCAAAAAGTAAAAAAGGATAATAATAATAAAAAAATCATAAAAATGATAATCAATAAATATAATAATTTATTAGTTTAGGGGCGGGGTAGATAAAACATCTACACCCATGTAGTGTTTTGATGATGTTAAAGGGGGAGAGAGAGTCATGTGCTACATTGTCTTAAGTCAAATAGGGGTTGCTGCATAGGGTTGCTGCATATTCACTATGTCAATCTGCATATGCATTTTAAAGGTCATGGTCTGATGTGTAAGCTGCACGCTCCACATTGTAAATTCAAATTTTTTAAAATGAAATGAAGCTTATTGTTGAATGATTCTTTTTGTCAAAACATATGGTTGATGAAAAGACTTGAATGTGCTACTTGAAGCACAATGACTCATAGTTACCATCATCAAAAAGGGGGAGAATATTGTGCCCCTAGTTTTGATGGTGACAGCAGCTGATCACACAGGTTGCCCAACTGAGGAATAGCCTCCTCCCTTCCTCTGATGACACAGAGGGAACCGTGCACACCTGACCTGTGAGCACACCCCTGATTCTACCCCAGTAGAACCAGACCCACTGCACTAAGACAGCACACGAGGACCCTTCCTCGCACCCTGGCCCACAGACTAGATCGTGATCAATCAAACCTCTGATTAGTGCAGTAATGCACTATCAGAGAACAATGACTCAACTGGATCGAAAAGGCAAACCAAGAAACTCAAAATGAAATAAACAAAATGTAGCATAACGAGAAACAAATGTAGCTCTGAAATTATTTCAAGAGCTTTCACAGAAATGGGTCTTCTCTCAATCTGGCAAAGTGCATATTCTCTCTTTTCTTCTTTTTTCTCTCGCCCTTTCTCTTGCTCACACAGTGACTTTTTCCTTCAGGAAGATCTCCAGCTTGTTGATTCATCTTTCCGCCTTTTTGATGTTCTCCATTGAGCTACGTTGACGTAGCCTGAGCGCTGCATTGACGTTCTCTATTGAGCTGCTAAAATGAAGGAATGTGAACTATTCAAGGCAGGACTTTAGCGATGGAATAGTGCTGACAAATAGCTTGTTAGAGCTGACAAATGCCTGATAGGAGTGACAAATAGCTCCTTAACACTAAAAAATAGCTCCTACTTATGGAAAGTGAATAGCAGTCAAGATTGCACAAAGGAATCAACCTTGTATGGGTTTCCTAACATTGTCATCTTGAATCTGGAGTTCTTTTAAGCCTTGGATGACTATGATTAACCCCTTTCAAGATCAAAGGAAGAAAGTACTCTCCGGTTCTAAGGGTTCTTCATTGTGATGGGTTTGAGTAGAAGCGGCAGCATCTATTTCTCTGAAGTGCAGGCCATGTTGATCAGCAACTTATCAAGGTTCAGCAAGATTCAAGTGTGCCTATGATCATCAAAATTCACACAAGCCAACAAGGATAACAAATAGGTCAGTAACGGTGATAAATAAAAGATAGAAGTGACAAATGGGGCAGTAACAGTGACAACTAACTAAAGGCGACGGCCAGAAAAAAGAGGAAAAGAACAATAGCGACTGCGTTTGAACGTAAGGGTGACAAATAGGTGTCTAAGGCTGACAAATGTCCGATAGGGGTGTAAAATACCTATTAAGTCTGACAAATAGCTCGGTAGGCTGAAATGAGGGAAACTTGTGTCTGCCACACGCTCGAGCTCGAAAGCCATTAGACTGGCACGTGACTCAAATCCCAATCCTATCTAATAGAGAATATCATCTCTCCTGACACGTGGACCAATGGTTAAAAGAAGAAATCAATTCATTTTTATCCAGAAGTCTACGGAGCCCCTGTTCTATATATATGGGGTGTTCTTCTCCGTGAAGGGTGCTGCACAAGAGAAAAGAAAAGAGAGGGCTACTGCGAAGCACTACAAGAAAAAAGAGAGAAGAGTGAGAAGCAGATCTGAGAGAGGGGAGTTCGTGAGAAGAAGAAGAAGAAGAGAAAAAGAGGGTTCGTGAGAGAGAGCTGGTCTGAATAGAAAGCATTTTTTTTAATCGGGCAAAAGCCTGCAGGGCGGGACGAGGGAGACCGTTCACCCCTTCGAGGAAGGGAAGGGACACTTAGCATGCGATGAAATCAAACTATAGAATCTGTTCACACACCATCCTGCGAAGGGGGGTTAGAGGATAATGATCAAGCTCACACACAAACCACACTGCATAGGAGAGAGAATGTTCCTCTTCATAGAGAACCTTGAATCACGTGCCCACTAATGGGTCTTCGAGATTGAGCATGTGGCAGACACAAGTTTTTCTGTAATTCAGCTTTCCAAGCTATTTTTCAGCCTTACAAGCTATTTTACAGCCATACTGCCCATTTGTCTACCTTAAGGACCTATTTGTCACCCTTATTTCCCATTTGTCCGCCTTACTGCCCATTTGTCTGCCTTAGGCCGAAAGAGCCGTCCCCTTTGAGGTTTTTCCTCTTATGTTGAGCCGTCGCCAATAGCCATTTGTCACCGCTAGCACTCATTTGTTTCCCTTGATCGCTATTTGTCACCGTTAGCTAGCCATTTGTTACTCTTGGCCATTTGTCACTCTTATTCACCATTCTTCACCATTGAGCAATATTCTTCACGTTAACACCCATTTGTCACCCTTAATGACAAATGGTCAAGCATATGAAGTATTTTTCACCCTTGTGAACTATTCTTCAGACTTGCTGAGTGGGTTGACTGCTTTGACTCTGATTGAGCTTGTATTGACTCCTTCTCATGAGATGGTGTTGAAATAGCTGTTGACTGTTGACTTACTTATATTGACTCTGAGGCATGGCTGCCTTGATAGCGTTGACTCAGAAGCTTGAGTGCTTTACTGCGTTGACCGTGTTAGGTGCAATGTGATCCATTCTTCAACATTATGAAATCTGTCACCTGTAATCTTCATATGACACTTGATTTCCTCATTAGACAGCTTATTTTGGTCAAACTGTTCCGATGTAAGTCGAACAGTTCCGACGTATTTACGACAGAATAATATTCCATCAGAAACTATTAATAAACTTATATCTATTGCTATTGTTTAGAGATTTTCGATGGAAAAACATCAGTCGCACATACATCGAAAATGCCCGACAGAAATTAATTTGGTTGGAAATACGTCGGACTGTCCTAACATATTTTCGACTGAAGAGTTATGACAAAATGTGTGACGTATTTCTGACTGACAATTATTCCGTCGGAACCCAATGAAATAATTTTCCACGCTTCCCATAATTAAATAATCAAGAGTTTCCGCCGGACAAATGATTAGTCGGAAATATGTTAGAAATTTACGACGTAATAAAATTGCGTCGGAAATAAGTCGCAACTTTCCCACTTAATTCTGACCATATTCTTTTCTGTCGAAAATTGTTGATAAATTTCTTGTCCTTCTTTAGGGCTTTCCGACAAAATTTAATACGGTCGCAAATACGTTAGAACTTTGTGACGTATTTCTGACTAAATTTCATTCTGTCGAAAAGTTTTGACGTATTTTTGTTCGAATTAATATGTCAGAAATAGGTCCATAAGTACATACATTTTTTTGACATAAATTTTCCTTCACAAAGTAAAATAAGTTCCGACGTATGTCCGACGAAATTTTTTTAGTCGAAAAATGTCGTCGGTATTTCAGATTTTTCTTGTAGTGAAACTTAGAGAAGATGCATTGACGTAATAAGAAGATATCTCAATGCAGTCATGATAAGTACTTAATTATCCATTGTTATTCACATCACACACATAGCTCTTGGGCTTTAATGAAGATAATTATGTAATTTTTCACGATAATCTCGATCTCGCCCTAAATGGAATATCATCTAGAATTATGGAGACTTGTAGCATTTTTAAGAATATTACATCATTTGAATTTTGTCCAAATCTGATTTCTCTAAATTCATTTGTGGAATAAGCAAGTTGGGAAAAGATAAATGCTGTACTCATTGAGCAAACATATTTGTGTGAGGGGCCTTGCTATAATTTTTTATATAATTCTAAAACTTTGTGAACAGTTGCACAGGCAGACACCTCCCTCGTTGGCAACAGGCTGATCTCTTACGCGAACACGGCAAGCTGCATGGGAACTGGGCGAGCTGCAGGCAAGATCTAGGCTAGCTCCTGGCGAATCCGGCAACATGCTGATCTCTCACGCGAACACGACAAGCTACATGGGAACGCGGCAAGCTCAGCGGTCATGCACGTAAGCTCTCCAGCAGAAGGCAGACGGCGGCCAGGCATGGCTTAGGCCGGAGAGTTTTAGGCAAACACGGCAGCTGGAGCAGCAGATATGGTGATGGCGTGGGCACACGACAGCTTGCATGGGAAGTTGGCGATGACAGGAAAGCGGACGGCAACCCCAGGCGAACTCCAGGCGCAAGGAAGCGAGAGCTTGGCCGTGACGGATGACCCTTGGCCCCTATAAAATCGCCATTTCCCTCTCCCCTGAGGAGTTTATTTTTTTTTATTGCGGCAACCTCTCCTTCCCATCGCCCCCAAGCTCACCCCTTCTGTCTCTCTTTAGACCCCTCACCCATCTCCTCACAATCTCTCTTTCCCTCCCACTCAAACCATTGCACCGGTCCCCTATTTGGAACAGAGGCACTGCAGGTGCCTCTGTCCCTCCCCCCTCTCTCTCTTTTGCAATGGTCTCCACCCTCTCATACTCTCACCCTCTCTCTTTGCCCCTCACGCAGCCTCTCACCATCTCTCTTCTCTTCCCTTCTCTATTCTCTCTGCAGCTCAGCCGGACGCGACCTCCCCCTCTCAGCCTTCTCGCCTGCCCTCACGTAGCCGCGGCAGTCCTGTTCTCACCACTGCAACCGCCCCTATCCGCGTTGCCCGCGGCGCTCCCTCTCTCTGATCTTTCTCCCTCACACACACCTCACACCAACTCTCCCCCTCTCCTTTACATAGCTCCCTCTTTCTGTCTGCTTCACTCACGCACGCTGCACCGCGGAGCTCCCTCTCGCATGGCGGCTCCCTCTCTCGCTCACGCATCAACTCCTCCTGCTCGGCCTTCTCATCGGCGGCTCCTCCACACCTTCCCCTCCGCCGGTGTCATCCTACTTTACACCTACAACGGACCACCCACTTGGATTACCTCAAACCGCCCTGCTACTCCTCTCTCTGCCCACCGAACCACTCCATCTCCCCCTCTTCTTCTCACCACCTCACTTAATCCCTTCCTTCTCTAATCCCTCTTACACCTTCTCTGCATGCACGTTGCCTCACCCTATCTCCCTATCACTTCGCAACACACACACACAAACCCGTCTCCTCTCCCTTTGCTTCTAGTTCTCACCCACACACGCACGGCCGCTTGCACACGCCCCACCGCAGCATCAACCTCGCCCTCTCGCCCTCTTCACTACACTACTGATAAGTGTGTATTTTCTCATCTTAATTCATGTTATTTATATTATTTATAGATTTTAATAATAATAAATATGCACTTATCACACTTACTTTTAATTTAGAGTAAAATAATTAATTTTTTGAAATTAAATGATTTTAATAAAGATATTTTCTTATTTAACAAGCATTCAAAACAATAAAAATAAGAAAAATAAGAAAATATAATGTATGTTGAAATGGGTCAAAAGCCCAGGAATTTGTTCAATAAGAATAAAAATAAAAAAATAAAAAAAAGATAAATTTATTTGATATTTTTTAGGCCTTAATAAGCTATATACATAATATATACCTATATACATATATATATATATATTATTAAAATAAAATAAAAAATATAATTTTGGACTTGTTCCAAAATGAAAAGAAAATAAAAAGAAAAAAATAATAAATTTATTAGATATTTTTTAGGATTTTTATGAGCTATATACATCACATATAACTATATATGTAATATATATATATGTATATATGCAGGTGGCTCATTGGGCGGCGGCGCACGCGGCCAGGCGGGCCGGCGCACGGACGCTCAAAGGAGGCGGCAGGGCGCATGGCACGGTGCGCCCACGCGCGCGCCACGCGGCGCTCGCACGAGGGGCGGCGCACACGCGGCCCACGCGGCCGCGTCTCACGCGGTGTTGGCCGGTCGGCGCGACGCGCCGAGGAGAGAGAAAGAAGGAGAAAATGGGCTAGAAAAATGCCAGAAAAATTCCAAAAAAATCATAAAAAATAGCAAAGTGTGCAGCACATGTCAGCTCACAATATTGGGTCAAATATAGCAGCAATTGGGTGTTTACATTGGCCAAGTGTTCACATGTAAAGGGGTTGTTTTAACACCCTATATAAAGGGCTTCATTTGTAATGGAAAGTGAGGGGGTTGTGAAGAGAGGAGAGTCAAGTGTTGTAAGAGAGGGATTGCTAAGCTTTGTAAGTGCTCTTCAATTTCATGCTTTGTGGCTTTGGTAGGAATAGATTTTGAAAGCTTTTGTATTCAAGTTTTGAAGTTTGTGTTAAGCTTGTATTAAAGGATTTCATTGTACGCTTAGCCATTGTGGCTTTTCATAATCAATTTACAAGTTGGTGTGATCTTCATTTCAAATTATTGTCTTCATGAAAGTTGTTCCTGTTTAAGTGTTCTTCAACTTCTCTGTTCATCATTTCGTCCAATTCCTTCTAGATTAAAAGTTATTTTCTATTTTCTTAAGTGCTGTCCTGTGTATGTACTGTTCATCCGTAGTGATAGTGTCCACCAATTTGTCATTTTGAAGCCTTTACAAGCATAATTTTACTCTGAGTTCTAAATAAAAGTTGTTCCCCTCTTGTAGTTCTAAGTTTTGTTCTTCTTGCACTTTGTCAAATTCTTCTTAGTTTAAGCTCTAGAATTAATTCTTTACTGTTCTGTTTTTCTATCAGTTACTGTTCACCAGCAGCAATAGAGTTTGATTTTTTAAGTTTTTCATTATCTTCCTCTCGTTTTCTGATTCTGTGTTCTTCATCAAAGTTCTTCATCTTTCAATTCTCTACAACTTGCATTTAGTCCATTTTATCTAATTCCATCTAGATTGTAAGTTATTTTATTTCTTTCAAACCCCTATTTTCACTGGAATTCTATTTTTGTTTTCAATTTCTAAGGCGGTCTAAAGTCAAATCTCTTGATCTTTAAATCTCAAAAACTCAAGGTTTTCAACTTTAAAATCTACTTCTCCCTGTGGATTCGACTCGGTCTCACCACTTAACTATTTCATTTATTTAACTTGTGGGCCGGATATTGTAATTTGATAGTGGGGGCGTATTAACGACGTGCGTTTCCGCGCATCAAATTTTGGCGCCGTTGCCGGGGAAGAGTTTATGATTTTTAAGTTGATTATTTTGTGTTTGTGTATAAATTGATATTAACAATTTTTATTTTGTCAAAAATAAAAAAAAAGAACGAGGGATCGCTGTCAAGTAAGTATCTTACTTTATCTCTCTTGATTTAATTTCTTTCTTCATATTATTAATTGAAAATTCAAAAAAAAAATTCTTACTGGCTAGATAGGTTCATTAATAAAAACAACAACAACAACAAAAAAGCACTTGAACCCAAAAAAAAAAAAATTTGCATTTCAAGATTAGAAACTACACACCCTGTTTTAGGACATGCATCATTTAGCATAAGATTTTTTTTGTTTAATTTCTGTCATTGCATTTTTGAAGATTGCAAGGGGCAAGGTACGTTCTATTTATCATATTCTCTCATGCATATTGCATAAGAACCCCTTGTTTGACATTGTGGTGTGCATTTCATTTCAAAATATTTTAAGGGCAATACCCCTAAATAACATAAGGTGGGGATTTCATCACCCTTTCCTTAGCCCACAAACCACACTTTCCTTGCATCTTTGCATGACCTAAGCCATAATAAAAATCAGCAGACATTGGCCCGAGGAGATCACACTGTGATTTTAGTACGATTTGAGCTTATCCTCTTGTGGACACCGGTGCCTAAGGCAAGACGGTCGAACGGCAAACGCCTTAAGCGGGCTAGTGGTTACTTAATTAGGACCTTGTGAAAGCAAGGGGAGCCTCCCACTACCCCACCCCTTACCTGGCTGGTGGAAATTTTGAGGATGAACTTTCATTGTACTTTGATCACTTTGTGAAACCCCACTTGTAGGATCAGAGTACCCCTAGGTGTCTTAGGTTGGATTGTGTGATAACTTGTTCGTGTCTTCTTAAAATCAAACAACAACAACAAAAAAAAAAAGAGGGGGAGTAATATTCTATGCATAATTCAATCTAATCTTGCTTTAAGGAATTAGAGTGTATGCAGGGTAGGAGATCTCTTTGTCCTGACCTAGCTCTGCTTGATTTTGAGATTGAGAGAACCCTACAACACAACCTTAAAAACACAAGGGTTGAGTCTATGGAGATGGAAGCCCCAAAGGAAGGACTTGTCGCTCAACCTAGAACATTGAAAGATTACATGTATCCTTCAAGGGCTAGTCAACCCTCTTGCATTCAGTTACCTGAAAATAATGGGCATTTTGAGCTTAAGTCAGGAATTATCCAAATGTTGCCTGTCTTTAGAGGGGAGGAAGCTGAGAACCCATATCATCATGTAAGAGATTTTGAGGAGATTTGCAGTACAATGAGCTTCACTCATCTAAGTGCTGAGTCCCTTAAGTTAAGATTGTTTCCATTCTCTTTAAGGGATAAAGCCAAGAATTGGTTGTACTCATTACGGCCTCGGTCGATTACAACATGGGATGGTCTATCCACGGAATTTTTAAGGAAATTTTTTCCAAACCACAAAACTGCCACCATTAGACAAAAACTCAATAGCTTTATTCAGCTTGATGGTGAAACTCTGTGGAGATACATGGAGAGATTCAATGATCTTCTGCTGCAATGCCCTCACCATGGATTTGAACAATGGAGATTAGTCCAAATTCTATATGAAGGGTTGGATTTCAATACTCGGACTATGGTAGAGTCCATGTGTAATGGGGGATTCACCAATAAAAAAGCAGAAGAAGCTTGGGCATTTTTAGATGAAATTGCAGAAAAATCACAACAGTGGGAAACTATTAAGGAACCAAGGAGGGCAGTCACAAGGGGCGGCTTGTTCCAAGTGGACAAAGAAGTTGATATGGAAGTTAAAATGGGAGCATTGGCCAGAAGACTGGAGGCCTTAGAAATGACAAAAATTGGAAAAACTTATGAAACTGCCAAAAATATTGAGCCTTCTATGTGCGTGTTATGCAATGGTTCAGATCACCTGGTTGAAAATTGTTCAGAAATCCAAAGCTTTAGGGAGACTAGGTCACAAGCCAATTCATATCAAAGACCTAACAACAATCCCTATAGTGACACCTATAACCCAGGATGGAGGAACCATCCCAACTTCTCTTGGAAGTCACAACAGGTTCAGGCCCAAAATTCTCAGGCTAATAATTTTCCAAATAAGGCCCAATATCAGACCAACTTCCAAAACCAAGCTTTTAACAGAGGTCAACCTTCTCATCCATTACCTACACAACCGCATCAACAATTTGTCCCACCCACTTATGGCCAATCATCTCAATCTCAGCCATCCACTCAAAATGAGGATAGGATTTTACAACAATTCCAACAACTTCTTTCGGCTCAACAACAATCTTTTACTGCCCAACTTCAACAAGCTATTTCTAGGATGGAGGCCCAGGTTGGTCAAATGACTGAAGCAAATATGAGGAGGGAACCAGGCCAATTACCTAGCCAACCCATAGCAAATCCTAGGAACTATCCACCTGGTTTTAATTCACAGCCACCACTACAAGTACAACCTAAGAACCCTCATGTTGAGAATGCTAAAGCCATTACTACATTAAGAAGCGGAAAGATCCTTGCAGATCCATACGATAAGGGAAGGGGCGAAGCCAGCTCAAGCCAACCCAAGATTTCGGATCATAAGGATGAGGAACCCATGCCTACTTCCACCAGTATAGTGGGTCATGAGGAGAATAAGAAGGACAAAGGGAAAGTTCAAGTTGAGGATACCCCTGAGATTTATCAGCCTAAAATCCCTTTTCCATCAGCCTTAGGAACAAGAAAGGAGAAGAAGGAACAACAGGCTCAGGCCCGTAATGAACAAATGATGGAGTTATTCAAGCAAGTACACATCAACATCCCACTTCTAGATGCCATCCAGCATGTGCCTGCTTACGCTAAATTTCTCAAAGATCTGTGCACACAAAAGAGGGAGCCTAGGACAGCCACTAGGAAAATTCTACTGTCAGAGGATGTCAGTGCAGTCTTGTTGAATCAACTCCCACAGAAAATGAAAGATCCTGGTGCACCACTCATCTCTTGTGTCATTGGAGGCATTACCTTTGAAAAGGCCCTATTGGACTTGGGGGCTAGTGTGAATTTACTACCAACTTCTGTTTATCAAAAGTTTGGGATAGGAGAACTTAAACCAACCCCGGTGATCCTCCAATTAGCAGATAGATCTGTTAGGACACCGAGGGGGTTGGTGGAGGACGTACTTGTCAAGATAGACACTTGCTACTTTCCTGTAGACTTTTTGATTCTTGACATGGAACTTAGCCATGATCTGGCTCAAAGTCCCATCATATTAGGTCGACCTTTCCTGGCCACTGCAAATGCCAATATTAATTGTAAGTCGGGGCTCATGGATATCTCTTTTGGAAATCAGAAAATCACTCTCAATGTCTTCAAGGCTTCTAAACACATGGGGAATGAGGAGGACTGTTACACAGTTGATGCAATTGAGGACCTCATTGAAAATTGTTCTCCTTTAAATGAACCCATTAATTTAGATGAGTTGGATGATAAGGAATCCATTGAAGATGTCTATGTGCTTGACTCAAGGAACATGGCATTGTGGCCTACTAAGGTGGAACCTTGGCCAAAACTCAACATTGAGCCGGCGATGCCTTCACTCCAGGCCCCACCACAATTGGAACTCAAACCCTTACCTAAGTCTTTGAAGTATACATTTCTAGGGCCCAAGGAGACTTTACCTGTGATAATTGCTTCTGATTTATCTCCCACACAAGAAGCCCAGCTACATGATGTCCTTAAAGCTCATAAAGCTGCCATTGGCTGGACTGTGGCTGACCTCAAAGGTATTAGCCCCTCAATATGCATGCATCACATCTACTCTGAGCCAAATGCTAAGCCTATTAGAGAGTCACAAAGAAGATTAAATCCAATATGAGAGAAGTGGTGAAAAAGGAGGTGGTCAAATGGTTAGATGCTGGAATCATTTACCCCATTTCGGATAGCAATTGGGTGAGCCCTACGCAAATTGTTCCCAAAAAGTCAGGACTCACAGTCATCGAAAATGAACGAGGTGAGCCCTTGCCTACTCGATTGACTACGGGATGGAGGGTGTGTATAGACTACAGGAAGTTAAATGCAGTCACTAAGAAAGATCACTTCCCTTTACCTTTCATCGACCAAATCCTAGAGAAACTGGCTGGACAAAAGTACTTTTGCTTTTTGGATGGTTACTCAGGATACAATCAAGTGGCCATGTATCCAGAGGATCAAGAGAAGACCACCTTCACATGTCCATATGGTACATTTGCTTTTAGAAGGATGCCTTTTGGATTATGTAATGCACCAGCCACTTTTCAAAGGTGCATGATGGCTATCTTTTCTGACATGGTCGGAGATTTTCTTGAAATTTTTATGGATGATTTCTCTATTTTTGGGGATTCATTCGAAACTTGTTTGCAAAACTTGGAAAGAATCTTGAAGAGGTGTATAGAAACAAATCTGGTTTTGAGTTGGGAAAAGAGCCATTTCATGGTAAAGGAAGGAATTGTGTTAGGACATGTTATTTCTGATAGGGGAATCGAGGTAGATAAAGCTAAAATTGATTTGATTTCTAGTTTGCCTCCCCCAACATCAGTCAAACAGATCCGATCCTTTCTAGGCCACGTTGGTTTTTACCGACGATTCATTAAGGACTTTTCAAAGATTTCTCGTCCTTTGTGCAGCTTGTTGGCCAAAGATACGCCTTTCCATTTTGATGATTCATGTCTTCAAGCACACAACTTTTTGAAAAAGGCAGTGACTCAAGCTCCAATCCTACAACCCCCAGATTGGTCACTACCTTTTGAAATCATGTGTGATGCTTCTGATTATGCCATGGGGGCGGTATTGGGCCAAAGGATGAATAAAAGCCCAGTTGTGATTTACTATGCCAGTCGAACCCTGGCTGAGGCCCAAAAGAACTACACCACAACTGAGAAAGAACTTTTGGCTGTAGTCTTTGCACTAGAAAAGTTCCGATCCTATCTTTTAGGATCCAAAGTCATCATCTATTCGGACCATTCTGCTCTGAGATACCTATTGTCCAAAAAGGAAGCCAAACCACGTTTGATCAGGTGGATCTTGCTCTTGCAAGAATTTGACATTGAGATTCGAGACAAAAAGGGGTCTGAAAATGTTGTCGCAGATCACTTATCTAGGATTCTAGTGCAAGAAAGTGAACCTATTCAAGACTCTTTCCCTGATGAACAATTGCTGACCATTTCTCAAAGGAGACCTCCATGGTTTGCTGATATTGTTAACTATTTGGCCGTAGGATTAATTCCTAATGGCTGGTCCAAACAAGAGAAAGATCGATTTCTTTCTCAGATAAAATATCACTTTTGGGAGGACCCAGAACTTTTTCGAATCTGTGCTGATAATGTCATAAGAAGGTGCGTCCCAGAAAGTGAACATCAAAGCATTCTTACCTTCTGTCATACTCTTTCATGTGGGGGGCATTTTTCTGGGAAGAAAACTGCGGCAAAAATCCTACAAAGTGGTTTCTATTGGCCCACTCTCTTCAAGGATGCTCACACATTCAGTCAATCTTGTCCCAAGTGTCAAACCATGGGCAACATTTCCAAGAGAGATATGATGCCATTAAACCCCATCCTTGTGGTAGAAATCTTTGATGTCTGGGGGATTGATTTCATGGGTCCATTCCCATCATCTTTTGGACATGAATACATACTGGTGGCTGTTGATTATGTGTCCAAATGGATTGAGGCAGTGGCTACTAGAACCAATGATCACAAAGTGGTTCTAAAGTTCATCCAGAAAAATATCTTTTCAAGGTTTGGGTTTCCAAGAGCAATAATCAGTGATGGGGGTAGCCATTTCACTAACTCCCAATTCAAAACCTTGTTAAGAAAATATGGGATCACCCACAAGGTAGCCACACCTTATCATCCTCAAACAAGTGGACAAGTGGAAGTCTCTAATAGAGAAATCAAGAACATTCTACAAAAAACAGTTCGACCTGATAGGAAGGACTGGTCAGAGAGACTAGATGATGCTCTATGGGCTTACAGGACAGCCTACAAGACCCCCATTGGAATGTCACCCTTTAGGTTGATCTACGGGAAAGCATGTCACCTTCCGGTCGAATTGGAACACAAAGCCTACTGGGCTGTAAAGCAATTCAATTTGGACTTGGCCCAAGCAGGAGAAAATCGGGCATTACAGTTGAATGAGCTAGATGAGTTACGGATGGAATCTTATGAAAATTCTAGGATTTACAAGGCCAAAATGAAAATTTTTCATGACAAACACATCTCTCGAAAAACTTTTGAGCCTAACCAACGAGTTTGGTTGTTCAACTCTAGGCTCAAACTTTTTCCTGGAAAGCTCAGATCTAGGTGGGAGGGTCCTTTCATAGTGCATTCGGTATCCCCACACGGTACAGTTGAAATTCTTGATCCTAAGAGTGGGAATATTTTTAAAGTTAATGGCCAAAGACTCAAACCCTATATTGAGGGAGTTTCAGTTGACATGCACATTGATGAGGTGCACTTCACAACCTCACTATGAGTTACATTGCGTCTGGCTGAAGACGTTAAACTAAGCGCTTCCTGGGAGGCAACCCACGATTTTTGTGATTTAATATTTTGTTTTAGTGTGTTTATTTTTTTTTCAGTTGTCAGGCCACAACACAACAAAGCCCTCGTCATTCTGCCCCGACCATCAGGTTGTATCCTTCCATCCCAACCATATTATCTGTTTACTTGTTCTCTGCTCTTTCTATTGCTTCTGCCATTGAGGACAATGTCATTTAAGTTGGGGGGACGAAAATCATATTATCATATACAACCTTCACGGAAATCATATTATCATATACAACCTTCTTTCGCCTACAAATTTTTTTTTCTTCCTAAATCCAAAATAACACCCAATTGAGTTTTCTTGATTTATGCTCTCATGAAAAGTAATTCTGGAATGGAAAAGATTAGGGAGAAGGATGATGGAACATTTATCTAATCGAGCCATGGAAAACTGATCTAAGAATCTTTTTAAAGTTCATGTGCACTTTAGAAAAAAGAAAATCACTTTGCACGCTAATGAAACAAGTAGGACAAGCCTTCTGCTATTTTGGGTATGTTGTCTGATATTCAGCACTTCTTAAGGAAGAGATTTTTATTTATAAGCTTTCTGCCATGCTATTTATCAAAAATTAGTGCAAATGCACAAGTGACAAAAGTATGAGAAAAATACCATGAAAAATGCTCCGATTCTGAGTAACCGGGCCTACTTCACCTAAGACGTGTTGAGGTTCGCGTCAAAAGGAAAAGGAAACTTTGATCTGTGTAACCGGGCCTACTTCACCTAAGACGTGTTGAGGTTCGCGTAAAACAGTGAAGGGTAGTGCAGCATCATGTGTGTATAGAAAAAAGAAAAGTAGAAAGAAAAAGAAAAGAATACAAAAGATCCCAAAAGGGACAAAACAATAAGGCAGACAAAAAAGCTAGTATGCTGAACGCTCTAATTAAGAAGTGCAGAATTGAAAGACATTTGTTCGGAATAGCAACTAGAGGATGCAATTGTCTATACTGTGAATTTAGTATTACACATGCACAAGTGCGACTGAATTTTGATTAGAATTCTTGATCATGTACCTGAATTTCCTACATAAGGCTAATATGTGATAATGATTCCAGATTCCTAATCTTTAGTTGACTCTATGAAAGATGATCTAGAAATGAGGCATGAACTTTGTAAACTCTTGTTAGTCCTTACATTTTGAGATTATTTGCATTGCTAAGGGACTAGCAATGAGTAAGTTGGGGGGTGTGATAAGTGTGTATTTTCCCATCTTAATTCATGTTATTTACATTATTTATGGGTTTTAATAATAATAAATATGCACTTATCACACTTACTTTTAATTTAGAGTAAAATAATTAATTTTTTGGAATTAAATGATTTTAATAAAGATATTTCCTTATTTAACAAGCATTCAAAACAATAAAAATAAGAAAAATAAGAAAATACAATGTATGTTGAAATGGGTCAAAAGCCCAGGAATTTGTTCAATAAGAATAAAAATAAAAAATAAAACAAAATAAAAAAAAGAATAAATTTATTTGATATTTTTTAGGCCTTAATAAGCTATATACATAATATATACCTATATACATATATATATATATATTATTAAAATAAAATAAAAAATATAATTTTGGACTTGTTCCAAAATGAAAATAAAATAAAAAGAAAAAATAATAAATTTATTAGATATTTTTTAGGATTTTTATGAGCTATATACATCACATATAACTATATATGTAATATATATATATGTATATATGCAGGTGGCTCATTGGGCGGCGGCGCACGCGGCCAGGCGGGCCGGCGCACGGACGCTCAAAGGAGGCGGCAGGGCGCATGGCACGGTGCGCCCACGCGCGCGCCACGCGGCGCTCGCACGAGGGGCGGCGCACACGCGGCCCACGCGGCCGCGTCTCACGCGGTGTTGGCCGGTCGGCGCGACGCGCCGAGGAGAGAGAAAGAGAGAGAAAGAAGGAGAAAATGGGCTAGAAAAATGCCAGAAAAATTCCAAAAAAATCATAAAAAATAGCAAAGTGTGCAGCACATGTCAGCTCACAATATTGGGTCAAATATAGCAGCAATTGGGTATTTACATTGGCCAAGTGTTCACATGTAAAGGGGTTGTTTTAACACCCTATATAAAGGGCTTCATTTGTAATGGAAAGTGAGGGGGTTGTGAAGAGAGGAGAGTCAAGTGTTGTAAGAGAGGGATTGCTAAGCTTTGTAAGTGCTCTTCAATTTCATGCTTTGTGGCTTTGGTAGGAATAGATTTTGAAAGCTTTTGTATTCAAGTTTTGAAGTTTGTGTTAAGCTTGTATTAAAGGATTTCATTGTACGCTTAGCCATTGTGGCTTTTCATAATCAATTTACAAGTTGGTGTGATCTTCATTTCAAATTATTGTCTTCATGAAAGTTGTTCCTGTTTAAGTGTTCTTCAACTTCTCTGTTCATCATTTCGTCCAATTCCTTCTAGATTAAAAGTTATTTTCTATTTTCTTAAGTGCTGTCCTGTGTATGTACTGTTCATCCGTAGTGATAGTGTCCACCAATTTGTCATTTTGAAGCCTTTACAAGCATAATTTTACTCTGAGTTCTAAATAAAAGTTGTTCCCCTCTTGTAGTTCTAAGTTTTGTTCTTCTTGCACTTTGTCAAATTCTTCTTAGTTTAAGCTCTAGAATTAATTCTTTACTGTTCTGTTTTTCTATCAGTTACTGTTCACCAGCAGCAATAGAGTTTGATTTTTTAAGTTTTTCATTATCTTCCTCTCGTTTTCTGATTCTGTGTTCTTCATCAAAGTTCTTCATCTTTCAGTTCTCTACAACTTGCATTTAGTCCATTTTGTCTAATTCCATCTAGATTGTAAGTTATTTTATTTCTTTCAAACCCCTATTTTCACTGGAATTCTGTTTTTATTTTCAATTTCTAAGGCGGTCTAAAGTCAAATCTCTTGATCTTTAAATCTAAAAAAACTCAAGGTTTTCAACTTTCAAATCTACTTCTCCTTGTGGATTCGACTCGGTCTCACCACTTAACTATTTCATTTATTTAATTTGTGGGCCGGATATTGTAATTTGATAGTGGGGGCGTATTAACGACATGCGTTTCCGCGCATCAACTACCCACACTGCAAACCCCCACAGCCGGCCTCCCTCTCTCGCTTCCCTCTGCCTTTCTCTAACCCGCATACAAGACACACACCCACGCCACATACACGGCCGGCGCACTCTTTCCCACTCCCCTCTTACACCTACTCACACACCACCTCTCATCTACATAGACTACACAAACACACATACCCCACAGTCTGCACCTGCAACCCACCGCGGACACCCTCTCTCTCGTGCGACTACGTACGCGAGCTCCGCCCATGCATCTCCTCCTCTCTCCCTCATCGCATCTTTACTCTCCCTTGCTTGCTCCTTCGAACCACCTCTCGCCGTTCCCTGCTACCACCGCCGGCCCCCTCTAGCGCCCGTCCACTTCTCCTCTCCCTCTCTTCTACACCACACACACCCGCGACACACATAGTCCCGGTCGTTCTCTCTCTTCTCCCTCTCACACACCCCAGCATACACTCGCGGCCCTTTGCCATTTCTTCTTTGCACCACACACCTACACTCCACACACCAACCTCTCCCCCGGTTCCCGCTCTCCCTCTCTCTTCTTCTGCTTCTCATACCAGCCCCTTCTGTACCCTCTCCCTATCACTCTCTTCCTCCCGTTCTCCTCTCCACCTCTCCCTCTTTCTCTCTTTAACACACCGCAACCTCCACCTTCCTGCACACCCTCACCGGCTCTATCCTCTCCCTAGTTGTTTAATTTTCAGTCGTAGTTAAATTTTATTCGGAGTATTGTACTTGTTATTTTCTTGAATTACTATGCATTGTAAACTTTCATTTTGGAGTATTAAGAAATGATTAGTGTCATTGTCCCTCTTGATGTTTGTCTCTCTCTCTCTCTCTCTCTCTCTCCCTATTTCTCTCCTTTACCCCTCCATGTTTCTTTAGATAAATCTTAATATTGTGCTATTTTAATTAGTTCCCATAAAAAATCATTCCAACAATTTCATTTGCTTTTGTTAGAAATAAAAGAGAAAATAAAATTTTCAATTTCAAAATACTAACCTCTCCGTGGATTCGACTCGTATTCATCACTATATTCAAAATCTTAATTTGATAATGTGGGTACAAAATTTTTAAAATTGAGTGCACGGACTTTTAACGACGAGCTTCGCGTACCATCAAGTCAAAACCACCAAAGCAAGTATAGAAGAGATGCATTGATGCAATAAGCAGATGTCTCGATGCAATCCCAATTTCAGAAGAGAGTTGTTGGGTCCCATAGTGCAGGAACACGGATCTAGAGGGGGGGTGAATAGATCCTACTACTAAAAACTATGACCGATTAAAAACATAGACAAGCGCACAGCGAAATTAACAACCTTGACGAGATTGAAGATTTCACTCAAGCAAGATGATTAAATTCTCTCAATCTCACCATTCACACACGATTAAGATAAACATATTAAGCTGTTAAACATAATAAGGCAAACCACAATGCAAACCATAGGACACTCAGATTTTTAAGGTGGTTCGGGACCACGACGGGCTCCCACACGATCTGACGACCGGATCACAAACACATACATGATCCGATGACCAGATCACAACACACACACACGATCCGACGACCGGATCACAACACACACACACACACACACACACACACACACACACACACACACACACACACACACACACACACACACACACACACACACACACACACACACACACACACACACACACACACACACACACACACACACACGCTGCAACAACCGCAGCATAATAACACAAACACGATCGCACGAAGGCGATCAAACACGACCGTATACACAAACGGTCACACACACGAGTATCTCTATTGTTCAGAAAATAAACACAAATACTCAATCATGCTCAAACCCAAAATATAGATCATAGAACATATCACAAAGAATTGATAGAAGACATAGAAGTGATCTCCCTTTATTTTTCAAGGCCGGTTGATGATGTTTCTTGAACCACGAGTTGGAGGGTAGCCAAATGACGACGATTCTTACGTCCTCTTGATCCTCTCTTCGATCCGCTCCTTTTCTTCTTCTTTCACGAGCTCCAGATCTTCACGGATGTAGATGATATCCTCCTTGGAAGAGCTCCACCACGTTTTCCCCCTTTTCTTCACCTATACGAAAGAACAAATGAGCATTAGGGTTAATCAACTCTCAAATTCGTAACTCTTATATAAGCAACTCAAGGGGTGGGGAAAAGACTCATAAAACCCTCCTAATACATGTTAAAAACACCTTAATAACAATAGAAACTAATAGGGGGTAGTATGGTAATGTTTGAAAGGGTTTTAAACACTTTCGTAAGTCTCGTCCGGAAGGGGTCGACCCTTGGGGTCGACCCTCGGGCAACAGGTTGCTGGAATACACAAAAAAAACACCTTGTGTTACAGGGGTCGACCCTTTCAGGCAGATTACATAAAAAATAGCTCTGCGCGCTTCGGCGACATGAATTAATTCTCCTAGCTCCGAACTCCGATCGAAGCAAGACTGGAGGCGTTGGAAAGAGGACTCCAAGAGCTACAACATAAAAGTTTTAGAGGGGAGATCCAACGGTTGGATTGAAAATGGTGAAGACTGTAAGACAGTTTGAGTTTGAAAAATAACTAAAACCTCCATCAAACCAAAGGGAAACAATTGATTAAATGTTACCATAATCCCATGAAGATCAAAAATGATTTTACATCCTGAAAAATATGATAAACCAAGAGGTTAGTTGAGAATCAAAATATATGAGTTATGCATTAACACTATGAACATGTTCACAATGAAATACATCATTGAACCTATTCAAACATGCGTTTTGCTTCTCAAATCACTTAGCAAAAATACATTTGACCAAATGACAAGGTTTTAAAATGATAAGCATGAATCTATCATTCAATCAAATACAATAACATGGAAGCTCAACCATTCAATCACATTCTTGAATCAACCAAATCTTCAACATCAAGATGCTTCATTACACAAGTGTTAATAATTATGCCAAATGCAAAGCATGCATAATATCATGAAACCATATTCATTCAAATGTCATTCTTGTTGATTAAGAGCTAACATTCATGAAGCATTATCCCAAGAGAAACATTGATATAAAATCACATTCATCAAGATTCAAGTAAATAGGCTAAGTATATTTCTAGTCCAAAAGCCTTGAGAGGAAAATGCAAGGAAATACCCCAATCAAGACTTGAAACCTTACTTGATGAAATGTATGAATCATATAAAGATGAAATGTAATTCAATGAGAAAGGTAACTCCCTTTTTGAAGAAGAACTTCATTGATGCACTCCTTTGAGTTCCAAAACGTGAATCATGGACTTGGATCCTGCAAAGTAAAATATTCAAGACATGAGATCCTTAAATATAAATCATTCATATAACTTTCAAACATGAACAGAGTTAACTCCCTTTAAGAAGAAGAGCTTCATTGATGGACTCCTTAAGATTCCAAGTATGAGCCATGAAGTTGTGTTCCTACAAACCAACATAAATATAACATTAGTTCCTTAAACACCGAGAGTTCACATGGCTTTCAAGAGTAAACATTGACTTCATCTTTCAACTCATCAAATCAAGATATAAACCATGTTGCTCAATGAAATACATACACATACAAACACAATCGTTTTGATATCATTGAAACCAAGCACGAACTATGGGATGCAACAATCTCCCCTTTTTTGATGATGACAAAACGATGTGTGTGATAATACAGATTTTGCAAACATGTGCAAACATTGAGCATAACCACTTCTCACATTCTTCCCAAGACACATGATTTAGAAAGCATTGAGCACACACCAAACATTCTCCCCGTTTTTGTCATCTACAAAAAGACAGGGGATATGTGACAAAAATGAACATATTAGGCCAAAGGATATGATGCAAATTCAAATACCAATGGATGCTAAGAAGGGGCTCAAAGATATGATACCAACTGTTGATCAAGATAGAGGCACAAACATAGGCAATTTCAATTCTCGAAGAGAGAGAGAGCCTCAAAGATAGCATTTGTTGATCATGATACCATTTGTTGGTTGAACTCATTTTGACATTGATGCAACATGAAGTGTTCAGAATATGCATTTCAAAATGAACTGTGCCAATTGGTGAAAAGTATGGATTTGATCAAGATGATATCATGAATGACCTATATGCATGCTGAAAATGTCAAATATGCAAATTAGCACTTAATATGCACTAAGTGAATGCTAATCATGCAAGTTATGAAGCTATGCACATGATGACTTTTATCCTTCAAATGTAAGGTTTATGCTTAGAATTAGACTCAAGGGGAATGCATGAACATATGACATGAATCATCAAAATCATAACTCAACAATCTCCCCCTTTTTGATGATGACAAACTTATTGATGATGACAAACTTAATGATAAGCTTATTAATGATGATACAACAGAATGGCACAAAAATTCTTCTTCCCTGTCACAGACACTCATCAATTTTTCTCCCCCTTTGACATAATCAAAATGCGGGATAATGTAAATCTTTCTCCTCCTTTGACATGATCAATAATAGCAACAATGCTGGAAGAAGCCAAGCAAGGAAGAACAAGCCTAACTCCATTGGAAATAGTAATAGCCCATCATATCAAATCAGAAGAAGCAAAGGGCAAATCATGGACGATCAAATCAACATGATTCCAATCAGATGAGATCAATTGGTGATTAGTCTCTCAAGTCAATATGATACCATCCAGAGCAAAGACAGTCAAGCATGTGTAGATATCAATTGAAGATGGTGATTGGCCTCAAGGATATGAACCAGTGGGGGAAGATGTGCACATGATGGGGTGTTCAGCATGATAGCATTCAAAATCTAGATCCCATGTCAAATTTTCACAACAAGCAAGAGCAAGAATACATATCAAAAGAATTTTCTTTGATTTTTAAATTTTCTGATTTGTATATTTTGGTTTGAAATGCATGAAATGCAACACATGTGACACTATGAATGCATGCAATGCAACCGAACAGACATGATGACAATATGAATGCAATCATATGAAACTCAATGCAAGCATACAATGGAATGAAAAACAACTAGGCCAATTTTTGAACTTAGGAAATATTTTTAGAATGGATGGATTTTCAGATTTTGACATTTTCGGTTATAGTGCATGAAGCTATATATATGCAAATGATGCCATATGAGATGTACAATCAAACAAATACATATATATACATGCAACATAGCTCTCCCAGACTTGTTTAAGAGAGGATAGGTATAAGAAGGGTGCAAGAGAGTCATGGCAACTGAAACGCACATGTGTAGCACATGGGAGGTTGTGCAAGTATATAGGAGATTCATGCAATTGCTAATGCAATCAATCAACTTTCTGAATACATTTTAAATCAAATTTTAAGAGTGTAAGTGAGTAACATGAAAAACGATAGTTGCAATATGGATATTCAGATTTTCAGATCAACACAATGAGACATTTTACAGACTGCACTTTAATTTTTGAGAACAGCGTATTGGAGGCTACGCTCTACCACAATGAATTTTCACCAATATTTTTCAACTCAACCAATAACACATGATAGTTAGAATTTTTCAAGAGTAATCAGGTTCAAATAATTCCTTTTTATACGAGTAGACGCATGGAGCTCATGTCAGAATCCCCGGTTACTCAGAATACTGAACCATTTCACCTCATTTTGAACAGAGATACTAGTCAACACTTTTCAGATATGAACCACATCACGTCTCAGGTGACATGTGCCCAATTTACTCAGTGAGACCAAGCATTGCTTTATCTTTCATTTTTATTTCAGATTTTTCAACAAGGATGGGTAGGCAGCTTTTTCCTCAACTGTCTCTTCAACATTCATGCAACAAGTTTAACATCTCGAGAGTGTTGAAAAGAAATTCATATATCCTTATCTTTAACACTCATTTTCACATTTTGTGCATGAAGTGTGCGAATTTGATTCAACATGTATACTGAAAATATCATGAATACACAATAATGCAACTCCCCCTAAATAGATGCACTTATGAAATATAAACTCTCCCAGAGTGTATGACATGAAACACTCCAATAATGACTCAAATGCATCATTATTTATCAAGAAGACATAAGGTCATAGAAGTTTCAAGGATGGGGGTGAATAACATATAATATCAAACAAGCATGCAGAGGGAATGTATGCAACATGCAATGCAAGTATGCAACTGATACCAATCAAATAGATACCAATTGAATGAACTGAATGCAGCTAAGGCATGAGTTCTATTGCAATGCAACCTATGAGCATATAAGAATGCAATGCAATATGCAAAGGCAAGATGCAAAACTTGATTTTCAAAATTTTTGGATAGATTTCACATGAGGGCATTCACATGATAAACAATCAAGCATTTGTCAAGACATGGCCTTCATGAACAAGGGTGCAAGTATAATCAATAACAAACAATGCAACTCGATTGATTTCAAGGATTTATTCAAAAATAGATTTTCAAGATCATTTCACAATTTTGAAATTAGAAATCATTCACATGCCAATCACCTCAGACACATTTTTCAAGATCTTCAACGTGAATGAACTAATTCGACAAATTCATCAAATCAAACTAGAATATCATCGTGTCAAGTTTTCAAAATTGTATACCTGAGTTCAGTAGGCATCACCATATACCTTCAAGAGCAAGCAAGCTTAACAGTAGTCTTAAGCGAGGCTAGCAATTCATTGTTGAGCAGTTCAGATGAAGCAGAGTTAGACTCACAATTTGAAATCATTCATTTAAAAACAAGCTCCCCCTTTCTATGTGCACAATTCACACAAGTGATTTTTTTTTGTGTGTTTAGAAAAACATGCAACCTATGACCTAAATGAACATGTGACTCATGGTACGAGGCGGAGGCACATTCTCACGCATGGTGATAGATTTCAGACATGAATGACCTGCCCTTCCTCAAGTCACTATTTGATACCATGTAGTCATGCAATGATAATCAAATGGATGATTTTTCAGTTTCATGAAATGCAATCATGCAATGGTGATTCATGAGAGATGCAATGCATTCTAATTAACAAGAATTTTTTTTTATTGATGGGGTTATGATTAAAATAAATATGGGTTTTTCAAACAGAGCTCAGAAGTTAATTTTCAATACTTGTGCCTTGAGCAACCGTCATCTTCCAAGTCTTCCACCTATTGAACCCATCTCAATCAAGAAGATGCGAGCCTTTCATACCATGCCTTGGGTATTCGCTTCTGTTCATATAGAACTTCCTGCAACTGGTGCACATGTTGTGGATGTTTTGGGTCTTCAAGCCTTGCAGGTTGTTATCAAGGCATTTCTTCAGTTGATACATCCTTCTTGATCATAGCTAACCCAATCTCACTTGTATTCCTGAAGGTATGATCTGCATCCAAAGATGAAATGATTTGGTTTGTCAATTTCGATTCACGTCAAGACTTTTATTTAGCACCTAAACTCTACTTAAACACTTCTAGACTTAAATGCATGACAAATTATATTAACAACCATCATCCTCTAGACAACGTCTAGCTCTAGATGCAATGCATGACTCATGTGTGAAGCTAAACATTAAACCCATATGATGAAAGCGGTTGCTCCCCCTTAGTGTGTGCATGAATGTGATATGCACAGTAAAGATCTAATGCCATATGCTGCCTTTTGAGTAAATGACTCATAGTACTAGGCGGAGAACTTAGATCCGAAGATCACCTCACGCGTAGTGATAGCTTTCAGACAGGCGTAACCTATCCTTCCACATGTCACCATTTGATATACTATGTAGTCAAGGGTGGTAAAGGTAGGAGGATTACAATGCAATATGACATGAATTCATAACATTCAACTTATGCAAGACAGTACGTGAAAGTGTATGTAAACTCAATATATGTAGTGAAATCATGATACGAAGAATCTACAAGCTCTCCTACAACAAGATGCTGTATGACAAGTGATATGCGCACAAATATGCAAACAACTATGAATGAAATGCATGTGTAGACATATGCAAGATTACATGACTATATGACATAAAGTAAGTTAAAACATGACAGAGTCACTACAGAAAGTGGGAGGGATATCACCTGATCTTCAAATTCAATTTTTGATTTTTCTTCCAACCTGACTTATGCCACTTGACCCGTGTGCCTTACCTTCTTGATGAAAACAGATTCCATACTTTACATTCCCAAGACACACCTTCAAAATAGATTTCTCATTTGTCATTCTTAGGTACCCAAATCCTCTTGGGTCCTTGTGGGTTAGCAGCATTTTTGGCACGTGGCTTCCACTTCTTAACAACATTCAAATCATCATCTTTCACAAGAAAATAATCATGCTTAGCATTTCCAGATTTGCCAACGTGAAAGGGGAGAACACATGGCATTACACTTTTCTTTCTCATTGGCTCTACTGGCTTGTGTATGTGAGCATGACTTCTTGAGTGAGAACTCTCTTTCTTCATGAGTAACCAGTAGTATGACTTGGTGTGACCTCTTTTACCACAGTGATTACAATGCATGAAAGGTTTTGTGGTGAAGACTTTCTTTGCATTTTTCAAAACAGCTTGGGTCCTACATGCTCTCAAGTCATCATTCTTCATAATGAAGCAATTATGCATAGCATGTCCATATTTTTCACAATAAAAGTATTTTCTTTCTAGGTGGTTGTGTGTGTGTGGAAAAAGTATGTTCAACTTGCATGGAAGTGCTAGCAGCATTTTTGAATTTTTGATGCAAGTTAATTTTCTTTGTGGATGTATGTGTGTGTGCAACATGATTTTCCTTTTTTAGATTTTCATTTGATGTGCTGGCTATATTTGAACTGTGCACGAAAGATGTATAAACTTTATTTTCAAACTTCTTTTTGTTCACAGGATTATAGCCCAGCCCTTCCCTTTGAAAATTCACTTTCATCCCCAACAATTTATTCAAGTTTTCTTGACCATTTACAAATCTAGACAGCGAATCATT
Organism: Amorphophallus konjac; assembly: GCA_022559845.1. Classification (NCBI taxonomy): domain Eukaryota; kingdom Viridiplantae; phylum Streptophyta; class Magnoliopsida; order Alismatales; family Araceae; genus Amorphophallus; species Amorphophallus konjac. Next base: position 93,537,592 of record CM040117.1, on the reverse strand, counting down.
CAAGTCAAGAATTTCATATTGAAGAGATGAAATTTTTAATTCAGAATTGACAAGTTCTTCTTCACAAGTAGAACGACTAACATTCAACATGACATTGGTAGTCTTAAGGCATTCTACTTCTTGCCTAAGTTCATCCACATTTTTACATTCTCTAGCAACCACAAATTTTCCTTTTTCAAGAATCAACAATCTTTCAGAAATGGCTTTATTCAATTCCTTCAGTTTCTCATTTTCTTTAACAAGCTTTTCATCATGAATCAGTTCATTTATTAAGGTTTGATCATCGGCCATTGAATTTAGCTTGCCCTTCAATTCTTTATTCTCATTTCTTAAGGTGCTGATTTAATCTTTATGAAATTCAATGTCGAACACATGAGCCTCAATCATTTCCTATAAATGTGAGCATTTCTTACATGAGGAAACAAGGTTATTTTGTTCAACACTTTTTCTCAATTTCTTATTTTTAGATTTTAAATTCTTGTATTTTTCAACAAGAGCATCATATGCAATCAACAAATCTTCATAGCTAACTTCTTCTTCATTATCAGAATCGGAATTTACCATTGAGCTTGATTCAATTTGCTGATCACTCCCTTGGTCACTTGTGCCTGCCACAAGGCATTGGTTTTCATGCTCTTCCCGGACTTTGGTTAAGCCATCCAAGATATCCTTCGCGGACCTGCAATGGGAGACAAAGGGAAAGTGATTAGAATTGACTGCAGTGGTAAATAACTTCAAGACTAAACAATTTTGATCATGTTTAAACCTTTGATTTGCAGTCCAGATATTTTTATCTTTAGGCAATTCATATGGACCATGTGAAATAAGCTTCCATAGCTTTGGGTCATATGAGTTGACAAGACTACACATTTTACCTAACCACAAATCAAAATTACAACCATCAAACACCGGTGGAGAATTCAAAGTGTACATAATGGTAGTCAATGATCTGGATCACTCTAGATCGTTAGATCTATGCAATTAGAACCTGGCTCTGATACCAATTGAAGTCCCGTGATCAATGACACCCAAGAGGGGGGTGAATTGGGTGTTTACCAATTTTACGGAAACTTTTGGCCTTTTTAAAATATGTGATATAATGCTAATCAAGAGGTTCAAAACTGTTTGATCATAAATCGGATTTATCAAACTTAATTGATGAAGATATGGATTAAGCAAGATCTAAGTAGATAAATCCGAAACAACAATTTACACTAACACTCATGTAGAATGGAGGTAGAGGAAATGGATCAAACCACACAATTTAAACCACACTACACAGTGATTTTTAAGGTGGTTCGGATGCAACGACGGCAGTCCTACGTCCACCCCTCACCAAACCCGGTGAGGCTTCACTCGGGGATAAATCTCCAAATGGAGACGACGCTCCAACCACACATGCAGGACAACGCCTGCACACACACACGGGGATGCACCCCAACACAAACACACACACGGAGGTGAGGTCTCCAACACGATCCGACAGAAGGATCAACAACACACACACACGCTGCAATAGATGCAGCACTCCACACACTAAAAAGACCAGATCTAAATAGATCCACACACACAAGTAGATCTAGGAAGCTCTACGGACACAACACACGAATAAAGTACAATGACCACACACGACCATAGATCCAACACGATCCACACACACACACGAGGTTGCAGTTTATGAGAAACACAAATTTGAAACTTAAAGCACAAGACACCAAAACAATTAAACCGTAGTTTAGAATGCTCCTGATTTAGGTTCCCCCTGAGTGTATGATGCAGATCTTGCGCTGATTCCTTCTTCGCTTGAATGGCTTTGAATGGGTTGTGAAAACCTTGTTCTTTCACCTTTGGCAATCTTCTTCTCAAATTCGTGCTTGCTTGATTCTTCTTCTTTCTTCCTTGGGCAATCTTCCTTTGAATCCTTGCTTCCTTGCTTGCTTCTTTTCCTTGGAGGATGTTGGCTTCAGATCTACCTTGAATGGTTTGAAGTTGGATGAAGATTGTTGCTGCACGAGGTACTGTTCACGGAGCTACAGTACCCTCTCCTTTCACCTTGGACAGCCTCCTCTTGATCTCCCTTGAAGCCCTCTTGGATGATTAGGGTTATGGCTCCAAATGAGATGTTATATAGCCCTTGAATGGTCCATGGACACCCCCCAGACCAGATCCACATTTTGTGGGTGATTTGGTGTCATTAGGATTAAAGAATTACAAGGAGAAAGGCTCTTCTCGAAGTGGAAAATAAAGTCAACTTTTGTTGGCTCGGGGCTGGCGGTCGACCTGCAGCTTCTGGCGGTCGACCGCTACTGAGAAAACTGCTGGCCGTTGGTTTTTGGGATTTTCGGTCGACCTAAACTTCCTAGCGGTCGACCGCTAGCTACAGTAATTTTAGGTCAACCTAAGCTATCCTTTAGGTCGACCAAAACATGCAGAAAAAATACAGAAAAAATAAAAACATTAGTAAACATGTAAGAACACATGCCCAATGATCCCAAGTGATGAATGCATGAAGTACATACATGAAATCATTAACAAGAAGAATGAAAACACTTGAAAAACTCAATCAACCATAACATAACATCAAGATCATATGGCTATCCAATTTGTGCAATAAGATAGCATCATTGAATCAAATTTCATATATCATGAGGATGTCATTCAACAATGTGACTGGGTCTAATTTGCCAAGTGTATATGCAATGTGAGAACACATATCAACCATATATCCTATCAAGATCAAAAACTCCAAATGGCAACTTACCATTTTCTCCCAAAAATATACACATGTAAAGTGCCAAGTTCTCACCATGAATCTTGATACCTTTGCATATGGGATGGGCATTCCATTTTAAACCTACATAAGAGAGTAAATGAAGTTAAGACAATGCAAGTTCAATCACTTCGATGCCATCTACCACTTTCAACCAAGATTCTCATGAAGCCTTCATTTTGTGAATCCAAATGATCTATATATGCATCCCATTGACATCAAACATTCAACCAAAGATTATATACAAACCAAAGATCAAGACCATGTAATCATTACCATTTGCCATCCGAATCATGAAAGTTTAGTTATCATCACGTAATCACACATTAAGTTTAAACCTCATCAAAACCATAACTATCATGATCAATAATCACAACAATCATCAAAATCATAACTCAACAAGAGTTTATAGAGCTGCCTCGGTGAATCAAAAAGATGCGTCGACGCATCAAGATTCCACATGAAAATTCAGGACCGAGACTTCAGAGTGAGTAGTCTGATAGATAGATAGGTCGATGCACCTATCAGATGCATTGACGCATCAGGACGATGCTGAAGTATCTTACCTCGACACGCTAAGATGGTCAACTGCCACATTATATATGAAGTCTATACATCTGAGTGATGCACCAACACACCAAGTAAAAAGAGCAACACTTGAAACACTACATCAACGCATCAATATTGATGCATCGACGCACCCAGACAAAAGCCAGCATTCAAAGTCTTTTGGCCGAGGGTTCTATGTTCACACTGCATTGACGCATATGATGAGTGCATCGACGCACTTAGCTTGGAACCTGAAATGTGAAGCCAACAACGTCAACGCATCACAGAGCTACATCGACGCACCAAAGACCAATGCAGTCAGGTCGTAGCTATTTGGAGGCTACGTTGATCTCATGAAAGCAACTTCTGATGCTGTTTATTTCGGCCGACCGAAATAGGTTGAACGGTCGATCGATTCTGCAAACACGTGAGAATCTAAGTGAAACACGTGCCAGCTACCTGAAGCATTTTTGGCGCCTTATCCAGCCCACGTGGCTGAGTCTCTGGAAGATTCAGACTAGTAGAATATTCTCTGCCACCTGGACCAATCAAATATTCCGGCTATGGATTAGCTTTATTCTGGAAGGGGCGATTTCTATGCTATAAATAAAAGCCAATCAGAACAAGAGGGTTGCTGCATTCTCTGTGAACTCAGAGAGGAACAGCTGCGAAAGGGTGAAGCATTCTGAGAGAATTCCTCCTGAAAGAGAAGAGAGAAGAGAAATCCACCGAGAGAGGGAGAGAAGCTCGAACAACCAGCCATTTCAGTGGAAATCTGCTTTAGATCAGAAGCTACATTTGTCACGTTTATATTTTTTCGATCGCGATTTGTCATTGCTCATTTCTTCTATTTTCGTTTCGTTTTGTTTTCCTATACGAGTTTACTCGTTGTTCCCTCTGAGCAGTGTCAGAGGAAGGGAGTGCTACTCTGGTGTCCCCTCAGCCAGATTTGAGGAAGAGAGGACCGAGACCTCTGTTTGTGTGTATTGCTGGGAGCAGTTCATGGGATTCCTTCTGCAATCGCAGAAGAAGAGAGATTGAATCTCTTGGGGTTTTCTCCTGGATTGCAGGAGAAGCAAGGAATATGTTCCTTGGGGAAAGCTGTATTGCAGCCGTTGTTGCAGACTAAGTCTACTATGTGTGTGCTTATTTAAGCAAGGGATCCTCACTCGGTTCGATTGAGGGGTGGACGTTGTTGACACCCGTTTTAAGCCGACGAGTCGAGTTATTTCTCTTATTCACCTCCGTGATGTCGTGAATTAACTATTGTTTTAGAGCCTTCTTTGAGCCTATTTCGAGTCCATCTCTTCCATTTTTCAAGCCCATTATGTCTTAGAAGCTTTTATCTTCAATTCCCTAACTTTCGGGACCGTTTCGGGCCAATTCAGAGCACAAATGGATGTCCAGAGCACACCCACGCAAGTCCCTGTAGCCCTCTAAGATAGCGGTCAACTGTTGACCGCTACCTTGAGGGTGGCGGTCAACAGTGGACCGCCACCAAGTTTTTTTTTAAAAAATTAAAAATATGTCTGGTAGTGGTCTAGGGCAGACCGCTACCCTCTGTTCTGTGCCCGTTTGTTCCCGTTCTACTTCCTATCACCTGGCGGTCACCCCCAAGACCGTTTGTAATGCGGAACGGGGCGTGAACCTGGGACTCTAGCTCGCGGACGTCCTTATGCGAGGGAAACGTGCAGATCTACGCAGTTGAGAAACTGACAATGAGTTGAGGGTATCGACTTTTCTGCGTGCTCGGATCGAGTCACGGGACGATCTCGCTCTCTCTTACAGCGGTGATAAAATATGATGAGCTAATTAACCTATCACTTGTAGCGGCATATGAAAATATACGAGGAAAGCAAATGCCGAGAGAGGGAGCGGACACGATACCTCCACACTCCGAGTTTGGGGAAGATGACCCCGGCCGACAATTCGTACTCCCGGTATAGCAAATAACCAATATTTATAGAAATGAGTTTGTTGCCCACTCCACGTAGGGAGGTAAATGGCTACAATGTGGGACCCGGGAGTAGCAAACTTAGGTTGATGGGCAGTAATTTGGGCCGGAGACGGGCTGCTGGTTGGCACGGTTCTGCGGGGCCCGCTGGACATCAGGTGGGTTCGGCTATTGGGACGGCGGTGCCCGGGCGTCTCCTTGCTGCTGCGGCCTGCTGGGATGCTGAGCTATGATTTTGATGATAACTAAACTTATTGTGTGATGCCTTGGTTTTGATGGTTGTTGAAGTCATGATTTTGATGTTCATGTGTGATTAAGTGAATAATGATAACTAAACTAAATGGTTGATTGTTCCTGTCGATTGGTTGAATATGATTAAGTTGAACATGTGCTTTGAATGCTTCCTATGCATACTCTTCATGGAGCTTGGTTACATGATGCATTCATATTGGACAAATGCATATATCTTGATCTTTAGTCAATCATGTTTTCAAAGTGTTCACTTGTATATGTGTATGGCTAAATTGTTCTCATACTTTGCTCACTTGCATAGAAATAATCCTTGACCTTTAGCTTAAAGATTTTATGGTTCAAAGTGTTTGTATGAACCTTGAACATGTGCTTTCATGTATGCATTTCACACATTTATCATATTGATTATTAAGCTAAAGTTCTAATCATTTTTATTATGGTTTTGCAGGTTAAATTCTTTGTATAATCTCTCCAAGATCAAAGGAGTTTGATGTCACAGAGTTTGGAAAGGTTGCAATGGAGTTTGGGGGTAAAATGTAGTAGTCTGGAATTTACTATAGCTGGCGGTCGACCGACCTATAGCTGGCGGTCGACCGAAATTACCAGAATTCAGAAAACTATAGTTTTTCATATTCCGGTCGACCGCTGGGTGGTGGCCGGTCGACCGAAAATTCCAGAATGTAAAAATCTCCATTCTGCAGATTTTCGGTCGACCGCCAACCTACCTCCGGTCGACCGCCAGCCTCGAAGCCACTTTTGCTGACTTGGTTTTTCAATCCCGTGGAGAGGTATCTTCACCCATTTGCTACCCCCAATCAAAGAGGATTTCGTGGATCTGGTCTAAGACTTGTCCAGGGGCCATTCAAGGGTTATAAAACTCTCATTTGGAGTCACAAACCCTAGCTATCCAAGGGGAATCAAGAGAGATCCAAGGGAGATCAAGAGGGTGCTGTCCAAGGAGGAAGAAGAAGGGTACTGTAGCCGTGAAAAGTACTCTGTGCAGCAAGTGTTCTTCATCCATTCTCAACCCATTGAAGGTATATCTGAAGCCAACCTCCTCCAAGGAAGAGAAGAGCCAAGCAAGCAAGCAAGGATTCCAAGAAGAGTGCCTAAGGGAGAAAGAAGAGAAGCCAAGCAAGCAAGAAAGGAGAAAAGCCAAGCAAGCATGGATTGAAGCTCCGGTCAAGTAAAGATTGAAGCTATGTTCAAGATCTGCAACATGCATTCAAGGGGAACCCAAAACAGGAGTTTTCTAAACTAAGCCTCATCGTCTTTATGTTTTGGGTGTTGTATTTGTGTTCATCATAAACTGAAGAACTTGTGTGTGTGTGGATCATTGTTGGATCCGTGGTCGTGTGTGTGTGTGTCGTATTTGATTCGTGTGTGTGCGTGGATATTCCTAGATCTGGGTTTGTGTGTGTGTTGGTCTATTTAGATCCGTTATTTCTTGTGTGTGTGGATTGCTGCACTTGTGACATCGGGTGTTTGTGTTGGTGATCCGATTGTCGGATCGTGTTGGAGACATCATCTCCATGTGTGTGTTTTGGGGCGCGTCCCCGTGTGTGTGTGTAGGCGTCGTCCTACGTGTGTGGTTGGAGCGTCGTCTCCGTTTGGGGATTTATCCCCGAGTGAAGCCTCACCAAGTTTGGTGAGGGGTGGACGTAGGATTGCCGTCGTTGCATCCGAACCACCTTAAAAATTGCTGTGCATTGTGTTTGAATTGTGTGGTTTGTTCTGTTTCCTCTACCCCCATTCTACGTGAGTGTGAGTGTACATTATAGTTCAGGTTTTATCATCGTTCACCTTGCTTAATCTATCTCATCACCAAATAGAATTTGTTAAATCAAATTGTGATTGAATAGATTTGAATCTCTTACTTAGTAGTTTATCACATATTTTATAAAAGGTCAAAAGTTTTCTTAAAATTTATAAACACCCAATTCACCCCCCTCTTAGGTGTCATTAATTGCGGGACTTCAATTGGTATCAGAGCTAAGGCTCTAATTTCATAGATCTAACGATCTAGAGTGATCCGGATCAATGACTACCACGGTGTACACCTTGAACTCTCCACCCGTGTTTGATGGTTGCAACTTTGATTTGTGGTTAGGAAGAATGTTCAATCTTGTCAATTCATATGACCCTAAGCTATGGAAGCTTATCTCATGTGGTCCCTATGAATTTCCTAAAGACAAAGCTATCTGGGCTGAAAATCATAAGCATAAACATGATCAAAATCGGTTAGTTTTAAAATTGTTCACTACTGTAGTCAATTCTAATCAGTTTCCTTTTGTCTCCCATTGCAGGTCCGCGAATGATATCTTGGATGGCTTAACCAAAGTCCGGGAAGAGCATGAAGACCAATGCCTTGTGGCAGGCACGAGCGATCAAGGGAGTGATCAGAAAGGATCATCCCTAGAGGTATATTCAGATTCTGAAAGCACATCTCTCGATGATCTATTGATTGCATATGATGAACTTGAAAATAAATACAAGAAGCTAAAATCTGAAAACAAAAAATTGAAAAGGAATGCTGAACAAAACAAATGTAATTCCTCATGTAAAGAATGTCTACATTTAAAGGAATTGATTGATGGTCATGCGTTTGACATTGAAACTCACAAAGATCAAATATCTTCTTTGAGAAATGAAAATAAAGAGTTGAAAGAGAGAATAAGTCAAATGGACAATGGTCAAATTGAGGTTGTGATCAGAAACTTGAAAAAGAAAATGAGAAACTGAAGGAATTGAACACGGCCATTTCTGAAAGATTGCTTGCTCTTGAAAAAGGAAAATCTGTAAATCTTTATTAATCTGAAAGAGTGGATGAATTGTTGCAAGAAATTCAAAGTCATAAAACCATCAATGCTACTTTACATGATCAAGTTAACTCTTATGAAAATAAGATGGCTTCCTATGAATTGCACATTTCATCACTTGAAAAAGAAATCTCTGACTTGAATGCTTCATTATCTAGATTTGTGGATGGTCAAAACAACATGGACAAATTGCTAGGAATGAAAGTAAACTTTCAAAGAGAGGGGCTGGGGTTTAATCCTGTGAACAAAAAGAAATTTGGAAGTAAAACATATACTTCATTTGTTCATGACAATTGTGCACCCAACACCTCCACATCTCACTCCCAGCAACCCACTGTATCAAGAACCCAATCAAATCAAAAAAATAGTGTGAATGTCCAAAGGATTCAAAAAGAAAACAAAAATTAGAAAATCAACATGCATCAAAAATCCAAAAATGTTGCTAGCATCACTATGCATGTTAAGCATACCTCTGCCCCACACACATATCCACTAATGAAGAAACTCTCATGCTTTTACTGTGAAAGACATGGACATGCCATGCATAATTGTTTCATTTTAAAAAATGATGAATTGGGAGCATGTAGAAATCAAACTGGTCTGAAAAATGCAAAGAAATCTTTCACCACAAAACCCTCCATGCATTGCAATCATTATGGTAAAAGGGGACACACAACTTCACATTGCTGGTTATTGTCGAAGAGAAAGAACTCCCACTCAACACATCATGCTCACACACACAAATCAGTAGAACCAATGAGAACGAAAAATGTGATACCACGTGCTCCCTCCCATCACTATGGCAAATCTGGAAATGTTAAGCATGATTGTTTTCTCATGAAAAATAATGACTTGAATGTTGTTAAAAATTAAAAATTGCATGCCAAAGTTGCTGCTAACCCACAAGGACCCAAAAGGATTTGGGTACCTAAGAAGGTCAAATGAGAAATCTATTTTGCAGGTGTGCCTTGGGAATGTAAAGCATGAAATCTGTTTTCATTCAAGTGGGTAAGGCACACTGGTCAAGTGACATGAGCAAGGTTAAAAGTAAAACAAAAATGTTCCTCTGAACACTCAGGTGATATCTCTCCTACTCTCTCCAGTGACTGTGTAAGGTTTTAAATCATTTTGAGTCTTATAGTCATGTAATCTTGTATATGTCCTCACATGCATTCCATTCATGGCTGTTTGCATATTTGTGTGCATCTCAAGTGTCATATAGCATCTTGTTGTAGGGAAGCTTGAAGACTCTTCAACTCATGATTTCACTACATACATTGAGTTTGCATACACATTCATGTCTGCGTGAACCTTCAACTCAGTCTTAAATTGAATATTGTGAACTCATCGCAACTCCCGTGTCTTCATCACACATCCATGACTCCATATAGCATTAAAATTTTTCGAAACATCTTGCATTCATGCACACATATTAAGGAGGAGCAACCACGTTCATCATATGGATTTAGTGTCTAGGTTCACACATGAGTCATGCATGACATCTAGAGCTGTCTAGGAAATGTCAATTGTTAAATGAATTTGTCAAGTTATTGTTAATAAATTTGAATTGAAATTGACAAATCAATTTTGTTTGCTCCTGGATGCAGATTATACTCCCAAAATCTAAATGATGATGGGCCAGTCATGACCAAACTTGAATCAACTGAAAGAATACCTTGCAAGGATGAAAATGATGAGAACCCTCTCAAGTTGCTACAAGAAGATGGGCTACTTTGTGTAGAACAACTTCTAGGATCAACTCAAGTACAAGGTGGTGAAAGTCTTGTACGTATTGAAGTAAGTACCTAAGATATGGTATGAAAAGCGCGCATCTATTTTAACCAAGAATGGGTTTAATAGGTAAGCTTGATCAACCACCTCTCACAAGATAAATCAGGTAAAAGACCTCTTAGTGGTTCAAGTACATGTGGATGATATCATTTTTGAGCTACTAATAATGCCTTTTGTGAAGATTTTACAGGGATTGTGTAAGAAGATTTTAAAATACTCTCATGAGTAAATTGAATTTCATTCTTCATTGAATTGCAGGAGAAAGGCTTGGAAGAAAATAGATTCTCAAGGCAAAGGTAAGAAAGTAAAAGCTGAAATATCAACCTTCGTGAGGTTGGTGATTTAGTGATTGAAGGCTTTTCAATCTTGTCTCCTGAACTAAGGTAATTCAACCTTGTCAATTCATGCCATGGCCGTCTTTGTCACTTGGTAACACACTCAGGTGACATGTATTGATTCTAAAAACTTGAATGGACATTTACTAGCATGTTGTGATGAATGTGCCTAATTGGTTGAATCAAATTGAAAATCTTGAAAGATGTGTATGAAGTGGTTGCATATTGAATATTCTCAATTTGAATTGCATGATCACACTTGAATTGAATTACATATATGGTATATCAAATGGCGTCTATGGAAGAGTGGATCATGTCCATTTGGAAGCATTCCCTATGCATTGAGCTAGGTCTTCGGACTAAAATCTCCACCTCGTACCAGATCTTAAAAATTGTGATTTGTTGATTTGTGAATAAATCCTTGAGCTGAGTTATTTAAATTGAAAATGTGTTTTTGATCAAATATTTCGAACATTTGGCTTGTGGATGAATTCTCATTTCAAAACTTGTGAAAGATCTTTGAAAATCTATTTTTGAACAATTCTAAAAATTGGGTTACATTACTTAATTTTTCTCATTTAAACACCCTTATTTCCTAAAGGTCATGTCATGAAAATGTTTGTTGACATATTAATATAATGTGAATGCTCCAATGTGAAATTTGTCTCATGGTTTGAAGATCAAACCCTCCTATGCTGTATTTACAACTTGCATCACATGCTCATCTAGGCATAGGTTGCATGTATTACAATTCATGCATTAGCTGAAGTTAGTTCATTCATTTGGTATCAGAAGTTTTGCACCACATTGCATTCTGTCTTGGCATGTTGCATTTCATTATTATATGATCAAAGGTTACATTACATTAGAACTCATGCATTAGCTGCATTCAGTTCATTCAATTGGTATCCATTTGATTGGTATCAGTTGCATATTTGCATTGCATGTTGCAGACATTCTCTCTATGTACTTGCTTGATACAATATGCTATTCACCCCCATCCTTTGGAATTTCTATGACCTTATGCCTTCTTGCTAAATAATGTTACATTTGAGTCATTATTGGAGTGTTTCATGTCATACACTCTGAGGGAGAGTTCATATCTCATAAGTGTATTTATTTAGGGAGAGTTGCACTATTATGTGTTAGTGATATTTTTAGTATACATGCTGAATCAAATTCATACACAATCCTGCACAAATGTGAAAATGAGTGTTAAAGATAAGAATATAGGAATTTCCTTTCAACACTATAGAGATATTAAACTTGCTGTATGAATGTTGAAGAGATAGTTGAGGAAAAAGCTGCCTACCTATCTTTATTCAAAAATCTGAAATGAAAATGTAAGGCAGAGCAATGCTCAGTCTCACTAAGTAAATTGGGCACATGTCACCTGAGACGTGATGTGGTTCATTTCTGAAAAGTGTTAACTAAAGTACCTCTGTTCAAGATGAGGTGAAATGGTTGAGTATTCTGAGTAACCGGAGATTCTGACATTAGCTCCATGCGTCTACTCGCGTAAAAAGGAATTATTTGAACCTGATCACTTTTGAAAAATTCTGACTATCATGTGATATTGGTTGAGTTGAAAAATGATGGTGAAAACTCATTGTGGTAGAGCGTAGCCTCCAATACGCTATTCTAAAAAATTAAAGTGCAGTCTATAAAATGTCTTATTGTGTTAATCTGAAAATCTGAATATCCATACTGTAACTATCGTTTTTCATGTTTACTCACACATCTGAAAATTTGATTCATTATGTATTCTGAAAATTGATTAACTGCATTAGCAATTGTATGAATCTCCTATATGATTGCACAATCTCCCATGTGTTATAAGTGAACATTTCAGTTGCTATGACCCTCATGCACCCTTCTTATACCCATTCCCTGTTAAATAAGTACGGGAGAGCTGTGTGGCATGTATCTACACGTATTTGTTTGCTTGCTTGTTTATGCATCTCATATGTCATCACATGCATATGTTGCATATCATGCATATCAAACCACAAATCAAAATTAAAAATTTGGAAAAATAATGAAAACCCAAAAATTGAATGGACTTCACATGCTACACACTTGCTCTTGCTTCGCTGGCCTCTTTCCGCTTGTTCAATTTTTGATACATGACAATCCACAACAACATGATTAGGTGCCTCCTGTTGATCGTTTGTTTACCTATCTCTTCTTATCTTCTTTCTTTTTTTGTTGATTGTGAGGGTTTTGAAAAATGATATGGCGAGATGATAACTAAACTACCAAAGATCAGCTCAACCTATGCACATGTGAACATGAACCTAGGCAATCAAATCTAACTCTAGCATGGGCATGCTATCTCAATCAAATTACGCTAAGGGAAAAATAAAAACACACGCCGGGGCGTGGAGCAAAGATAAATAAAAACACACCGCTAGGGGTGGAACAATCAAGGGAAATAAAGAGATTTGATGAAAAAGACAGCTAGTGCCCAACACTAAGGAAAGTCGTGATCGCCACCAAAGTAAACACAAGTCAAAGACTCGAATATACCTTGGAAATAGGTGGATGAAACACCCGCCCACGGGAGAGAAAACCAAGGAAAGCCTGCAGATCAACTTGCAAATAACGGTCCAAACCCTGTGCGTCGCTTGGAAGTAACGGTCGTGCGATAGACCGCCAGAAAGAAATAACGCTCCAGTACCTGACCGTCAGATAATCTGCAGTGAAAAGATGTGAAATCTTTGAACTCCAACCCTTCCAGCCGGCTAGAAGGCTTGGGCCTCGTGCTAGCGATCCTGTAAAACCTGCCAAGGATGTAGAAAGCAAAACAACACAACCTCAATTAGCCCTCAACATAAGTATAGCATCAATCCCTAAAAAGCTTGAGAACATCAAAAGGAGAGGGGATTACCGGGGAGTTGTTGGTTTTAACCCCTTTGGGCGTTTTTTAAGTTTAGGAGGATATGTGTATGCTTAGCAACAGTAAAAAAAAACGTGGAGGAAGAGGAGGGACAATGCTTTTGATTGATAAAACCAAGGGAAACTTGAGCATACAATGATGATGATCTTGACAAGCTAAAACCCAAAATTACTCCCTTGACTTGGAAGATGGACATGGGAAGCAGCTCCTCCTGGATGTAGATGACTTCTGAATTTGGCAGCACTTCGTCGTGAATCAAATCTTCTCCCCTTGGGTTATGAAATCAAGGGTTCTATTTATAGACTCCCTCAAACTCTCAGGTCGAGTTGAAGATAAATCAGCCAAGAAAGGAGGATAATCCTTAGCAAATCCTTGAGAATAAAATCAACAAGAGTCCAAAGAAACAAACGAGAGGTCCTGAGGATTAGAATTGAAGGAGATAATGCCAATCCAAAACCCTATCTCATCCACGGAGTAGCAGAGAAAAGGTCTGAACTGTCAGGACTCTCTGAAGGAAGTAACGGCCTTACGATAGACCGCCACTTGGAAATAACGCTCCAAGGCATGACCGTCATTTTCAATCTTATCCAAAGGATAAGATCGACGGGAAGAAGATCTAAACAATAGGACTCTGTAAGTAAGTAACGGTCAGGGAATAGGGCGTCATAAGGAAACAACGGCCAAGGAGTAGACCGTTATTATCAAAGGACAACGAGGCCCTAAGTCTTGGGACTCTTCAAAGAGTAACGGCCTAGGATTCATGCGTTATTATGAAATGACGCGCCTAGTCCAGACCGTTATTGTCATTGATTTTCAAGAAAATAGAATGGAGGGATTGCCAAGCTTTTGAACGAAGTGCCACCAGGTCTAATCCAGGAATTGAGACCCAGAAAACAGGCTTCAACTGATTAAAAGGAATTCAATGAAGAGTGAACAACTCGGAGCATCATATTGAATAAATAAGGAGATGACCCGACTTATTGGGTATAAAACGGGTGTCAACAGATGCCCCTCCTTAACGTCCTCTTTGCAGGGGAACGAGCGGAAGTGAAGCGAAAGTGAAATGGAACACGGAAATGAAGCGGAGATGAAGCGGAATGGATCAAAAAGAGGGCGTTAAGGTAAACGACACCCGTTTTTCATCAACAAGCGATAAGAATTTTCTGGAAAAACTTCAAAATTGATCACAAGGAAATAGCTAACCAAAGGATGCAAGTCTGGAGGATTTAATTAACTAAGGAAAGGAAACACGGCTGGCCGCCGGAGGCAACGGAAAGGAAAGAGACTAAACTCCAGACAGGAATCTTCAGTCAACCAGATCAAGCGAGCAAATCGAAGGAAACCTTCAAATTCAGAGTGGAATAATTCTCCTTATCCGGGATCAAGAACACAGCTATTCACCGTCAATGAGACCTCTTGAACAAATGAAGCTCATGAATGCTCAAAGAATGCGTATGATGCATGCTGGGCTAAAGAAAAACAAATCTTCAAAGCAAATGTAAAGAAAGATAAAATAACAAGATACTCGAGAATAATATTGCTAGATTGGGGAAACCAGAGTCAAGACACTATCTGCAACCACGGCGTGCAAGATAGAACCATCATCCCTAAATTTTCCAACCTAACGGCCTGTCCAACGATTATTCACGTGAACTTAGATCATCATCATTTTTGTTTAAGGGGAACATCAGATCCCAGGACACCTGAATGACCAGCCGGTTCTCGAGGTAATATGTAATAAATAGCATATAGTAATGCATTAAGGGAATGAAGAAATGATATACAATACCTGACTTACCTGCTTGACGGACGGCGAAGCGTGCCTTCTGTTCATAACTCCTTTCATGAAAGATAGGTTAGCCAATAGGATAGTTATGATAATAGTTAAGGCCTAACCATTGTTTATGTGATAAACTCATCAAATGTTTTTATGATGGAGATAAGTTTAAACATTAATTTTGACCATTCATTCATCAAGAAACTTGCAAGTATATAACGGCCTGACTCAGGAGCGTCACATGAAAATAACAGATCAAGCCTAGTCCGTCAACACCGAGTCGGTTCAAATTCTTCAATAAAACAGTCAGTCACAAGTGACGGCCTTAGAGGGGGGCGTCAGGATGATGTGACGGCCAGTCGATAGACCGTCACATTTCTTGAGATTTCAAAAAAAAAAAAACAACCGAACGGTCACGGCCCGTTCATTCCAAACACTCAACCCCCAAAACCCCAAAACCGAGAGCTCCGGCGACCACCATCCCAACCGCTCCAATGGCCGGCGACGAGGCACCCCAGCCGCCTCCAAAGAAGAGAGAAAGAGGGAAAAGGATGGCAATACGACGGCTTCGCCGCCGGATCGAACGGGAGGTGATCCCGCCGGCGGAAGCGGAACAACCGACGAGGGGAGATCAAACGGAAGAAGAAGAAGTTCCCACGACTACGGGGGACGAGGGGGAAGTTCCCTTGGGTGCAGAGGAGCCCAAGGAACCACAGAAGAAGAAGAAGAGAGCCATGGACCACGAGGTAGGCCCTCTGCCCTAATTTTCAAATTTTGATTTTTATATTCTTAATTCATGTGTGCATGCGGGGAATGAGGGTAGAAATGGGTCTACGAACCCACTAGGAGTCATTGTAGGCCCTTTGGCCAAAGTGGGAAACCACAGGAATGCAAGGGAAAAAAATCCCAACCAGCAGACGAAGTGACGGTCCTGCCAGCGACCGTCACTCCCCTGACGCTCCATCCTGGGTGCGTCAGAGACAAGTAACGCCCTAACCAAGGGCCGTTACTTCTGCCAGGGATTCAAACTATTTTTTAGGGTTTTCAATTTTCAATTTTTGTTTTTTTTTTCAATTTATGAATGTTTATGCCATGATTATATGATGCAAATGGACTAACTAATGATCTAATATGCAATGCAGGGAAAGAGGAGATCACGGATCTCCTGGCTTCAGATCGGGGCGGTGTACCAGGCACTGCCCGACTACCAGAGGGAGAGACTTGCCGAGATGGGATTCGCCGAGGTGCTCAGCATCGAGGTGATCCGGATGGATACGCCACTGCTATACGCACTTCATGAGAGATGGGACCCGATCAGCCGTGCTTTCATCTTCCCATGGGGCCACATGATCCCCACATTGGAAGACATAGCGAGGATTACAGGATTGAGAGTCCACGGCTCCGCAGTGACTGGATGGACGTACGGGGACTACCGGGAGATAGCGCAGCAGCTGCTCGGGCTAGATCTGATCAGGCTAGGGCAGTCCTCTTCCCAGCTCGCGAGATCGGTGCTGCAGGAGAGTTTGGGTTTGAGGGGAGCGGCAATCACCATAGGAGAGTTGCCGGAGGAGCATCTGGGCAGGGTGATCGACCAGGTGCGCCCTCGCGTGGCGGCAGAGGCAGGGGCAGAGGGAGATAGAGTGCTCAGGCGCTTCCTGATGCTACTGTTCGGGAAGCTCCTGTTCGCGACTCGGGCAGATGTCATCAGCTGCAGATTGCTGCCGCTGATAGAGGATCTGGGCAGAGTGAGGAAATATGCATGGGGGGTAGCGGTACTAGCATTCCTGTTCGACTCCCTGAGCACCACGGACCGGCAGACCATGCTGGGCGGCTTCTCGCCTTTCCTACAGGTAAATGCATTTTAAATGCTTTCTACTATGCCATGTTTATGCAATGCAGTGATTTATGCAAAAATGTCTTATGCAAATGATTCGACTGACTTGATCTCTAAATGCAGGTCTGGAGCTACATGTACCTCCCGGGCATTGGGAGAGGTACATTACTCCATCCCGGCCTCATACCAATCGCGAGGCGATGGTCGGTGGCGAGGGACACGGGATCGATCCTCAGATTGACCCGGACGATCCAGGACGACCTGGACTCCTACCCACACACATCGGTAAGCCCGAGACTCAAAATGATTTCTATATGCTTCTATATGCTGACAAATGCTGACAAATGCTGACAAATGAATGAAATGAATGAAAATGCTTTCAGGTGAGATGGACCCCGTACCGCAGCGAGGGCTACACAGGACAGCCGTGGGTGGAGGCGTCCTTATCGTACCGGGGGTGAGACATATGGTTGCATTGCATCCATATCATCGAGCCTCTGCACTACAGGCTGATCCTGCGGACTCGGGGACTACACCAGCCCAAGGTGGCCTTTCCACATCGCAACGATGACCGCCCAGGCAAGTCGGCGAGGGGCATCAGTGGGAGTGTGGATTGGCGCGCCCGGAAGGTGAAGTACGTCCTCGACTGGAGGCAGCGAGGCAGGGCCGTGAAAGAGCGGGACGAGAGCGACGAGGCCTACCTGAAGGCCTTCGCTCGACACTACGGCGACAGGGTATACCGAGGTACCTGACGACCGGTATGCAATTCTAAACTAAGAAACTCTTTCTATATGATGAAATGCGGATGTGACATGCTTGCTCATGCTTTCTACATGCAGCTCGATCCTGAGGGGCGGATAGCTGAGCTAGAGGGACTACTCCACTCTACCATCCTGCAGCGGGATGAGTACCGGACTGCTCTGGAGCTCCTGGTGAGATTCTAAATGCTCATGATATGACTATGATTACGCATAATGCTAATGCTTCGGCTATGACAATGCAGCGGGCAGAGGGAGCTCAACGAGCAGGACCGGATGCCCCATCGTCATCCTCGCAGCCTGCGGGAGACAGGGCTGGGCGAGATGCTGATTTTGCTCGGGCGGTTGCCTGGGCCGAGGAGGCGGAGGCCACCCTCGCGGAGCGGGTAAGATACTTACATGCTTTATGATTATGCTTATGCTAATTACATTTATATGACTAACCTATATGCAATGCAATGCAATCTACAGGCGATAGAGCTGGCAGCGGCAGTGGCGGAGGCCACCCAGGCGAGGGCAGAGGTAGAAAGGAGCCGGGCCGAGACTGATCGAGCTCGAGCAGAGACGGAGCTCGTGCGGGCAGAGATAGCCCGACTGAGAGCGGAGACCCCTCGTCATGCGGACGACGTGGAGATGGAGCGACTTCGGGCAGATTTAGCACGGGCGCAGGCCGAGGTGAAGGACCTTCGCCTTGGGACCGCGGATCTTGATCGCTACCGGACCGAGGCACGGGAGACGCGACGCCAGATCTTCACGCTGAAGATCAGGCTGCAGACAATGGAGCAGACGGTCCGGATGCTAGGCCGGGCACCAGAGCGGAGTTCTTCCCGGAGCGGGGCTCATAGGAGTGCTGTCCCTAGTGGCTCGGTTGGGGATTTCCTAGTTAGTTCCGCCGGCCAACAGAGAAATGAGAGGGCAGAGCGAGGACAGCAGGAGGAGGGTGCTTCCATAGCACCGCCACCCATGAGGAGACCAGAGGATGGGGAGGATGAGGGCGGCCCGACGGATAAGCCGGCCGAATGATGTACTTTTATGCTTTTCTTACCACTTGTACATGTCTTTTTATGAAAATGAAATTTTTGTTGACTTTTCTTTATGTGGATGTATGAATGGATACGCACGAATGAGTGATTGAGAGTATGTATGATGGATGTGTATGTGAAATGAATGCTTGTGTGGAGAAGGTGTGGTGTACAGATGTGAAAGACCGCCAGGTCTAGGTAAAGGATAGATAAACTGCCTGAATTTAGTAGCAGAGGAAATGACGGTCTGGTCTTGGACCGTCATAATCAAACGACGCGCCTACCTTAGGCCGTCATTCATGAA
Organism: Amorphophallus konjac; assembly: GCA_022559845.1. Taxonomy (NCBI): domain Eukaryota; kingdom Viridiplantae; phylum Streptophyta; class Magnoliopsida; order Alismatales; family Araceae; genus Amorphophallus; species Amorphophallus konjac. Next base: position 93,518,528 of record CM040117.1, on the reverse strand, counting down.
GTATCTTATTTTGATAGCTGGGCTGCAGAGGAAATAGCGGCCCATGGTAGGAGCGTTAAAAGCAAACAACGGTCCTAGACCAGACCGTTGTTCATGGCAGAACATGGTTTTTTTTAAACTTACTCGCAGAAAATGCGACGGCCTGAAGGAGACGCGTCATAACGAAACCACGGTCCTAACCTGACCGTTACATGGCGTTCAGCCCAGAAGAGAGAGACTGGAGCGATTTGACGGATAAGGGTTCGTCCGTTGAAATGAGACGGTCTGAGACCAGACCATAAACAGCCACAGAACATGTTTTAAGGAAGACCCAACCCACAGAAAAAGTGACGGCCCAGGGTAGGCGCGCCAGAGTGAAGTAACGGTCCTACGACAGACCGTCAGAGTCTGGGTCGTTTCCAAAACGGATTCGGCCGTGAGAGCTTAGAGTCTGAGGTTCAGCCACTTAATCTCTTGCTAGAACTTATCAAATTTCAGATAAAGCCTCCCAACTCCAATCTTATCCTTAAAAAGCCCCAACAACTTGGGAAACTTATCCAAAATCGCAGCTTACAAAAACCTCTGTTCTAGGGTTGAAGAATTCTCCCTAACAAGCAGGAATCAAGATGAAGAGGTGCTTCGAGATGGCGGCTATGGAAGAGAAGATCTACACTGGCCCTAAGGCTGCAAGGAGGGAACATGGGGAGCTTCAACGGCTGTCCTCGATCCCCAAGCATCTAAGCTCTAATGTCCAAAGGGTGGTAAGCTTGCATGACCTCATCCAAAGTTCAGATTTTTTTTTTTTTTGCTGCACTTTAATTTTCTTCATAACCTTCCTTCTTCTTTTCTTCTTCAAGCCTCTTCCTGGCCCAAGGTGTTACTCCAACCTGAAGTGGGTGGCTCCCATGGTAAAGGCACTCCCTTTAGAGGTGGTGTCAATCCTCAAAGCATGGCACCTCCAACCCCTCTTGGTTCTAGGCAAAAACTTCCAAAAATTGTCTTTAGATTGGCCATGCCTTTCAGCCCTTGTGGAACTATGGCATCCACAAACTCATACCTTCATCTTCCCTTCCTTTGAAGCAACCGTCCTATTGGAGGAGGTAGAGACCTACCTAGCCCTTCCTAAGACTAAGGTGGGGGATGAGGATCGGGTTTGCTATACAATAGAACCTATTGATCCGTCCTTGATCTTAAGCGACTTCATTCATAACCCAAAGGACGTGCGGACCATGATCAGTCCGCGCCACATTCACTTGATCCCTATGGCACAATGGATAGTGTCTCACTGTAAAAACAAGTGGGAGAGACACGAAGCAATAGCCAAGGTGGCGGCGGTTTGCTTGTGCGGGGTCTTCCTCTTCTCCACAACCGACCACCTCTTAGATATCCAAAATCTTAGCATTATTAGCGGACTGTGGCGGGGTATGTCTATTTCTCAAGCGGTCCTCTCATACCTCTATGAAGGACTAAGCTCGGCTTGCCTTGGAGGGCCTTTGTTCGGTTCCATGATACTCCTTGAGTGTTGGATAGGAGTGAGAATCAAATTCCTTCCCAAGGAAGATATAACTTCGGCGAGCCGGATCTTCGGGGGCCACCCCCTCTTCTTCATTGGAGGGGCTTTTGGATATTCTTCTCATGTTGAATGCAGGACGGCGGATAAGAAAACGCGGGATGAATGGCGCCTCTTCTTCAATGCTTTGCCTCTCGAAAAGTTCATTATGCGACCAAGCGTTCTTCGAAGCATTCTTCTTAAAATACCGCGGCGTCAAGGCCTCGACCTCCAGCTAGTAGGGAACACTACCATGGCGATCTACAACCCGCACCGATGCCATCTTCAGATCGGATTACCTCGAATTAGTGTTTCTGCACTATCACACTACCCTCCCCTTCTACCTAGGAAGATGGGGACCGAGGAAGATGAAAGAGCGATCCGGAACGCGCTGACCATGTGGGAGATCAGCAAGGTGCGTCCGTGGCAAGCAGAAGTTGAAGAGAATGACGAAACACGCCGAGATTACTTGAAAGAGTTGAGAAGAATCCGCCCTCTTGCGGATAAGAAGTTGAATGTACCTTGATTTTCTTTGCTTATGAAAGATGTTATGAGATTGCCACTCAGAACTTGGTTTATCATGAATTATATTTTATTAAGCTTGCTTGAATGAGATGAGATTGCCTCAATTGAAAGAACTTGAGTTGTGTGCTTTGGAAGATTAGATTGATGTGAATAATCAGAGTTTCTGGGGGGAGTAACGGATGTACTCTGGGCCGTTATTTGGAAACGACGGTCTGAAGTAGGCCGTCATAATGGAAGTAACAAGAACTCAATCTCTGAAGGAGGTGACGGATGGCTCTTGGGCCGTTATTTCAAAGTAACGGTATGTTCCCAGACCGTCATGATGATGGTTTAATTGAAAGGAAGAAGGCCCACGCCTGAAGGAAGTGACGGTCCGAGATGGGCCCGTTACATGACTTTAACGGTCTGATGCTGGCGCGTTACACACCTGAACCTGCATAGTTGTGAGCTTTTACCTTTGGGCTTGCCCCTGTACTCTGCACACACTTAGACATGAAACAAGTTAGATATGTTCTTAGACTCAACCCCTTGCCTCGAAGCAAGTTAGATAATGACCGTTTCTTGATATTTGGTCAAGGGGTGGAGCCTTATTAAATAGGCGAAAAAAAAACATAATGAAAATGCGATGCATGTTATGCAGATGATGGAAGTATTGAATGCTTTTGATTTTTGAAAAGATTTGATTTGTTTGGATTTTTTTGAAATATTTGATGTTTTTGGATTTTGAAAATATTCGATGTTTTTAGATTTTGAAACATATTTGATGTTTTTGGATTTTGAAACATATTTGATGTTTTTAGATTTTGAAATATATTCGATGTTTTTGGATTTTGAAACATATTTGATGTTTTTGGATTTTGAAACATATTTGATGTTTTTGGATTTTGAAACACCAGTGCCTCTCTAGCAACACGAGACCTCCCTTGTTTTTAGCTTGAGTCTCGAGATCGGCGTGCAAATAATGTGACATCCCTTGGCCGAGACCTGGTCATTGCGACGGTGTTTTTACCAAAGCCATACCCAGGGTACTCGTCTCAGTCCTAAAAGAAAAAAAGAATATGGGGGTAAGCTTAGGCCAGACATGGAAGTTTTTTAGAACTTGATTCCCTCACCGTGCAACCTTACTAGAGATTTGGTCTGTTGTGCCGGGGCTTTTTATGTCCGTCATCGAACCTTTATCCACTTAGGCATGCATGCGACCGGGCTCATAACGTCCCGCGGGGAACTGTACTGCCACTCTTGTCATGCCTAATTTCTTTTCTTTGGAGCTTTTGAGAATTCACTCACAGACCTTGAGATGATGCTTTTGATTTCATGGTAAAGAGCACTTCTTTGCTTTTCTTTTCTTTTCTTTCTTGTGGAGTCAGGTCATAACGGACTTGCCCCTATTTGAGACCTCTTCTCGTTAGGGAGTTTGGATCGGTTGTCGCCTTCTTATTCACTCCTTGCCCCTGGATGCAGCCGAAGAATGAAACGTACAGGGACTTTGACTTTCCCCCAAAGCATGGCCGAGGAAAAACCGTGTCTTTTTAAGCAAGGAACCCGACCAGGGGCGTCGTGTAGTGTGTGTTTGCCTTACTCAAGACTCTCTTTTGAAGATAGGGAGGTAGTTCTTATTGCCGAAAAAGCACATGGTTTAGATTTTTAAGGAAAGAAACGCTTAAGATACAACCCATTCCACGGGTGAGAGAGCTCTTCACCTTCCGCGTTTACTAAACGATAAGCATTCCCTGAATAAGCTTCTTTTATTACGAACGACCCTTCCCAGTTAGGTTGCAATTTAGACCTAGGTCCTGCAGACCGAATGAATTTGCGTTTTAAAACCATTTCACCCTTGCAAAATTTTCGTTCAATTACCTTCTTTTGAAAATAACGTGAAACTCTCTTTTGATAAACAGATACGTGATCGGCCGCATTCATCCTCTTCTCATCTAGGAGTTCCAGTTGGACCAGCAACGCCTCTCGACGTTCATCGAGATTAAGTTCCTTATCGAGCTGTACTCTGAGTGAAGGGATTAAGATCTCATATGGGAGCACCGCCTCCATCCCGTAGGTTAGAGAATAGGGAGTTTGTCCCGTAGGAGTACGGGCGGAGGTGCGGTAAGCCCACAGAGCTTCCACCAATCTTTCAGGCCAATCAGAAAATTTATATGCTTCGCATGTTTTCTTAATGATTTTAAGAAGAGTTTTATTAGTGGCTTTGGCTTGACCGTTGCCTTGAGGGTAATATGGTGATGAATGATGCAATGTAATTTTGAACTTCTTACAGAGGTCTTTAAGCTCCTGGGAAACGAACTGGGGTCCGTTGTCGATGATGATGCTACTTGGCACTCCGAATCGCGAGATGATATTCTTCATGATAAAGCGGCACACCGTTGTAGCTTTGATCTCTGCGTACGCCTCGGCTTCGGCCCATTTGGTGAAGTACTCAGTTGCTGTGAGAATGAAGGATTTCTGCTTGGTTTGAGAATTAGGATCACCGAGTGGGCCGACGACGTCGAAAGCCCACATAGAGAATGGCCAAGGAGCAGTCATAGGATGGAGGGATGAAGCTGGAGAGTGGATTTTATCAGCATGGAGTTGGCATTTAAGGCACCTCCGGACATAGAGGGAGCAATCTTCCTCTAGAGTGGGCCAATAGTAGCCCTGCCTAAGGATCTTCTTTGCTAGAGCCTGGCCATTGACATGACCTCCACACTCGCTAGAATGTGCTGCTTCTGCTACTTTCCAAGCTTCCACATCATCTAGGCATCTCATGAGCATTCCATTAGTAGCGCGCTTGTACAGTTCTCCTGCAATGATAGTGTACCTTGCGGCGGCTCTTCTTATTGCTTTGCCCCTTCTGGGAATGCCCCTTCTTTGCAAAATAACTCGATTTCATGGTACCAAGGCAATTCTTCTTCATCCAACATCTCCTCTAGTTCTGCCAATGATACCTCCTCGAGATCTTCCTTTTCAGCTCTCACTTCTGCAGACTTCCTAAGGTTGGTGAACCAAGGATCCTGGAGAGAGGGTGCGTCCATCCTCTGGACGACGACGGTCTCAGTACTACGACTGAGAGGGAAGGATAAGGAGGAGGCCAGAGATGCCAATGCATCCGCCAGAATGTTCAGAGAACGAGGAGTATGGATATAGATTAGCTTGCGGAATCGCTTAGCGATGAGCGTGACCAAATCTTGATAGGGCTTGAGCTTGGGGTCACGGGTACGGTAAGTGGACAGAACTTGCCGTAAGACGAGCTGAGAGTCTCCTATGATGTTTAAATAATGCGCGCCTAAGAGGTAGGCGTGCTTCAAGCCGGCCAGGAGAGCCTCATACTCAGCGATGTTGTTGGTAGCAGGAAATCGAAGTTGATAAGCGAAGGGGATGGTTACTCCCTCAGGAGTAAGCAGGATAGCACCGATCCTGATGTGACACAACCTCGGACTTAGTCAAACAAGCACATCTAAGCATCCAAATGGGCCTTAATGGGCCACCGCTCTCTTCGTTGCACTCTATTCCCGGGGTGACTATGTGATACCAAGGGTGACTTATGGGAATGGACCCTTGCTGGTAGAGGGCCAGCAAGGCCAAGAATTGATTCCCCAAGGTTGGTTGCCCAATTCGATTGGGGCCGACAAAGTGCACTCGGGCACCGGGTCACACTAACCCACGGCGATCACTCTAAGTCATGGACTTGAGGATCGGGCGCTCCTCACGAATTCAGCGGTGCATGAATCAAATATTGAGAGAGCTACACTAAGTGAGCAAGGAAGAGACACTTACTCGACCGGTTTGAAGAAACCGGTCCCGGTCGGAGACGAGGGCGAGCGGGGAGGCGGTGGTTCCCCACATGCCGCGGCGGTGTCGCTTGACCTGCCAAACCACTTACAAAACTACTCCTCTCGCAGAAGGGGGGATCTTGGGGTAGGGGTTAATATGATACATTCAAACACTACCACCACGCAGGGTGGGGGCCTTCAGCCGGCCAAGCGGGGAGGGGTTGGTGGACCGAAACGAAGAGAAATGAGAACTAGGGAAGTTGCAGCTTCAATCTGGAATTCTGGATAGGGGGTCGCTGTGATGGCTATGCCGGGCTTGTCCGGACTCCAAATTGATCAAAACTAGCTCCTGAAGCTTCCTGACTGGAAGAGGTGGACTCCAGAATTTTTGGGGAAGCTCAGACGGTCGGAGGTGGCTGCACCAGCAACAGGAAGTAGCCTTCTCTGTCTGGCCGCAGGTACTGTCTGGACTGTAACAGCAAGTTGCAGAAGTGACTGAGCGCCCTCCCGAGCTCCGATCAGCACGAAACCAGTGGCATCATCTTCGTGGTCGAGGTAGCTTTCAGCAGGAGGTGACGGAGATGCATTCAGAGGTCGAGGATGGCCGGGGCACCCAGAAGAGTGGGTACTGGTCGGAGTAGATAGCAGAAAACAGAACTAGATAGATCGGGGGAGAAAATTCGTAACTTCTTCCTCCGGTCGCCGAACGGGGTTCTGTTTCTTGATCTTGAAAGATGACCGGTAGAGGAAGAACTTTGATGAAGGGGCTTCAGCCTGAATCCGCTGGGGTTTGTCGTGGCAGAAGGATCTTCCACGCTCTGGTCCAGGATGAAGACCTCTCTGCGCACTGTTGGGAGAATGGCTCTATCTGGCAGCTCCGAGCTCCGATCGTGTTGATTCCACCTCGCCTGCGAAGTAGACTGGAAGGCCTTTCCAGAAAGGTAGGCCACGCCTTCTGAAGAACTAGGATGAATCCGTGGTTGACGCTGCAACAAGGGCTGTTCTGCAGATCTGCACAGCTCCAACCTACTAGAAGAAATGAGAGGGAGATATGGCTTCTTTGGTGGAGGGAAATGGTAGGAATGACCTAAGGGAGAGTGGGGGCTCTTGTGGGGTGGAGAAGGGAGCTAATGGTGATGGGGAATGAGGTGGAGAATGGCTGGAAGCAAGTGCTAGCAGGTGGAGGAGGAAGAGCTACGAATTTGGGGAAGGGGGGGTGAGAGGAGAAGGTGAGGGGGCACAAGTGAGTGGAGGGAAGGGTGGATTTCAAATTCAAAAGGTCTTGGAAGGTGGGTGATTATGTTGGGAAGTGGAGTGCTTGCATTGGAATGGGGTAGATTTGGTTGGAAGGTGGAGGAAGGTGTTGGAATGGGGAGACTTCTACCTAGGAACTAGGGAGTGGAGTAATGGAGGCCATGGGGAAGTGGAGGGCATTAAAGGAGGTGGTTGGAGGTTGGAAGTGGATGGGAGGAGGGAGGAGAGAGAAGGAAATTCGGATTTGGGGTTGGAGGAGAGAGAAAGAGGGGTGAAATAGAGAGATTAAGAGGGAATGGGTGGGGAATCTCTCCCCTAGGGTCTCTCACCCAAAAACTAGAGGAATCACTCCAATTTGAACTCAAATGGCAAGTTTAACTCAAAAGGATGTAATCATTCATTAACTTCAAATGAGGGGAGTGGGGTCCTATATATAGGCAACCCACTCTTTACAATAAGTCCCTGACAAAATAAACAACTACAAATAACCAAGGGGGTTGGGAGTGCTAATGGGCCTAGTCCAACGAATGGGGCCCAATAGCTTACATTAGATATCATGATGATACCAAACATAGGAAAATAAGTGCTAGACTTAGGGAAATGACTCAAATAAAATGGAAATACATCAAAATGACTCAAAGGAAAACTACAAAATGGATAAGGGGCCTTAATAGAGTGAGGCCCAAACTCAACTAGCTCCCGAATGTGAAGAAGTGGACCCGAGCCAAAGGGAGTCGTGGGTGATGCCTCCATCAAATCCCCTGGGCCGCAAAGAGCTCGACTCCGTCGAGTAAGGGTCCATCCGGCTAAGGTACCGCTCGAGGAGATCTGGATCCAATCGCTGTAGGTCCTCCCGACTTACCCATGAGTCTTCCAACGGAGGCCGATCCTTCCACCTGACGAGATAGCGCTCATAGACCTTGCTCTGGGTGGTAGTGACCTGCTCATCCAATATTTGTTCAATGCGATCACGCTGAGCTCTTTTGGCTAGTGGACTCTCCTCTCGGGTGGGTGCTCTCTCAAAGGAGGGAGTGGGCTCGATCTCCTCACTAGGTCTCACCGTGGGGCCCTTGTAAGACACTAAGTCGGCGACATTGAATGTAGGACTTACCCCATAATCCTCGGGGAGATCTAATTCATAAGCATTCACACCAATACGCCTCAAGACCTGGAAGGGCCCAGTCCCACGTGGTCTCAACTTGGAGTTGGCTCCTGGGGAGAGCCTCTCGTCCTTACCATCACAAAGTCACCCTCTTGGAACTCTAAGTGACGCGGTGAGAGTCAGCCAACCTTTTATAAGCCTCATTTTTTATGCTAATGTGCTTGCGGATTTCCTCATGAATTTTGTGAGTGCTGACCTTCTAGTGGTTATGGGTGGACCTGGACAACCATATATAGACCATTTATGCCATGATGCCATATGGACCTTGATGAGCCTTGGTGGGCCGGGGCAACCATATGTGGACTTATCATGCAATGTTGTCATGTAGACTTTGGTGGGCTTAGGTGGACCGGGGCAACCATATGTG